>NEWO01000464.1:316089-330372 GCA_003013225.1 Phalaenopsis aphrodite | reverse complement strand
TAAAGTAAAAGTAAGTTAAAGTAAATACATATAGAAAATTTAAATATTTTTATTTATAAAATCTCATTGATACATGCTTTAGTATATTGAAGATTTCTTATAAAAATATTAAAGACTAGCATATTATAAGATTTCTTATAGTGATATGAAAAATCAACATGCATATTGATTTGTTTTTCTTGGATTACTATAGTTTAGATTGCTAACCACCATGCCGACAAGATAATATACGTTGGGGCAGGTAAGAGGCTTTCCACCATGGACAATTATGATATTTAGATTGCTAACTGTTGCGCAGACAGATTAATATCGGTTGTGTTAGGTTTTATTGATGTAGATCCTCAAAGAGATGTATGTAAAAAGTATAAGGTAAAAGTAAGTTAAAGTAAATACATATAGAAAATTTAAAAAAATTTTAAAAAAAAATATCATTGATACATGCTCTAGTATATAACAGGGCTGTCAAAACGGCTTGTTGTTCGCGAACAGCTCGTGTTCGACTCGTTAAGAAGCTCGTGTTCGGCTCGTTTTAACTCGAAATACTACTCATCAAGTTTATATATATATATATATATATATATATATATATATATATATATATATATATTAAGTAGTATTTCAAAAAAAAAAAGAATCCATGTCGTCCCATCGCTCTGCTAGGGTTCCGCCCCATGGCGAACCCTAGCGTTTCGTTTCGATCGTCACTGCTGCCCCGAACTCCAATCTCACGCGACCGTGCTTTGGTGGCGTCGTCTGCGGCAGAGAAGACCCGACGATGCGTTATCCCGTAGCGCCGCTCGCCAGAGTTTCGCCGGCTTTAGCTCGCCCGCTCGCCTGCGCAGGCTCCTCCTTCGCACCCTACGACACCACCGCTGCGTGCGCTGTTTCGGCCCTGCGACGAACTGCGGCGTGCGTTGTTTGTGCTGATCGACGGCGTCTGAATGGCATCAGCGCGTTCCTACGCAGCCGCCCTCGCCAGCGATAACCCCGTCTCCGCCCCTCTTTCCAATATGTTTCCACAACGATACCATGACAATTTTGCACTTGGCATTGAAACCAGATTTCTCAAAAAAGCTTCCCGTAAAAACGGCAAACCTGCAATCTTTCTCACTGAAGTAGAGATCTCCACCTTAGCTGCGCCCTGCCGACTGTTCTTAGTAGGTAAGTTTCTTTATGGAAACCCTAAACTTGAACTAATTCGAAAGGACTTTGAGCAAATGAAGCTGAAAGGGGGTTGGAAGATCGGTAAATTGGATGGTCGCCACATTCTCATTCAATTATCAAATGATGAAGACTACACTTATTTGTTTGCGAGAAGACTTCTTCGAATTGAAAATCAGGTGATGAAGGTGTTAAAATGGAAGGTGGATTTTGACCCTCGTACTGAACCTCCTACAATTCATGTTTGGCTTCATTTCCCAGGTTTGAAGATCCACCTTTTTGATCAAGAGCTTCTCTTCGCTTTAGGGATGGTATACGGTAAACCCCTCAAAACTGACACGCCTACAGTGAATCTAACTCGACCTTCAGAAGCCAGAATTTTGATAGAAAGGGATATTACTTTACCTTTTCCGGGAAAAATATGTATTGGCACACAACATCAGGGATTTTGGCAACAAGCAGAACTTGAACAAATACCACTTTATTGTACTCACTGCCGTAAGTATATTGTCAAATTTAATGTCCTTAGAATATCACAGCCAGTGCTGGTGCATTTTCTGATATGATGAATGTTATGACTCAGCAGATTAAGACTTCTCAATCTCAAGCTAGTAATAGTGGAGGTGCACCAATGAATAAGTACTTGAAGCTCTTTCAAGATATGAGATTACCTTTGTCTTTTGGAGCACGAAGCACGGAGAAAGCTGAAAACCGGCTATTGAGAGGAGAGGAATATTGATGGGCTGTAATGTCCACCAGAAAGAGGAGTTACCCTTGCCTCATTTGCATTTAAAGGTGAAGCTGAAAGATGGTGGGAAGGTCAAATACAAGATAAGTTTGGAGGTAGAACCAGCTAATTGGTGCAATGGGCGGTTTGTAAGAAACTTCATAGATTGGTTTGTACAACAATCGGCTAGGAGACAGATGCAAGATAAATTCAAAAGATTGTTGCAAAAAGATCGATCGAATATGTAGTACGAAGTGAAGTTCACTATGCTATCGAGATATGCACCATAGCTCGTTCTGAATGCACAAGAGAAATGTCATAGATTTCTTTCTGGATTGAAGGATTCAATCAGGCAATCAGTACTGTCACTTGAGATTGAAAACTATTCAGTGCTAGTGGAGAGACTAGGTGGGTGGAGATTGATCTCCAACAGACTCAGAAATGTAGAGATTTGCACAAGAAGAAGCGTTCGGAAGAAGTGGCACCAACAGTTCATTCAGAAGGAGAGACTAATGAGAAGAAGATAAATTACTACACTGGTGGAGTTATTAGTCATGCTGGAAGCAGCACTGTACAACTCCATGTTAAAGTGTGGAAAGCAACATTGTGATGAATGATTATTTGGTTTGAAGGTCTGTTACTTTGAAAAAAGCCCGGACATCAAAGGAGAAAATGCCCTAATTTTGCTCAAAGATCCACGTCATATGCTGACCCAAGAAGGATTCAGCTCAGAGGAATTTTCAAAAAGGATCTGTTTTAAAAAGTAATCAGCAAAGGATAACAAAAACTAACTTTGTGACTCGTAAAGAGCAACCCAGGCAAAACATTTGTCGAAGAGTTTTAAAATATACGAAGAGGTGTTTATCTTTTCAAAGAGAAATAATAAAATGAAACAATGGTGTTTAGATACAATCTTTCACATACAAACCTAAATGTAGGACATTAAAGCTATAGTTTGAGCTAAAAAGATTAGTAAGGATATATCTAAACTCCAAAGTTGTATACCCATTAGTTATACTATAAGCTACGTATTTTGATGTTTGACATTAAAGCTATAGTTTGAGCTAAAAAGATTAGTAAGGATATATCTAAACTCCAAAGTTGTATACCCATGAGTTATACTATAAGCTAAGTAGAGTGAACATTGACATTAAAGCTATAGTTTGAGCTAAAAAGATTAGTAAGGATATATCTAAACTCCAAAGTTGTATACCCATGAGTTATACTATAAGCTAAGTAGAGTGAACATCCAACATTTAGAGACTATTAACATGCTTTCTAATAAAACGATTTACCATGCTAGAAGGGACAAAACAAAGCTTGAATGAAAACTTTAATTAAATAACATTCTTTAGAAATGAATAGAAACATCAATTAAATAATGTTCTATTTCACTTTATTTTTATACCAGGCATCATTATATTTATTTCTCTCATTTTTCAGTTGTTAATTTAAACTTAGCTATTCAAGCAAAAATCCATCTGATTTTCAAGTTCTCGAATTTCCCAAGCCATCTTAAGAAGAAACCTAGATAATTTACTACAACATCTGTGAAATGAATGGTAGAGCTTGTTATACCCTAACTTAAGGCAAAACCTAAATAGTTTTAGGTAAATTTCTACAGCATGCTGTAGATTTAGTGGAGAATCTTGTTATAACATGGAAGTGAGATATGGCTGCAGAGTTGATGGTAGAGCTTCTCATACTCCATCATAAGGAAAACCTATATAATTTTAGGTAAATTCCCAACATGTTATAAACTTAATGGAGAATCCTCTTATACCTTGGAATTGCTTTCCCCATGGATCAGTGAGAAATTTGCATTCTAAACTACAGCACCCAAAATTTAAGAATAGGTAAAAGTTCCCCAAAATTTTAAAGTACCCAACATTTCACACCTCTCAAATTTCAACCGAAACAATTTTGTAAAATTCTACGCATTAAAACAATCAATTTGATATAAAGCACTATGCATAAATTATGAATGAATTGAGAGATAGAAAATTCAAAAGTATATGATCAATAACATAATTAATCCTGATCCTCTTCTAATCTCTTGCATATGCACTATGCATTTTTTTAACCATAGGATAGATTGGATGGCTGAGATCCATTGGAATTGCCCTTAAGTGTTGAACCTTAACTCATTTCCTCCTAATTCCTCTCCACACGAGAGTTCCTCAACTCGGTTACTGTACCAGATCGCGAACAGAGTGGAAGCCCGGCCCACTGAGTGCTTCAGGTGGCCATTCAGGGTTCCGGGAGAAAATCTAAAGATATGAAACCCTCTTTAACGTCACTCTAAACATTCCTTTCTTTCCTCAAGTTTCCATTTTGACATTTGCCTTGAAAATGTCCATTTAATCGTTTTCAGTAGCTGTTGTAGGCGTCAAACTTGTATCAGAATCGTCGAACTTGGTTTGTGAGTTTTCGTAAGGGCTATTAGCATGAAATCAGCAAGGGGAAGGGAAGAGTGTGGTGTTATAAAGAAAAAGTGAAATGAATAAACGGTATCGGAAGGGCGGATTTATTTCGAAAAGTCTGTTTGAGATATGTTTTGACAAGTTAAGATTTGGGTTAAGTCACGATATGAGTCGGAATATCATGAATTTCTATGATGTCTACGATTTTCAGGTTGTTCACACGAGATGGCAAACTCAAAACGAACGCGTGAAAACTCGTTGTGCTGCTTCTTCTCATCACGTGAAATAATCTCGCGCTAACTTCAAAAAAAATAACTTTCTATAGGTTTGAGTGTGAATTTTCTATACTTGAGAGCAATACCTACTAAAGAAACATTAATAGTTTTCCCTTTTTTTTTTTGTAAACTTGAATGCGTCGATGTTTTAACACATTTTCCATGGAGATAAGGAATTGTTTCTTTTTTAGTTTATATTTCTAATGTTTAGTTGACCAAAATTGTTGATGTCACGGTAATTAGAAAATTTTCTGTATAAATTCACATAGTGAAACTCTTCAAAAGAAGTTTAAACCAATTTTGGAAAGATGGTCATGTATTAAAAGTATCACTTTAATTCATTTTCGCAAAGATTTTCCTGGAGGAAATCTAAAGGTATGAAACCCTCTTTAACGCCATTCTAAACATTATTTTCTTTCCTCATGTTTCCATTTTGACATTTGCCATGAAAATGTCAATTTAATCGTTTTCAGTAGCTGTTGCAGGCGTCAAACTTGTATCGGAAGCATGAACTTAGTTTGCGAGCTTTCGTAAGGACTATTAGCAGAAAGGGAAGAGTGTGGTGTTATAAAGAAAAAGTGAAATGAATAGGCGGTATCGGAAGGGTAGATTTATACCGAAAAGTTTGTTTGATATACGTTTTGACAAGTAAGTTAAGATTTGGGTTAAGTCACGATATGAGCCCGAATATCATGAATTTCTACGATGTCTACTATTTTTAGGTTGTTCACACGAGATGGCAAACTCGAAACGAGCGCATGAAAACTCGTTGTGCTGCTTCATCTCGTCACGTGAAATAATCTCGTACTAACTTCAAAAACATAATTGTCTATAGGTTTAAGTGTGAATTTTTTATACTTGAGAGCAATACCTACTAAGGAAACATTAATACTTTTCACTTTTTTTTTATAAACTTGAGTGCGTCGATGTTTTAACACGTTTTCCATCGGAGAAAAGGATTTGTTTCTTTTTTAGTTTATATTTCTAATGTTTAGTTGACCAAAATTGTTAATTTCACAGTAATTAGGAAATTTTCTGCATAAATTCCAATAGTGAAACTCTTCGAAAGAAATTTAATCTAATTTTGGAAAGATTGTCATGTATTAAAAGTATCACTTTAATCCATTTTCGCAAAGATTTTCCTGTATTACAAGTGTCAGACAAAGCCTATTAAATTGCAAAAAAGATAACCTCCAAGAATTCATGGTGTTCCATCATAACATGTACCTGTGTTGTAGCGACAACCTCTTCTGCTTCCTTCAAACGAACAAGTAGTTCTCCCGCAGCCTCTAAAGCCTCAGCAGTATCCCTTAGCTGAGTCTGGAGACCTTTGTTTTCATTTCTCCAGTACCGCCTCTCCTTTTCTCTCTCTGCCCTAAGAGCTTCAATTTGAGCGGCAAGAGATTCAATGAGTTTATTATCAGCACCTTTCACACCAGCTCGTGCTGCTGCATTCTTCATATCAGTTATACCCTCCCTCATCTTCCGATGCCTCCCAAGCAAAGCAATATGCCTCTCTTCCAGCTCAGCATATTGCTCTAAAGTTCGCGTATGAACCTCCAATGCTGTTTGAAGTGCCTCCTTGAGCTCCTCAGAGCATTTCTTCTCAGATTCAAGTTCGGATTTGCATTTATCAGTAAGAGCACGACTGGATTTGAGTTCTGCTCGAAGCTCTTCAGAGAGAGAAATCCACTTGCTCTCCTTTTCAGTCCAGCAGCGTCTCTCCTGTTCCATGATTTGTTCAGCACTTTCTTCTTTTGTTTCAGGAATCATGGTGAGAGGAGCTGACATATGTTCAGTTGAATGGGTCAACTGCAGCAATGGACTTCGACCACATGTTGATGCCAACGAGTAGTCTATGAAACACTGTAACTGGCGTCTTAGGTCTTGTATTTCCTCAATTAGGACATCCCTTTCACCCATATTAAAGAAGTTTCTATATCCATCCAGCTCATTCTGAACTCTTTTTAATTCAATCTTTAGATGTAGAACTTCAGGATGATTCTGAAATTTCTCTTTTAGCATCTGTAAAAGAAAAAAGGATCGTGTTTTGTAAAAACTCTCAGAAATTGACTGCCTCTTCAATAAAATCCATGCTGCGGATAAAATGATATAGATATACTAGTAAATCTAACTGACCATGTGTTCATTTCTTAAGGAGAGAAATTCCTCCTCCATGAACTCTTCTGTTGGTATAACACCATCCATAAGACCCTCTAGACGGCAGATTTTATCCTCACGGGTCTGCTCAATAATTGAGATGCATTCACGCTCATGTTTGTATTGTTGGACCTGCAAATAATCAAGATGTATGATGACAAGTTATAACTCGTTGTTCTGTAGTTTAAAACTATGAGTTAAGAAAGCCACCCACCAAACGATTTAGATGCATAATTTCAGCAGCTTGTTTAGCACAGTGATCTTCAAGAGCCATTTCCCTCCTAATTGCACCAGCCAAGACCTTCTCCACTGCCTGAGCATAAGACATGTCTCTCAGATTCCATAAAAAGTTACCAGGCAAAACTTATGATATAGAAATAACATATATTTAGCATTGTAAAATTATACTTTTGGCACAAGCTTGTTGCATCGATTGAGAGATTGTAACTTGCTAGCTGATTGACCATCCTCCACAGGCACTATTTGCAATCCTGCCTGCTCAGTGCTATTATCGCATTCGAGTGGCAAAGCATTGTTCTTGCAGTAACTACATATAAAAGCAGATGAATCTTCTAACATACATGATCCTTGCGAGAATGTTTGTATGCCAATGTCAACCTTGTTCGTTGAGGTCAGAAGCCTCGGATCAAAAGGTTTCAAAGAGAACCGGAATGCCGGATTCCTTGCAGATGAAGTTCGATGGTGGCAATCAATGACTTGAAGACCATGTCGTAAGCTTGCTGCAAGTTGTTCAGCCGTTGATAACGAATTCCTGCTGGATAGAGTGGGATGAACAGCATTATTATGGTTTGAGTTATCGGCAAATGAAACAGTCACTGCTCCTGAATCATGTTCCAAACGTGACGATATGTTTTTCTGAGATGCTGAAGTTAAAGATGAACTCAAACTTTTCAGACTACAGTTCTCAAGTTTAGGAGACAAGTTGGACATGGGTAATGCTGAAATTAATGTTGATGACCTCAGACTTCTCCTACTGCAATCCTCAAATCTAGGAGACTTACTTGATATGGGTGACTCGAGAGCCAAAGATGTTTCACATGCTGCAATGTTAAGCCTGCAAGGTGAAACGTGACTTTGAGAAGTAAAAGAGTTATGAGATTTGTCAAGATTATTGGCCCCTACAGGATCACTACCAATAACCACAGAATGTTCCTCAATAATTTCACTGCAGCTAACATCCAATGATTTTCTCTTAGCAAGGATTGTTACTGATTCACACACATCCTGAAATGTGTCCTCTTTTATGTCGGGAATGATCGAAACTTCTTCGTCTGTAATTTCTGCTATTTCTTGGCTTTTTATTAAAAATTCTTCTGCTACAGTTTGCTGTCCTTCATAACCTTCCACACTCATTATCTCATTATTTTGGTCATTTAGAAAATCAGAACCTTGTATTTGTGTTGGGTATGTATCATTAAGATTAGGTTCTTTATCAGAATTATCAGGTTTTAAATCTTTCGGGTCTTTCAAGCTATTTGGTTCCTCATTAGCACAAAATCTTTCTACATCAGAGGCTGAATGTGCCTCAATACATGTTATTTCAACTCCTTCCCTGACGATTTCCATCTCTTCATCACTGTCATCATCCACAAGTGGTAATGTTCTTGGACGACAAAGGCTTAATCTCAAAAGATTCAAGCTTCTTTGGACATTCCATCCAGTAGAATTTCTGCTATTGTTTTCTGTAGATGTGTCATTTGATTTTATTCGTAGAAGTTCATCCTGATTATGAAAAAATAATATCAGCCTCCTTTATGGCATCATTGAAGATGTGTTAATAAAGACATAAAAATCTAAGAAAAATTACCTTCAGTTGACGTATTTGTTCTCTTAGGACACTGACATCATCCTCCATCGTCTCATTTACAACAGCCTGGTTTTTTATTGCCTTAGCACGCTGTGCAAACCTCAAGGTGCTAAAAGTTTCATTCTTGCAACTGAACTCATCAGAATTTCCCGTAGTTGAGGATATCAGAAAAAAAAAAGAGAATATAACCAACACTAGTTGATTTGTACTTACCGTTTTGAAGGTGAAATAGCACAGATCATGGCCAACTTTGCATTACCACCGAGAGATTCCTGCAATAAAAATGTCAGCCTCGAGTCTCTATAAGGAACGTGCCTATGTTTTCCAGACTGAGAAACTTCTGCTAGAATATTAATTAAATTCCTGCATGAAAGAAAAAGAGCTGGTAATTAATGAAAAGTAATTTACAGTACAAATACAACCAAAGAAAAAAAAATAGTCCAAAAAGAATTTTAACATGTACAGAAAACAAAATTACAGAAAAGCCATGTGAATCGAATTAGATTGGTCACTTAGGGGGTTGCAAAGAAAGAGTGGCTGCTGGTGAGGTCGATAGGAGGGAGATGAACTAGAACCACGTTAAGAAAAAAATGAAGATAACAAGCATTAGAAAGCCTGATACAACGCCCTGGTAAGATAGAAGTTTATTACCTGTATTTAAATGTTCACAGCCATGTAGAAACCATTTGCCTTTTTCATTTTATTTAATAATGTTGATAACAAGAAGAGAAAAACTAAAAAACCTATTCAAGACTCAGCTTGATGTTCTGAAAATTACACGCTTCATAGTCCATGGATAATGCAAAAGAATAATGTTCAAGGCTGCAATATTTTATAGGTTTGACATCAAATAACAAAATATGCTGCTTCAAAAATTTATCACCATCATAATAAAGCCTAGAAAGTTCAGCCAAAAAATAGAATTTTTAACAAGCCATTCATACCATCTCTCTATATTAATGAGATAAAAAAAAATTACCCGAGTTGGGAAAGGGAACGATTGATGTTGCCTGCTTCCTTTAAACGTTCACCTGCAGCACATGTGGCCTTTTGTCTTTCGGATCCAGCTAGATCAACAAGGTTTATTCTACTGGTCTTTAAGCTACTAAGGCCATCTGACATACTCTGGAAAATTCAATAGGAAGTAAATCAGATAGATGCTAAGCTCCAAACCCAATATAACAAATTAAAGGGCAAGGGCAACATGATTAATCTCCCAACATTGAAGCTAATCATCATCAATATCACAAGCTTTATACCAAATATGACGAGTTTGTGCAATAATGAAGCTATCACATAATTAATAGATTCATAAAAAGCTCAATACTTATGAGTCAAAAATCTAATTGGCAAAAATTTTAAAAAAAAAACTCATTTCTCACAAGGTTCATAGAAATATTGATATAATGCATCTTAGGGTCTAAGGTTTTCAATGCAGATCTAGACTAAAATGCACAAAATTACGTACGCAAGATCAAATTATGGTCACAAATATCTAATTTAGATAATTATATGTTACATAGGATAAAAGCTAGGAAAATGCGAAATTCAAAAAAGATAATTTAATATTCATCTAATGGAAATATTGTATAGAAATTTATGATTATAAAAAAATAATATGCTTGATTGAAAATAGCACTGCAATAAAAAACAACCATATCTCAGAAGATTAATAGAAATATTGATATAAAGCATCTTAACGTCTAAAGTTCCTAATGCAGATCTAAAATGAAATGCACAAAACTACGTACACAATATCAAGTTATAAATATCTAATTTAGATAATTATTTGTTACTTTGGATAAAACATAGAAACATGCAAAATTAAAAAATGCTAATTTAATATTCGTTTAATGTAAATCTTTTATAGAAATGCATGATTATAAAAAAAAATTTACATGTTCGATTGAAAATCACAAAGCAATAAAAAAAATTAATTAGAATCAATTCAAATTTGTCAAAGACAACTGTCATTGGACGCAATACTTTCAAGATGATGATAAGAGTCAATGATAAGAGAACTGGTTGAGTATTTTTGTTGTAAGAAACTTCTCATGCCTAACGTTTACCTTGTACTCATTGCTTCCAATAATACTCATGATTGTTAAAGTAACACGAGTTTGCTACATTGTCCATAATTGCTATAGTGCATGTGATGCTGTGACAGTTTATGAGCAGAGAAAAAGAAGAATTTTATTGGAGGAATTAGAACAAATTTGTTTTGCAAAAAATATCCTATCTAGAAAACTACTTTGTCGTGCCTAACTTCATCAAATAAGAAACAGCCTTATTCCTAAATCCATCAATAAAGAATTATCTCATCCCTATTATACAAATTAAAAACAACATTATCCTTCCTAAAATAAAATTATAAAAGAAAGAAACTCAAATCAAAACAAAGAAATTAAACAAATTAAAATAAGTTCAAAAACTAAAAGTCATAATTACATTGATGTCTTCATCGCCATCTAAATAAGCAAATTACTGCCTCCCGCACTTAATTATCAGGCATTCGATTAACAATCCATCTATACCTATGCAGGCATACCATTGACAATACATCTATACCTATGGACTTCTAATGAGATGATCTTCTCAACCAAAATTGTAATCCAAATAACTTCTTTCACTAAGATCTTTCAATATCATACCTTCCCATTTTAGCACACGTAAAAAGGAGCTCGTTTTTCTTTTTCTAATTTTCAGCACCATCCATCCTTTCTTAGTTCTAGCCCTAAGCTCTTAATTTAGTTGTGAAAGTTCATCATCCCGAACAAACTATGGATCAATAACTTGGATGGCTAGCTTTTTCTGTTTTACATCAAGAAGAGAACTCTTTAACTCCACAAAACCTTTTATATGCTAAGTTTTCGCCATCTGTTGTGAAGGCACAATAATAGAACAACTCTATCTTTTTTTCCTCACTTTACAAGCACAATTTTTGCTTTCTTCTATGGAAGATGACTTTAATATCCCATAAATATAGACAATCCAAAATTACATGAAATAAATTCAACGATACAACTTCATAAGCTACCTCTCTAGAACTTCTAGAGAAAGCAAATCTGTTGATTGAAAAACATTATTCCTTTTGAAACAACTCAAGAGAATGGGGCAAGATACGAACCCCAACCTTTAAGGCAAAGTTGCAAATAAAGGGATCTTTCCAGTACCAAGATTCAAAATGGTATCAGCAATGATAGATTTCACAAAAAGCTTAAGGTTTTCCCTAACTTTCTCGCTAATATAAGAATGCAACATCCAGGATAATACAGAATCTGCTTTTAACCGAAGACTTTTTAACCATGTCTCAAACCTCATATTTATAACCTTAAATAATTCATGAGAAATGCTTGATCAATTGTAATCCTGTAAATATTATACATTAAATAATTCATTGAATGATAGTGTATCCCACAAAACTCAACCAACCTCGAAGTTACAGTATTTGAACCAACCACCGGAAAAAATAAATAAATAAATAAAAATAATTTCTTATTGAACAAAAACCCATACTCTTGCATCCAACCTCGAAGTTATGATACACCATCCAAAGTTCTCAACTGGAATAAACAACTAGATTAGCATAAGCTAAAAAAAATTGGTAGAAATAGATATTGCAAAATTCAAAAGACATGACCCGAGCAAAACTCCAAAGTATGAGTGTCAAAATTGACTTAACATGCCAACTCGACTTAAACTCGACTAAAAAATTCTAGGTTTGGATTGATGAGATTAATTTTCAAGTGAGGTTCCACAGATCCAAATTTGACTCAAATCTGACCAACCGAGTTGAAATTGACGTTAATATGATAGTGTATAACAGAAAACTCAACCAACCTCTAAGGATGTGTTTGTTTGGACTTTTGAGACCACGTTTTGGGAAAAAATGAAATTTCATGTTTTTGTTTGCTGCTTCAATCAGAACGGCGCGAACGAGACGAAGAATTTTTGTGAATCTGTGAAAGCGATAAGGAAATCGCATTCTGCGGTTTGGAAAATGTCACTCCAAAAAGGGCCTTAGGATACCACAGAATTCTCAGCGTGCATCATGCTAGCTGGCCGTAACCCGCATACCACAAAAATTCTTCTTATTGAGTATATTATTATTATTATTATTATTATTATTATTATTATTATTATTATTATTATATATATATTTTTTTTTTTTTTTTTTTTTGAGAAAGCCCAAAGGCTAATATATTAAAAAGAAACAACAATACATATAGATTGTGTGGGAGGGCCCAAACATGGCACTCTGCACACACGATACCACCACATGCAAATGGTTCCAAAAAAAAAAACAGAAAATTACATGAAAAGCCTAAAGAAAAAAACAAAAAGTGAAAAAATATATAGTATCAGGTAGCTCAAGAGTGGCCCAATTTTGCCCTGTCTCTGCCTATAATTCTAGGAAAGGAGTCAGTTAATAAATTAGTAAGATGAGTGTCATTGTCAGTAGTAACAAATGTATCATCCAATAAGTTCTCGAGCTCGAGTCAGCCTCCAAACAGTGTTAAGGAGTAGAGAATGTTCAAGTTGAACAGATGTAAATTTAACCCCGAAAATTTTATCCAAACAGGAATGATAGGGGACACCGCTTTTGGATCAGAATCAACTGTACACTTCAGAATTTTCATAAAACGGTTGTCGATCTTGATAATTTTTCGATAAAAAATACACTTATAATCAGCACAGTGAGATAGTTGTCGACCAT
This sequence comes from Phalaenopsis aphrodite, assembly GCA_003013225.1. Taxonomy (NCBI): domain Eukaryota; kingdom Viridiplantae; phylum Streptophyta; class Magnoliopsida; order Asparagales; family Orchidaceae; genus Phalaenopsis; species Phalaenopsis aphrodite. The sequence goes on along the minus strand of NEWO01000464.1, from coordinate 317,081 downwards.
CAAGTAAAACAATATTCCAACTGCTAAATACCTTCCTAATGATCTCATGTTTTGGGTGACCATAAAGGAATTTTCCCACTAGAGCAAAACGCCAAGAAGACGCGAGAGTACTGGTTTCAACCTCAGTGAGAATAAGAAAAGACTTCCTATTTTTTTTACCAAACTTTTTAATGAAAGTGTGATTACCGCCACTTTCAAGAGAATCGTGGAAGGATTGTGGAACATTGCAGGACTTACCAATACGAAAACCAGGATCTGAACCCGCAGACACAGCAAGGGCATAACTTCGCTCCATCCGAGTGCCCTAGCAAACGACGTAGCCGAAGTCACGATCAGGAAGACGTCGCTATGCCAAATTTGTGTGAAGGAGGAAACTGAGATGTTTCACATAGAAGAAGAAAGTAGCGGTAGAAACAAAAAGTGCAGGAGGGAGCTGTCGACCTCGGTCAGTCGTGACGCAGCTGCCGAGGTCGGAAGCCCTTCAGCCTGTAGCAAAGCACCGCAAAAGACGAGCCAGACAACGCGAGCTCTTCAGCCAAACGAAAAAATGACGAAAACGCATCCCGACAAAATCGCAACAAATGAAGCAGACGACGCGAGCTCTTCAAACAGATGAAGTCGTCGACGAAGGTGAAGCAGAGGAAATCAAAGTACGGCGCGAGAAATATCGTAGCAGATGCTAGGGTTCACCACGAGGCAAAACCCTAGCAAAGCGGAGACAACGACACATCGGTAAAATGATATATATATTTGGAGATCATTAGGAAGGAGTTTGATGTTATGAAACTATTGGGCAGTTAGAACATTAGGCTACTTGACGGTAGACATATTTATTCAGCTATTTCATGATGTCGATTACACTCGCAATTTCTCTCAAAAAGCAATCAAGATTGACAGTCGTTTTATGAAAATTCTGAAGTAGACTGTCGATTTTGATCCAAAAGCGGAGTCTCATATCATTCTTGTTTGGATAAAGTTTTCAGGGTTAAAAT
>NEWO01000464.1:304912-315734 GCA_003013225.1 Phalaenopsis aphrodite | reverse complement strand
ATGAAAATTCTGAAGTAGACTGTCGATTTTGATCCAAAAGCGGAGTCTCATATCATTCTTGTTTGGATAAAGTTTTCAGGGTTAAAATTACATCTGTTCCACATGGAAATCCTCTACTATTTAACAACTGCTTACGGTAAGCCTCTCAAGGTGGATAGCCCTACCCTTGTTGTCACTAGACCCTCTGTGGCTTGTGTGTCAGTTGAGAGAGATATCACTCAACCAGCTCCATATGAGATATGGATTGTCACTATGCACAACGGATATTGGCAAAAGGTTGAAATGGAACAACATCCTCCTTATTGCTCTCATTGTAGTATGTTTGGCCACAGTTCTACTATTTGCTATCGTTTGCATCATCATCTAAGGTCGAATATCGCTAAAGAACAGCCACCTATTATCCTTGTTGAGAAGAAGCAATATGATCCTCTTCCCAACACCGCAGTTCCTGAAGAAGAACAATATATTACAGCTACAGATCCAGTTGTGCTTATGCCACCCACTGTTATTGAAGAAAATTCGCTAACATGTCAAGACACACGAGAGTTTTCCTTTGATCCAATAACAGATCAGCAGGTACAACACGTAGTTACTTCTAATGTTCAACAATCTGCACATCTCCACCACACTTTAGACCAAGATCAGGTGAGCCAATTTTCGGAAGAGGAATGACAGATCTATTCTAGGAGTAAGAAAAATAATGGAGGCCGACTCCATCTCGGGAACATATTGGATGATACATTGGTTACTACTGGCAATGGCAATCATCTTACTAACTTATTAGCTTGCTCCTTTCCTAAAACCAGAGGCAGAGGCAAAACCAAATTAGGTTGCTCTCTAGCCACCTGATACTATGTATTTCAGCATTTTTAGGCTTTTCTTTATCTCTAATGTACTTTTCAGTATTTTCTAGTTTTGGAACCCTCCGTGGTTTTAGCGTGGGCAGGGTGTCATGTTTGGGCCCTCCAACACGTTGTATTTGTATCTTTCTTTCTAGCTAATATATTAGCCTTTTTGGGCTTTCTATAATATATATATATATATATATAGACACACACACACAAAACAAATAATTTCATCAATTTTTTGTACAAGGCTATAAAAAAAATTAGTGAATTCTCTTTTTAATCAATAATATTTATTTTTTTGTGTTTATATTAAAAATTATATTAACCACAACCAAATATATAATATTGTTTTGTTTTTACTCCTTTTTAAATAATATAAGCAAAGAGGTATTTCAGATATTTATTAAAAGACAACACTTTCAAAACTGAATTTTTTAAACAAACCAACTACTTCTAAAACATCGGCTTTTAAACAACAGTTTTTCCACAGCAGTTTTTGAACTAAAATTTCATGCAATCATAGCCAAAGCAAACGCACCCTAAGTTATAGTATTTGAACCAACCACCCGAACAAGAAGATTTCTTAATGAACAAAATCTCATACTCTAGCATCCAAACTCAAAGTTAGGACACACAATCTAACATTCTCGGCCGGAATAAACAAATAGATTAGCATAAGCTAAAAAAATCACTAGAAATAGATATTGCAAAATCCAAAAGACACAACCAAAGAAAACTCTACAATATGGGTGTCAAAAATTGACTTAACATGGCAACTCGACTCGAACCCAACTAAAGAATTTTAGGTTTGGGTTGACGAGATCAATTTTAAGTCAGATTCAGATTGACCTGCAGATCCAGATTTGACTCAAATCTAACCAACCAGCTTGAAATTGACTTGAATATGACCCACCACCCTCAAATTGGCACAAATTTAACTCAAAATTGACCTAAAAAATTATTATGCAAATATTATGCAGGTCAAATTCAAGTCAATTGAGTTGAATGTGGGTTAGGTTTCAGTTAGATTTTTTGAATTGTTTAATATTTCGATCAGATTTGAGTCAAGCAGTTTTTATTTAGGTCAATTTCCAAGTAGACCTGAAACTGACTCATAGACCGAAATTGCCACCCCTACTCCAAGGTATCCCTTTGAATTGAAAACAATGAATAATATATTAGCTTATAAGGAAAGAGTAAAAAACCACCTTAATTAAAAACCAATAAAAAACTTTTGAATAACAAGCTCTAAAAGACAGTTGCAGCATCACCCTTTAGATAGATTTTCAAAGGAACCTCAAATGCAACAGCAAAACTAAAATTTTGAAAGGAACATAAAACTGAATTCCTACTAAAGAAAACACTCAACTATAAAAATAAAACAATTTCAGCTTACTCCTTCCAGTCCATGCATCTTATATTTCCAATGACTATAAACTTTGTAATATGGATCACAGCTGCATGTAACTTGAAATTTCAATCCAAAATAAAAATAAGGCATTCTATGCTTACAAGCATACTCAGTTTCAAGTTCCAAAAACAATCTAAGAAGATATTTCAAGTAAAATGCATATGTGATCCATATAACAAATTTTATTGTCATATGTATGCATAAAATGCAAACAATCTAAGAAGATATATATATGCCAGACAATTCCTATGCATTTACATATCTTGCACCTAAACTTTAAAATTTGCATTTACACCACTTTAACTATGTATTAAAATGTGTATTTCAAACTTTAAAACTTAGTGCTAGTGGTATTTTTGAAGTGATATTAAATATTTGAGTGTTACAAATGTAAAAATCAAAGTTTAGGCGTTAGAAATGTAAATTCATAAGAATTGTGTGGTATGTATGTAAATGCCCCAACAACTATCAAGCTAAATGTAATGCATAATTCCTAATTTCTTCCCAAAATGGAACCGTTGGCCACATATCAACAGCTGACGCAAAAACTCATGAACTAATTGAGTGGCAATTAAAAGACTTGTTCTTACTGAAATAAGAGCAAAAATGGGAGAAAAGAATAGGAGAACACCTTTGAACGACACTTAACAACGCAAGTGAAAACACAATGTGATCGTGAGCTCTCCACGTTTATGCTTGTTGCCCCAATCCTTCTGTTTGACAACCCCTGCAAGTGTAAACCAAATAAATCATTTTTCTATTTTAATATAAAGTATATATCTAAAATTTGCTTGATAAGTATATTACATGATAAAATTATTGAGGTATTAACACTAAATAATATGAATGATACTTGCCAATAGGAAAAGCATTTGATAATTTAAACAAAGTAGCATGCAATATCATTTCCCCAAAATAAAGAAGGCAAAAAAAAATATGAAAAACAAACACAAGATACATATCACTATCAGTGAATAAAATACAATATGCCTCAATAAGAATTTGAAATTTCATAATAAAAAAACTTAAGGTTACGTGACTGACAGTTCAATGTTAAAAGGCACAAAAATGATGACATGAAAAATAGTAGAGATGAATGATGAAGCAATTACAAAATCAAAGTAAATGGAACAGGGAACTTACAAAGAAAAGAAGCTCCAAACAAATCACATAAGTGAAAAAAGAAGCCATTCTATTACAATTTTAAGAAAGAATTATGTAACCCAGCGTTCAATATGCTAATGAAGCAACAATATGCCCAAAAACGCTTAAAAGTGTATTTTGTTTTGTTACCGTATATGGACCCAAAAAAGTACTTCTCATACAATTTGCTTATAAGGTGCACTTCAAAAGCTTTTAAGAATCACTGCAAAAGCAATGCTCAATGAGAAGCATAATTCACATGCGCAAGTTGTGGTACAGAAAGTGCAACTCATTTAGTTTAGTGATTAAGTGCTTTCTCTGTAACCACAATATCCTGATTTCAAGGCCGGTACATTCGGATGTGTCCGTGAATAACAAAAACATGAGACGGGGAACAAATTTATGAAAATTGTGACTAGATTAAGTTTGGTCAATGAGAAGCATAATTCACATGCACAACAAGGAGTGCAACTATTTGGCTTAGTGATTGAGTGTTTTTGTCTCTGACCACAAAATCATGATTTTTAGGCCAGTACATATGGGTGTGTCCATGAGGAAAAAATATGGGACAAAGAAAAAACTTATAAGTGTGACTAGATTAAGTTTCAAAAAAGATCTCTTTTTTTTTTGGTATAGATGCACTAGGTAATACATAAAATTTCTAATCAATTAAAAATAGTAATTTCGAACAAATATTTTAGCTTTCAATCTAAAAACTGTATTAAATTTTTAATCCAAGAAAATTTCAAAGTAAAACATGTTTTAAGAACTAGACACGATTAAAAGTACATGACAAAAGCAAATCTAGTATCACGAAATGAAAATTAATATTGTTTAAAGAAAAATCATAATAGCAGATTTTTTTGAGGATAAAACCCTATGTCATATATATATTTAAGATAATGAGGAAAAAGGCCAATTACAGATTTTTAAAACCACATGAGGAGAAAGAGATTTCCTTCACTTCACGTCCATCAACACTTGAACCCATGACCAACAACTTCAAAATCAAGTAGCATATTGCTTGAGCCAAGGGGCCCCTTGATAAATCATCTAAGCAGTTGCAAACATGGAAAGAGATGATAGTGTAACCTTGTAGAGTTGCACACCTTTAATAACAATTGAATTACATCCTTCATTTGGCAAACATACTCCTCTGTGAGACAATCCACGTAAACTCCAGTTCTAATATCTTCCCTTATCTGAGATTAGTACAAATCCAAAATTAACTAGAAAAATATATTGTGAAATTCTTGCCTCGAAAAGATTACCCTTCCAAAATTAGAACAAACCTGAAGGTTCCTTTGTCTTGGATCCAACAAATCTGTAATTTGCTCATTGAATATCTAAAAAAAGAAATAACTTACATAAAGCCAAAAGCTACATAGAAAACTAAAGCATATGTTTCAAATGCAGGATTGTCCATCTCACTTCTAAAAAAGAACAATGGCATTGATAAATTAGCTGTTTATCTGAATGCTTAGCTTGTTCCTGGATGAACAAAAGGGAAGTCATATCAGTGCCAGAAAACTCATAGGATGAAAACAAGAAAAGCATAGCTACCTCATTTATGCGTGAGAAGAGCAGTTCAAACACTCGAGGTGTCAATCCCCTTTCTTGACTCAACAAGCAATCAGCCGTTAGTGCACTTGGAAGCCCCCACATGGTGTATGTCTTCCCACTTCCAGTCTTGCCAAGAGAAGATGGTATCAAAATGAGCTTTGAGTTTTCTTGAAAAGAATCAAATTAAGAGTGGAGCTATATAAAAAAATTAAATGTCCCTACCTGCCCATATGCAAAAATGGAGCTATTGAACCCTGCCAAGCAATTCTCCACCAATGGAACCCCAACTAGTTCGAAAATGTCTTGCTAACAACAAGAAAATCACTATGGTGAGGACATTCTATGATCCAAATGAAAAGAGGCTATAATTACTATAACTAATCTTTTTCTTAAGAACCCAGTTTAAACAATCTACACCCCACCTGCGTGGAGCTTGCATCAGCCACTGAATCGAAGGTGAAAGTGTGATCAAGAATTGAAATGGAGTTGGGAGAGATCTTCTGCACAATCTGGCTCTCCTTCTCCTCCTCTTCCACTTTGCTAAGTGGCCTCATCCGCAATAACACCTGAGATCCAAATTCAATCCCCTCAGAGCAGATCCAGAAGATAAGTCAAACAAAGACCAAAAGGAAGACAGAAATGGGTTACCCGGACGCCGGAATCGCAGGGACACGGAGCTGCAGATCCATTTTCTGGCAGGGTTTCCAAACTCAGCTTCCTCTTGCGAGGGACTGGGGGAAGCGGGGGCCGCGGAGGAAGGGGACTACGAATTCTCATGGAGGGTGACTTACCGGAGACCGGCGGAGAACGAAAAAGAGATGATTCTGGGGGCATCATGTTCGGTTCGACGTTCTCCTTTGGAACCTTCGGCGGCCTCTGTTTATGAGATGGTGGAGTTAAGGTATCGGAGGGCGTACCCCTACCGCTTCTGGTATGAAGGAGCGCTTTCATGGGAGAAAAGATATCTAGAAACCCTAAGACACTGGAGGAGGGAGGAGACCACTGAAGAACGGAGCCGTTGTAAGTGAGCGAGGGGGTCAAGATTTTGAAATGGGGAGCGGATGGGAGCTTGATTTTTATATAGTTATTATTAGCTGGTTAAATTGCTGCCTTTCATGATCACAAAATTTATACATTTACTAGTTACCGCCGAGCGGTTACCTGTTCCCACCCACTGTACACGTCACTTGCGGTGATGGTAAACTGTTGTTTTGTTTTTTTTTTTTTTTTTTTTTTTTTGAGATTCATGGAAAAGCCAAGTCACATATATGAAATTGTGATGATGTGGTCATCATATCCGCCTTTTTATGCATGTAATTAGAAAATACGTAATATTTTATTCTCGTTGCGTGAGACATACGTACGATATACTCTTTGTTGCACCTTCCTATAGCCTTTCTTGCTCATTATGTTGTATCTCACTAATAAACTACAACCATGTCGTTGTTTAAGTTCATGGATCCTACTTCAAATCCCCCAAACTCCTTTTAAACTAAAATTTGTCCTAGGCAACTTTTGTAGCTTCCTAAGCACAAATCATACATTACAATTTGCAGCATTGTTCTTCAGCAGCTTTATCATTGTTGGTCACCTCACAAAAAACATTTTAATTCTAGCTCTTCAGATTCTTCGTTGCATTTTTCTGAAGCATCAATAGTTTATACCATGCCAGGCTTTACACATCAATCCTCAAAGCATTTTGAAATACTTCAAAAACCTTTTATGAGTAGACCAAGTGTTTAAATATCTAAATGATGGGGATCTATTTATCTTCTTTCATGTCTAATACAATGAAATCAACAGAAAAGATAACTTCATCCACTCTATAACCCTCCCTCAGATAAATGATCGAGCGCTCAGCAAACTAAAGGGTTATAGTGGTAGGAGACATTTCTCATAAACCTAACCAATTGAAAATAAAAGTGGCATGAAGTTAATACTGACACCCAAATCACATAGTCTTCCCATATAACTTCTCTTCAATAACACATAGAACCGCAAAGCTCCCATGATTCTTAAGCTTTTGAGATAGCTTTTTCTGAATGATAGCACTACACTCCTCGCTAAGTGATACAGTCACATAATCTCCAAACTTCTTCTTCTTATTAAGGATATCATTCATGAAATTTAAATAGCTTGGCACCTGCTCCAAAGCCTCAACAAAAGGAATGTTGATCGACAACTTCTTTAATACTTCCAAGAATAGAGAAAAAAATTGATTCAGATTTTGTTTTTAGAGTCTCATAAGAAATAGTGGTGGTGATCTTTCTAAGTTATCCTTAGTGTGAGACTGGTTTTCATGAATCTTTAGAAAGGTCTTCCATAGATCTTTCAGGCTCCAACTCTCTTCATCCACCTCAGGATCTTTTCGTACAACTTCCTCCAACTGTTTTGCACTCCTCAACTTGATTTTCTTCATATGCTCACTATTCTTTTCTATAGAGTTGAACTCAGTGTTACTAGGGAGAGTTTCTTGGGGTCGACTACTAAGTGAGTTTGGAATCTACTCTAATTGATTCTCTATATTCTTAAAAGTCGCACCTTAACTTTGTAACTGATTCCCCATCTGCATTACAATTTCCTCCTAAGATAGTTTCTTTTCCATAAATTTTTGGGCTGCGTTAAAACTAGGAGGATAAGAAGGTCTCGAGTTAGAACTACCTTGATTGTTCCAATTCCTAAAAGGATTATGTTGATTACTCCCCCATTTTTGGTTTTCTGCACCTTGATTGTTATTCTAATTGAAGTTATCGTGATTCTTCAACTGGGATTTTAAAAATTGGCATAAGGGTTGTTAGTTCTATTATTGATCGCATTTAAGGTTTCAAGTGATGAAGCATTAGCAACAACTAGTTGTTCGAATGAATTTTCCGCAATTACTTATGGTCTTTGAGTCTGATTCATTCCTACTATATCTAGCTTCCAAAATAAAGTAGTTATCTGAAAATTTAGAAATAAAAACACGCCTGTGTCATGTATACTTGCTACCTTTCTAGAAATTACTTTTTCAGAAGGCTATTGAAATTGTTGGAAACCATTTTCTCAATCAAAGAAAAGGACTTATCAAATGGCTTTGACATAAGAGAACTATCAAAGGCAGCATCAATGATAGATCTAAGAGATCCTACTAACTCGTTGTAAAAAATCTTAATTATCAACCAATCAGACAGTGCATGATGGGGACACTGATCCACCTAAAAATAACCTATTTTTAGTGCATGTTTTATAAGTCTTTTATATAAATTTTTAATGATATTTCACTTTAAAGGAAGACATTTTGCATGTTTTTAGTTTCAGGTACATGGAACAGACATTTAGAGAAAATGAGAAAAAAAAGAGCAAAAATGAAGATTTTTATGTTGTGCTATAGCGCCACCCCATGGTGTCGGCCGTTGTTATATATATATATATATATATATATATATATATATATATATATATATATATATATATATATATATATATATATATTGAATCCAATTTTACTAAAATCATTAGTCACTTATCAAAATCAAATTAATCCAAACTCACGAAAGTTAAAATTTATCAAATTAAACTCACTAAAATCATGAAATTCAAATTAACCAAAATTTTAAATTAAAAAAGAGAAATATTAAAACAAGCCTTCCTACATATGAAAATCAAATTTAAAGAGAATAATAAAGTCAAAATCAAGCACATTTTAATCACAATTTTTTTTTCAAAGTCCAACTATAAACAAATTTTTTTTGTGAGTTAAAGTTTGATCAAATTAAATTCACTAAAGTCATGAAATCCAATTCTTTTTTCTTATTTCGCCTCTGTCATATGAGTAGTAAGATGAAAAGCTTCCTGTATATAATCATAATTGAAAATATTTAATATATTATACTATTTCCAAAAATTACAATTCCATGAAAAAGAAATTGTGGATCGTTTTGTTTTAATTCAGTCAACCAAATACAAAATAGAGACGTGTAAATAAAATTGAATGTAAAAAAGAAAAGTAAATATTGCAGCATAAGGATATTATTTGGGAAAGAAAAAAAGTTAAAATATAACAAATATGCATGCAAACAATGATCCATCTCTACAAAAAAAAATGAAGAGAGCTTAACGTAATATATATATATATATATATATATATATATATATATATATATATATATATACATACATACATATATATTCTCAAAATAACTTCAAGCCTACAAATCTCTTCAAACAAGATCTCGAAACAAAAAGTCCAACTCCTATGCATGCTACCCATACTCTCACATTTAACGCCCAACTAATATTTTTTCTCGTCGTTTCATCTCTATCTTCCTTCCTCTTTTCCTTCACTTGATCGGAATCATCAGATCCTCCCATCTCATTTTTCTTATTTTCTGGCTCCATCTCATCTTCTTCCTTTATTACCAACAACGAAGAATGAAATCTTTTTCTCTTTAGCTTCATTATTTCTCGCATCAAAAGCCCTTGCTTTGTCACCACGCTTATCTCTACCCATTTCGGCAGGTTGACTTCTTCACAACCCAGCTCCCATTTTGCACCTCGTCGGAAAATCCCTCGTAGAGCTTTTTTTCCATTGATCCAAACCTCAAAGCGAATCCCATTGCCAACACAAACTTGATCTGAACTTGCAAACACGACATCTGATTCGTGAGTGATATTTATTGATCGAACGCGACAAAGTTCGATCAGAGCCTCCTTATTAGCAGGGATGTCGGCGCCATTAACTGCCAATGGAGTTTCATTCATTCTAGGAAGGTAGACTAATGTCATTCTTTGTGGGAGACGGAATCGTCGATTCGGGGGAATGGTGAGATGAAGTTTGAATGATTGGAGCTCAAGAGTCGTGTGATCCATTATGGAGAATAAACAACTAATCCCTTTTGCTTTCCTTCTCGGTAAGAATTTTTTTCTCTGAAAATATTCTCTCTTTGGTGGTTTAGATGGCAACTCCCGTGATTGATTTATAGGAAGTAGCTTAGAGAGAGATAGAAGGAGAGATTTAAGGTTTAGATGAAAAAAGTTAGTTTATCTATGACACAGTAAGGCTTTTTTTTTGGAAGTTTAGTATTTTCTTTGGGATCATAACAAGCCTCCAAACTTGATGTCGTGGCAAAAAGACGTATTTTTGAAGGGTTTAACTCTCCGCTTTTTTAGGATATATTTTAGAACTGCTTGGCCCTTTCAACCCAATATTTTAGCCAAGAAGTTCAAAATTTTATTTCTTTAAATCATGCAAACAATAAAGATTTGCATATTCATCACACAATATCTAACGCATTATGCACTTGAAAAGGAATGCGAACTATTATTGAGAAGAATTTGATTAATAGCTTTTTTCTTGTTTTATTCGGTATTTGAAAAAAATCCACTTTAGTATACTTCTCATTAAGAGGGAAGAATTTTAGAAGGATATTTTTGTATGTGCAATAAAATTTGTTTGAATTTGAAGTGCATAATGCGTTAGTATTTTTTATATATTTTATAAATTTTCAGCAATGAAGCACAACTTAAGACTTTTTATCAGATAAAGTTTATTGAGAATGTCTCCATTATTTGTTGTTTATTTCATTGAAGGTCGTGGTCTCGATTAAAAAAAAAAAAATACATGGGTGAAACATGTGATAATTTGATTCCGAATAACAATAGTTTATGGTAGTGATGGCTAACACCAGCTATCACCGCCACATGCCTTCAGTTACAAATAACTATTGTTGGTTGCCGTCTGTCGTTAACTTAGTATGAAGTGTTGTTGCATGAGATTTACCTTGCGACTGAGAATCCCATGCAGGCCACAATTAAAATTTGAAACTAAAAACATAATAGGTTATACAAGAAGTACAGCATGGTTACTTAAAACAAAGTA
>NEWO01000464.1:224953-285526 GCA_003013225.1 Phalaenopsis aphrodite | reverse complement strand
ATGGACATGTTTTTAGAGTCCTTTTAAAATTTGAAATACTAGTTCTACTAGTACTTATCAAATTTTTAAAGATAAGCCTTGTTTAAGGCTTTGATTTGGCCTTTTCCATTTGGTATAGGTTTAAATATCCTTAGATCCCACTTTTGGGTGAATAACCAAGCAAAATGTACTATCCAACAGTCACGACGACATTATCGACAAAAATCTAAGGTTTGGAGGGCAGAAATCGCGAAAAGGTACGACTGGCATGGCCACACCGAACTCGGAAGTGGTTACGCTTAGCAAGAGTTGTAGATGAGTGGTCGACGTGGCCACACCTAAGACCAAGCGTAATTACTTTTTGCATTTTATTTGGTTGTTGTGGTCACGTCAGTTGAGGAATATGGGTGCCTCTCCGAGATTTAGGCGTGATCACGCCAGTTTTGAGCATGGTAATGCCACCGTTTGGTCATGGGCATGCCCAATTTAAGCGTGGTCATGCATGTCCTAACATAAAACGGTCCTTCGAGAAAGTTTGTTGAAGGGGTTTGGAGCCTTGTGGAACCTTAGGAAGCCTGGATATTGACAATCCTCAAACATCTGTGGAGGTCATAAATGTGTTCCCTGAGCTCGAGAAGTAACTCCACATGTGTGTCACCAAATAAAAATGGTTTCAGCATAATATTTGTTTGTTCGGACTTTAGGCTTCAGGTACAAACATGACACAGGGTAACTTTCTCGATCGTTTATGTCATGAGAACATCTAAGGTGATGAAAAAACAAACATCAGCTGAGGGAACACTTAAGGTGATGTCAAATTGGTGGCAATCACCTCAGAGGATGACGATGACAGGGATTATGGTGCCTAAAGCGTCTACTTAAAGGTCCCAAGGGATCCTAGAGTCACGGCAGGCCACGTAGGATCCCAATACGATCTCGTGTCACTCTGGGAAGATGCCTCATATATGTTGCATCAAAAATGGATACCAACAGTCACATAATTAATCTATGAGATGAGCTATAAAGCGTTTTCAACTTTCATCTGGAAAAAAAGAAATAGTAGATATTTTTCAACTGGGTTGAATGCTCTAGTCAGTTTCTCATGAGAATTATTAAATCAGATGACCTAACAATCAAGAGGACTCTCGTAGAGATTTCACATGACTCACAGTATATGTCATATTTTAAGGTAATTTTATTTATTAATTATGTCCATAATTCAAACAAATACAATAATTTAGATACCCTTATTAAATTATTTAGTATTGTATTGAAGCGATCGATGGAACACTCATGGAAGCACATGTTTCGAATAATGAAAAATCTCATTCATTAGGCGATGAAAATCACCAACACAAAATGTTATGATTGTACGTGACTTCAACTTTTTTGCTTCAGTTTTATTATGACTAGTTTGGAAGGTAGTGTACATGACAGTTGCATATTCAAATTTGCCCCAAGAACTCAAACATACAACTTTCCTCAATCACCCCTAGGTTTTCTTGAGTCTTAACAAATGAGATATTATTTTCATCATAATATAAATTATTATATTTATTTCTGAAAAATCTTATTTGGTCGATGTTGGATATCCCTTTCAAAAATGATTTCTAAAGTCATTTTCGAATACTAAATCCCACGTTCTTGATTTTGAAAGAGCAATGTTGCTCGGGGTAGGAAAAAAGATTTTTAACAAGAGAAACTCATTCTTACGTAGTGTCATTGAAAGAATATTTGGAGTTTGAAAGAAAAAATGGGTCATACTGCGTGATATGTTAGCATATTTATTTCTTAGAAAAGTGCAGATTGTGGTCTCCACAATGACTCTCCATAGTTATATTCGACAACATCCTTCGTGAAATGACATTGACTTTAACAAAGCAAATGAGGATCATTAACATGTCTCTGTTGAAGTATATGAACATAGTGTAATACAATCTTTGTCATAGGCTGAAAGTGATTTGTCAGATACTTGCACTCAGGATGAGATAGGTGTAGAGGAGATGATAGAGTTGAAGGAGCAAATTACAAATGTCATTATTGACAATTGATTTAAGTGATTGTATGTTTTTTTTGTTTTCACTTTATTTGAAATGTATTGTGAAAACTTTTTTGTTTATTTTATCGATGTTTTATGCAATGATGTTTATTTTAAATCTCAATTTTATTTGCATTGTTTTGCATGCATTCTTTCCCACTTGAATGACTGATGAGACAATCATGGATATAATATGTAGTATAAATTTTTATTGTATGTTATATTTTTGGTTTTGGAGGTCTATAATGAGACATTCGACCTTAAGGGTTTTTCTGGATGACTTAAATGTTGCTAATGGTTCTTGACACGTGTGAAATCCCAAAGAAGACAACTGAGTACTTCTCCTTTTCAATCCTATGGCTGTTGAGATTTTTTTAGATGGATTTTTTGTCATATACATATGTGACACATACGAGCTAAGTATGGTTTAAAGGAAACCAAGTACCTTTTTTTTCTTATTAGGTCTGTTGTTTTCCTGTAGTGACATGTTCGTTTGTTTATATTGTGTTATATGAGGCCTCACAATTTCATAAAACATTATTTGATTACTTATACTATTCTTTTTTTTTTACTAATATTACATATAAGAGTTTGTGCTTTGTTGTTTTAAAAATTAAGAAAAGATAAGCTCGAGGACTCCTGATGCCTCCGAAGCATCGTACTGCTTCTGCGGATTACAATGTTCTCTATTTACTTTGCAACAGCCACATAACTACGGAAGACATTTTTACAGATGTCCAAGAAGAAGAATATAAAGCTGTGACATCTTTAGGTGGTCGGATGTGTTGGAGGATTCCACTGCCAATAGTGATGAGACGTGCAAAATTTTCTTAGGGGATGAATTATTTTATGAGATTAACAAAGTGCATTTTAAAAGTAATATTATTATATTATTAATTGTTATTTTAATTATCCTATTTTTTATTTTGATTGTCGTGTTACTTACTATTTAATGACATTTGTTTCTATTTTGTAATGATCGAATTGAATATTTCTTTTCAGTACGAAATATGCTAGTATGATTGGTTTTGTTATAAACAACACTACACTACAAGTCTACAATGTCAAAAATAACATTTTTTTAGAAACGACTGCAACATAATTACTTTAAAACTACAAAACAATTTGACAGTCAGTTTTTTCATAGAAGCTTCCTGGAACAACGATCTCGTAACATTTTTTAATAAACTACAACTGCCCCAAATATACCCTAAAGCTAATCAGTGCAAACTCTCATATTCATGTACAATTATGAGAAAAATATTAGTGATGGAATATACCATTCTATTTAGAAAGAGAAAAAGGAGAAAACAAAACGAAAAGTTTATACTCAAATCATAATTAGAATAGTTGAATTAATTGTCCCAAATAAACAAAATGCAAGATATTAGGCTATGAATGATAAAATGGGGTATTCTTTATAAAAAGAATAAGATACAAACTGATGAACCAAAAAAGTGTTTGTACAAGCGAATTTACACCTCTGTGTAGAAGCTTTCAGAAATTATGCATGACATCTCGTGCATTTATGAAATAATTTTGTACAACCAAATTTACAGGCCAACTCAGATGAGCCAAGGTGGTCAGTGTGTTTCCTGAATCTTTTGAATTCCAAAGTGTTCACTGCTGAGTCATTTCCCGCTCCCCCTTCTACCATTTCTAGGGTTCATACGCCAAGCAATTATCCCAGGACCAACCTCTTCTTCTACCTTTTCGAACATCTTGCGCTAGCCATTTTCGGCGACGATGCACATCAAGGAGATCTCCTTGGAGGGTTTCAAATCCTACGCGACGAGGACTGTCGTCTCTGGATTTGACCCCTTTTTCAACGCGATTACGGGGCTAAACGGCTCCGGGAAGTCCAACATCCTGGACTCCATCTGCTTCGTGCTTGGAATCACCAACCTCCAGCAAGTACGCGCCACCAACCTCCAGGAGCTTGTCTACAAGCAGGGCCAGGCCGGCATTACCAAGGCAACCGTCTCCATTATATTCGACAATTCCGACAGGAGTCGAAGCCCTTTAGGTTACGAGGGCTGTCCTGAGATCACTGTCACAAGGCAGGTGGGGTTTGAGCGCTACCTTGATTGAATATTAATCTAGCTAGGGTATTTGAAATTTGCAGACTTGGGTGTTTCCTGGTATTTTTAGATGGCAAGAAAGATTGAACTCAGTAGTTTCATTTTTTTTTTTGTTTTAGAGCTTTTACTTGGTTCAAACAGAAAGAGAAGAGACCTAGTATTTTCCTATTTCAGTTGAATTACGCCAGGGATCAACTTTATAATCATATCTTTTTGCTTTAGTTATGACTGCTCTTATTGGACATTTATAGGAGGATGTACCTTGGTGTGTGTTTTTCACTGATGATATCATTCTTGTGGATAAGGATAGAGAAAGAGTTCAGTAAAAACTATGAATTATTGAGGTCTTTTTTAGAGTCTAAATGCATTCGTTTGAGTAGATCTAAAACAAAATACATGGAATGTAATTTTAGTAGTAAATTTAGTGGCATAGTTGTAGAAATGGGTGATCAAATCATTAAAAAGAGTGAACATTTTAGATATATCAACTCTATTGTTCAAAGTGATGGTGATATAGATGGACATGTTATTAGTAGAATTCAAGTTGGGCCTATTGTGCGATAGAAAAGTACCGCTTAGACTTAAAAGGAAAATTTTATTATATGGAAGTGATACCTGTGAGGCTTTATGACGCTGAATGTTGGCCTATAAAAAAGAAACATAAAACTAAATTTAAGTTTTGCTGAGGTGAGAATGCTTAGGTGGATGAATGGCTTTACACTTAGAGGCAAAATGCCAAATGGATATATCCGTGAAAGGGTTGGTTTAGCTCCAGTGGTATATGAGATTAGAGAGAGTTATCTTAGTTGGTTTGGTCACATTAAACACCGACCATCCAATGATCCGGTTAGGAGAGTAGATGTTTTAAATTTGACTTATGTTAAGAAGGCACATGTAAACCTAAAAAGACCCGGACATGTTGTATAAAAAATGATCTTAATGTATTAGAATTAAATGACAATGCGACACTCAATAGGACACCATGGAGAAAAAGATTTATGTCCCTGTGACCCCACTTAGTGAAATAAACGCTTGTTGTTGTTGTCTCCTCTAAGTCTAATCAAATTAATTAATTACATAAAAATTTAACCTAATAGGATATTTAGGACAAGTTAAGTGGATTAATCTAGTTGCGTGGTAAAATAATGATGCAAATGTAAATATATACTGAGTCAAAATATTTTAAATTAAGTCTCAAACATTCAAACTTTTGTAATACTGTTGGTTCACTTCGTACTATGGAGAATGGTTAAACTGAAATCTTGTTTCCTATAACTGTCATTTCTAAATTTTTTCGTTTGAAATGTTTCCATTATGTGTTTTCTTGAATTGGAACTTCATCTGATCGAGACTCCATTTCAAGTTAAATTTTACCATCTACCTTTTGTTTTCCAATTGGGTCAGAAGCGTTGGAAGTATTCTTATTGGTATGGTATATTAAGAATTTCTATGCCTTATGGCGTTGTTAATGTGTCTTTTGTTTTTAAATCACACACACAACATTGCTGAAATTAAAGGAATTATCTTCCTCAGATTCACAACCTAAAACGAACATTACCATAGCTCCCAGATGCTTCTATTCACTGCCCTTAAATTGCAAATTGTTTGGCTTGCAGATTGTAGTTGGCGGAAGAAACAAATACCTCATTAATGGGCACCTTGCTCAGCCCTCTAGAGTACAGACACTCTTCCACTCTGTACAGCTTAATGTTAACAATCCACATTTTCTCATAATGCAAGGGCGCATAACTAAAGTGCTCAATATGAAGCCACCTGAAATTCTATCCATGCTTGAAGAGGCTGCTGGTACAAAGATGTATGAGATGAAGAAGGAATCTGCTTTAAAGACACTTGAGAAGAAACAAAGCAAACTGGATGAGATGGATAAACTTCTTGACCAGGAAATTCTTCCTTCTCTTGAGAAGCTCAGAAAGGAGAGGATGCAGTACATGCAGTGGGCCAACGGAAATGCAGAATTGGATCGTCTTAAAAGGTTTTGCATTGCTTATGAATACGTGCAGGCAGAAAAAGTGAGAGATAGTGCGGTAAGTGGAGTCGAACAGATCAAGATTAAAATTACCGAACTTGATGATAAAACAGAGAGAACAAGAAAAGATTTAGAAGCAATGGAGCATAATTTGTCTAATTTGATTTCTGATAAAGAAGCAAAATTAGGTGGTGAGGTGAGGAAGTTATCACTGAATGTAGATGAACTTTCTCGTTCTTTGGTGAAGGAGACTTCAATAATGTCCAACCAGGAGGAGTCTTTGAGGTCAGAACAAAATGCTGCCAAGAAGGTAAATATTGCTTCTGGTTTTCATGGCTTTCTGCATTCTTTCTTTTTAATATGATATGTTTGACTAGCATTCATTGGTTTGCACTAAGTTATTTTCTAAAATATCCACTGACATTTAAACTAATGCCCGAAACTATTATAACATCAGAATTATGCAGTAAGTCACTATGCATCTTTCAATTAAAATAATTGAAATTTCTTGTTTTTCTTAATTTTCTTCTATCCACCTTCAGTTATCAGTTGTAAACTATGAAGATTTGCCATAGATTTCTTCACTGTTCTGAAATCTGTGAATGATATTCAACAGATTGGCAAGAGTATTGATGATCTCAAAAGATCAGTAGTTGAGAAAGATTCTGCTGTTCATAAAGTTGTGTGTGGAGCTGCTGATCTAAAGGAAAAAGTTGAAGAGTTATCAAAAAAATTGCATGATAGTGAGAAGGAATATCAGGTATACAACAACTTTTCTCTTTGTTTACTGTCACCCTCAAAACTTTTAAGATCTAAACTGCTGCGATTAGGGTGTACTAGCTGGGAAGAGCAGCATGAATGAGGAAAAGTGTCTGGAGGATCAGTTAAGAGACGCAAAAGCTGCTGTTGGAAATTTTGAAACTGAATTAAAACAATTAAAAACAAAAGTTAGTCATGCAGAGAAAGAACATAAAACAAAAAGTGCACAGTTGAAATCAAAACGTGATGAGGCTGCTGCTGTTGAGAAAGAGCTAAGTGATAGAAAGAAAGATCTTGAGAGCATTAAATCTTCTTTGGAATCTATTGGATGTGAGGAAGGTCAGATGGAGGCTCTTCAAAAGGTTAGCTTTGCAATTACTTTTTGATTGGCCATAGTGAGGTTAAATTTATGATTGACTGCATGTGTTTGATTTGAATACTACTGATAGAGGCGCTTCAGAGGATGAAAGATGTTTTGTTGATTGGGTTTTGTTGATGTTTTGTGATGCTCTGCAACTCAGGACCGGTCTATGGTGCTTGAGGAGATTCAGAAGCTGAAAGATGGGATTCGTATTCTCTCAGGTCCACTTGCAAACATTGAGTTCAATTACCGTGACCCCATTAAAAACTTTGATCGGTCAAGCATAAAGGGTGTGGTTGCAAGATTGGTTACAATAGAAGACAGGTCTACTATGACTGCTTTAGAGGTTGGATTTATAATATTTCAAATGAAATCAGTAATACTTTTACTCACTCTCATTGCTATTCAAAAACTAGTTTAAGCCATTATGCAGGTGGCTGCTGGGGGCAAGTTGTTTAATGTTGTTGTGGACACAGAAAACACTGGGAAGCAGCTGCTCCAAAATGGTGATCTCCGAAGAAGAGTTACAATTATACCACTAAACAAAATCCAATATCATATTGTTCCTGCAAGGGTTCAACAAGTTGCTGCTAGCCGGGTTAGACTATTAAAATGATCCTTGTATTGTTTTTTCAACAGGTTTGTTTGTTTTACTTTCTTTACTGTTTTGCAGGTTGGCGAGCATAATGCAGAACTGGCCCTTCTTTTGGTTGGATATGATGATGAAGTGAAGGTAAGTAAGTACAGTTTCAAAGTTTAATATATCTTGTTGTCTTACTTTTGTCCATCTGTTTTGCTATCAATTGCTTGGATATATTCAATCTTTATGATTTAAGTTGTGATTGATGAATTTACTTTGCAATCAATATACAGAAAAGTGTGCAACTGTTTAATTTTAATGAATTTACATACCTGAGGAATCTTTTGCTTTCACTTTCTTTTTTTTTTAATTTTTTCTGGTTGCTGGATGTTGTTTTCAATTTCAAGTAATTATGACATGCTAAAGGATGCTTTTCCTTGGTATTGCTGGGAGATGCATGCCTTTGTGTCAGAAAGTAGGGCTATACCATCTGCTCTGGCGACACAATACCGTGCAGGGATCATCTTCTCTTTCCGATGGAGGACATGCTGTCCCTTGCACGACGTGCATTGGGGTGGTATGTTTGCCATCCTTACTGGGATCATGTTGCTTATTGTTTTTGTTATTTTGCAATTTTAAGAACATATTGGTAAAAAGTAGCATCACTTGGTGAAAATGGATGTTATATTTTCTCATTTGAATTGTTTTGACATTCAATGGTGGTTGACTTTGCATATATTTTTTGCAGAATGCCATGGCTTATGTGTTTGGATCAACATTTGTTTGTCGAAGTGCTGAAGCAGCAAAAGAGGTACTTTTATTTTGATCTTAAGAGTTTTTTGTGTTCAGAAAAGATAAAATATCTTTTGGTCTGGTGATTCTTTTGAAAGTTAAAACCCAGTTTTTACTAGATCAAAGGTGGAGGCCTTGAAATTTGGAAAGAAATGGAATTTAAAGTATTATCATGTTTAAAATGATGTTATTTATTAAATCCTTGATAGCTTAAAATTAATAATTATTCTTGTGATACCAAACTTTTGTCTCATATTCGAAAGGCCACAGTCAATGTTGCATGCCGATTTCCCTGAATTTTTTGTTTGGTGTTTAATTTGATAAACATAGTGCCACTTCAATTGTCTATAATGTATTACTATTCATGGGTCATGTTTTCTTTCATTTTGTATGTGGTTCCATTGTTTAGAGTGGACCTTCTTTTGGTATATGTATTTTTATTTACATCCTTATACTCCATATTTTGTCTTCGTATTTGCATTTTTAATCATGGAACACTAAATGTGTTTATTTGTATGATTATGATCACTTGAAAAGATGTACCCAGTACACGCCGCTCTTATTAATGGAGGATTTGGGTAGGGGTTTAGCAGTTCAGAATTTTTTACTGATTGTATTTGTAACACTGATCAATCATTCTCCTCTTGCAGTCATAATATCGGCCTGAGTTTGTGTGTGTTTTGGTTAACTCAAAATTGATTTTAGGCATTCAACTCAATACCACTTATAATTCATTCCGAGACATCCTGATTAAAAACTAATCAGTTTTGACTCAACTTAAAATCTTTTCAAGCTGACTTAATAATGAAATCTATTGATTCTGAGCCAACTTGAATTTTTTTTTGTTCTGGTTCGGATAAAAAAATCTAATTTGACTTGAAAACAAATCACCAAGTAAATTTAAGATGCAAGATTCAAATTTCGGCTTTTGGTTGGATGAAAAGGGAATGTAGTTCAAAGTTCAATCTTTAGTTCTGGTAAATTTGGTAATCAGCTGATTTTCAAATACGTCGCACATGCTGATGTTGTTACTGTTAGCTGCAGCCACTCACTGCTTGTTGCCATGATTGACCGCCACCCGCCACGCGTAACCAGCTTTCACTGGGTTTTACATTGATTTTACTTTATTTCTAACTAACCACTCAAAAATAATTGCCTGCGTTTGTTTTATATTTAACCAAATAACTCTAAATATTTCAGATATTTTTTATTTTTAAAGTGTATTCATTATTCATTACTCTTACCCTGCATTTAATTTTTAGCAAATCAAATGGCTACTAAGTAATAAGATTTCATGATTGTGGAGCAGCAGCATCTTTCAATTGCAATGTTGAATAATTGTTTTTGCACTATATTCTCTGATAGGAGGAATTAGCTATATTGTTCATCTCCATTTTATTGTTTGTTAGTGTTATGCTTTATGTACTCGCAGGTGTCCTATCTTAACGTTGCATGGTATTTTCTGTTTTTGCCTGCTTTGCTGTCGGGTGTTGTAAGTTGGTTATTTGATGTGCCTTAAAGTGCAATCTAATCTTTTTTTAAAACCTGCAAGTAATGTGTGATATGAGCTTTTCTCTTAGATTTCTGTTAGTACTCAGTTTACTCTCTTTGCTTCTCACCTTTTTTCTTACACCAAAATGAGTTGTTTGGTGGAAGCGGTTGGCCCTTTGCCTCCCATTTTTTCTGTCTTAAATGGTTGGGGAAGTGGTATAGTTTATGATGGGTGGCCTGGCATCATTGATTTGTATATATCACTGCATTTACATTCTTGTTCTAAGTCCATAACAAACTAGTGTAAATGGGAGAGAGTGTGATGTAACTTAGAAATTAATGAACAACTGTACAAGGGCTCTGAAATGCGAAGGCCAGAATGTTATTCTTTTTTAAACGCCACAAATACTTTGATAAGTTGTTTTGTCTAAGTAAATCCATGTGAGCATTTATGTTTCTCTAAGTGATTTTAACATTCAAACAGTGCAGATTGCCTTCAATCGAGACATCAACACTACAAGTGTGACTCTTGAAGGTGATATATTTCAACCTAGTGGACTTCTGACTGGTGGTAGTCGCAAGTGAGATTTTTACTTACCTATCATTTAAAAATTTTCTTCAGTGTTATCAATATTAGGTAAACCTCAAATATGCAAGTTTTTGAGGTAGCATTTTGGGTATGTTGAATTTTAGTTCATAAATTTTTTCCATATGCTAAATTTTAATTCATAAACCTTTCATTTCTGTTTCATTTACGGATAATAGCTGTTAGTTTCTGAAAATATTTGGTGGGTTTTACTCATTTCAATGAGTACGGTCAAGAGAGATTGGTAGAAGATTGAGCGAGAGAGTAAATGCCATTTTCATTGCTCTCTTTTCCTTTTGTCTCGTCTCTCTTGTTTCACGCAAACATCTTTCCTTTAATTTTTTGTTAAAGTGTAGTTATAACTAATTTTAGTTTATATATTCTTATGTTTTCATATCCTTGCTATTGAACATGGAATATAAATTGTTACCAAGGTAATTGTTGAAGAATGAAGATTTGTTTTTTTCTCAGATCTAAGTTGAATATGTCACGGCATTGCTCGGGAGCCTGAAATATCAACGCTAGAATAGACGGTTGGATGAAAGAAGTCTTATGTCGACATTTGCTTTAAACGAAAATTTTCTTACATATACAGCAACCGTCTTAAACTAAGAAGCCATTATATATTCAAAAGTTTTAATTAAAAAATGATCAAATTTAAATACTACAACCGGTGTAAAAGCATAAAATGTCTATTTAATATTTAACTATCTCCTCGGGCGCCTTGATATTTGTAAACATATTTTTTATTACCCATTTTCTCTAAATGAGATTTTCCTGAAAGCATTTAGCAACTAAAGGATGAATTAAATAATTTGGTGGGTAAAATGTTTCTAAATTAAAATAAATCGTGCTTTTATACATTTTTATAAAATAAAACAATAAATTTTTAGTTTTTATAAAAAAGCAAAAACAATAACAAGGGAAAATGAATAAATTAGTTCTATTGTTGCTTTTATTTATTTCATATAAAACATCCGTCAAATATGTATGCTAAAAATATTTTTTTTATATCCATTTTTAGAACCCACAAAAATGGTAGATAACTGCTTTCATTTCCCTTTCCTCTTTATACGCAAAAGTTCATTACTTTCTCAGCTAGTACTATACATGGGTGACTTTGCATTTAAACTTTATCTATAATATATTTTTGTCTTCTTTTATTCAATTTTTTGTTTTAAACAATTATGCATATGAAAAATATGAAATTTGCAGTTTAAAAAATACTAAAATAATTTAAAACAGTTGCATTTGATTTCAGAAAAGAAAAATTATTGTATAATAAAAAAATATTTACCTATCTGCTTAGAGCAGTCAGATATTTTTACTCTAATGTAGCTTTATTTTGGGGGTACCACTAGTACCAATTATTTTTTTTAGCTTTTGTTAACTTGAGGCATCATACTATATTTTTAACAGATAATTATGTCTTTTTTATGGAGGTAAATTCATCTAATTAGGCAAAACATATGTGTAGTTAACTTTTATAAAAACATAATTATTTAGGGGCTGTTTGGTTTGCTCAACATGAAACGCAATGTAAAAGGTTTGGAGAGTACTATTATTATAGTGTATTTGAAGTATTACATTTATTAATACATACTTTTGGATTTGCACCTATGTCACTCTCTCCTTATAGTACACTCATCAAAATTTTAATTTCCCTTAATGAATATCTAATATATTCTATTTTATTCAAAAGGAAGAAAGATGTCTCTTTTTTATTTTCTTTTAAATCAATTCCAACCTAAATAACCTAGACACTTTCGTTTGCATTTTAGTCGGTACTCCATGTGTGTGTGTGTGTGTCTTAGCTTTAGAATTTCCAATTCATAAAAAATACTTATTTAGCATTTATTAATTATGCGCTTTTGGATTTGCAACCATGTCATTCTTTCCTCATATATATATATGTAGACATGAATATGCAAAGTTATTTCTCTCTTCTTCAGTATTTCGACCTAAGTGATTTAGCCACACCTCTGTTTTAAGGTTAAGTTATTTTGTCAATTCATATTAATACCTAACATAAGATATTTCAATTAAAGGAATTACTTTCATATTTTATTTTTGATTTAAAATTTTTTCTAAATTCCTTTTGGCATGTTTGAATTAAGAGCACCCTAATTATGCTTTGAAACTTATAGTTCTTAAATTAGCAAATATTAACTAAAAAATAGTAATTAAACATTGTAATCGAATTTCATACCTGAAAATTTTTTTCCCACCAAAAAAGCCTTTGTTGTTTTCTGCCACCACATAAAAATCATAACACAATTTTAACAGAACTAAGGTAATTTCTCTTTTAGGGTTTTGGATTTCAACCCAAAGTAGGCGGGAATTAATTCTCTAGCTTTAGGAAGAAGAGCAATTAAAAGTCGTAAGTTTTGGTTTCAGATTTCTTATTTAAGAATGAGAGAATCCAATTTTTTTTCATTGTTACGCCGTTTCCCGTGCTCGGAGTGCAAATACACTTGTTCGAGTGTCTCACACATGTATTCCTTCACCAGCTGCTCACCCACTCGGTTTCATTTTACCTCGCTTTTGCCTTCTCTTTCTCGCTCATTTTTGCTCACTCGCATGCTCTTATGCTAATGCGACTGAAGGAATTGCATTCTCTTTTCTTTATTCTTTGTTCACGCGGAAATGAGGGAACGAGGGCATGGCAGGCCTTAGTTTATTTTCCGGGGTGAAGAGGGGCAAACAATACCTGCTTTGTAAGTGTCTTAAAAGGTAACATAGTTGATTTTTTTATTAATTATCCAAGTTTAGTTATATTACTAATTAATATGAATAGTTTTATTAGTTGTTACATAAAATATTTTATTACAAGATAATTGATGAACTGCCCAAATTTGTCATTTTTTAAAACTGCTTAGCTGATATTTATTCCTTAGTGCATACAGAGTTTTTTAAAATTAAACCTTATTGCTTGTTGCCATAATTTTAGTCTAGTGCTAGATGTTGTTGTGATATTTATTATTTTATTTTCATTGTTAGTTTTGTTGTTAATATCTTTGCTCCGATTCTTATTGTTAGCTTTGTTGTTATTATCTTTGCTCTTTATACGATATGATGTTGGGTGTCATCTATTGTTGCCTCTTTTTTATTTTTCCTCTTAGTACACATCTAATCCACTTATTATTTCTAGGGGCGGAGGTGAGCTTTTAAGGCAGCTTCATGAATTAGCTGAAAAAGAATCAGAGCTTTCTGTTCTTCAAAATAGGTTGTCAGAAATTGAGGACAAGGTAATCTTTATAATCTAAATTTGACTCAGCAATATTTTTTTTTATTCTATTTTTCATGCAAGTCCATTTTTTATTATTTTAGCAAACCTAAATCCTGTTTTTCTGAGCTCTATTTTTATTTTTTTTTTTGTGTTTTTAAATATCTGATTAATTACAAAATGTTTTCTGAGATTTTTATTTTTACATCTGAAGCTTTAAAACATCACTCTACTATTGAAATTACCTTATTTTTTTCCTGTTGTATTTATTTCTTAGATCACGAAACTTTTGCCTCTCCACAAAAAGTTCATGCACTTTAAGTCACAATTGGAGCTTAAATCATATGATCTTTCACTCTTCCAGAGCAGAGCTGAACAGAATGAGCACCATAAGGTTTTTCTCCATATGTTTGATTGAACTGCAAGTGCTTGAATTTGTGTCCATCATTGCTTTTGCATGCTTATAACTTTTTTCTATGTGAGCTCTAGCTAGGTGAGCTGGTAAAGAAACTTGAACAAGAGATTGAAGAAACAAAGCAGTGTGCGGAACAAAAGCAAGATCTGTTAGAAAAACAAGTTTCCAATGTTCGCGAACTTGAAAATTTGATTAGAGAACATGTTACCCATCGTGAGAGAATGCTTAAGGAACTTGACAAAAGAATAAAGGTCGTAAAAGCTGATTTGCAGTCCGCTTCAAAGCAAATGAAGGTGGATCTCTTTCTCTCTCTCTCTCTTGCCCATGTTTATATATAGACGCATACATCTAAATTTTCTCTGGGCTTTAAAGATACTGGCTGGTCTTTGTTAAGAACTGAATAATTCAATTTGGCAGCCATGAAGAACAGCATGTACATTTTCTATTTTTCTAAATGATTTCAGAGTCATGAAAACGAGAAGGAGAGACTTGTTTTGGAAAAAGATGCAGTTCTCCAAGAACTCGCTTCATTGGAAACCCAGTTATCCTCCTCTGAGAAACAGATTATTTCTCTCACTAAAGCATTGGATGATCAAAAATCAGTGGTATGCTTTGGATCTTAGTTTTATGGTGTTTTTGCTCAAGGAATGCTCTTCAATTGCTTAATTATTTGATTTCATGGTATTTAAATTTTTCAGGTTAGTTCCATAAAAAAGGAACACATTCAAGCTGAATCTGAGTTGCAAATGATCTATTCCAAGATGAAAGAATGTGATAGCCAGATTAGGAAGATTTCAAAAGAGCAGCAGAAACTTCAGCAGCAACAAAGTGATGCAAATGTGGAAAGGAAGAAACTAGAAAATGAGGTAGCACCGGCAGACAGTTTTTGGCACTTCTTTACTGTATAGAACAAGTTGGCGTTAATATTTACTTTCATTGAGCATTTAGGTAAAACGCATGGAGTTGGAACAGAAAGATTGCTCTCTAAGGGTGGATAGACTGCTTGAAAAACATGGGTGGATTACATCTGAGAAACAACTTTTTGGTAAGAGTGGAACTGACTATGATTTCTCCTCGCGTGATCTTAACAGAGCCAAGGAGGAATATGAAAAGCTTCAATCTGAACAAGCTAGGTCTGCAAATTTAATATTAAAAGCATTTCTGCAAATTCATATTCTCTGCTTAGCTTAGTCAACAACTGAATGATGTATTAAACTCGTAATAGCTTATTTAGACCCCTATCTCCTTCTAGTGCTAATAAAGAACTAATATATAATTTTTTGCAGTCTTGAAAAGCGGATCAACAAGAAGGTTATTGCAATGTTTGAAAAAGCTGAAGAAGAATACAATTCTTTAATTCTGAAGAAGAATATAATTGAGGCTGGTTACCACTTCTTTAACTATTTTTATTGCGATATTATAAATTAGTTCTTTGGTATTCATAATGCGTTCAATGCAGAACGATAAAGCTAAGATTAAGAAGGTGATTGAAGAGCTAGATGAAAAAAAGAAGGAAACTCTTAAAGTGACCTGGGTCAAAGTGAACAAGTGAGTGTCACTTTTGATGTTTGCATATTGTAAATATTACTTCATTTCACTGTTCCCTTTTTTTGCCTTGCTGTGACTGAGGGATTTCTTCTTTTTATGCTAAATATAACGTAGCTCTTTTGGTTACTTGATATGCACAATTGTTTCTTTCAGGGATTTTGGGTCCATCTTTAGCACACTTTTGCCAGGAACGATGTCTAAGCTCCAACCTCCAGAGGGATGCAGTTTTCTAGATGGCCTGGAGGTTCGTGTTGCATTTGGAAGTGTTTGGAAGCAGTCTCTCTCAGAGTTGAGTGGTGGCCAGAGATCACTTCTTGCACTTTCTCTTATTCTAGCCTTGCTCCTTTACAAGCCCGCTCCTCTTTATATATTAGACGAGGTAGTTTTTTTTTTTTTTTTTTTTGAATTATACTTTCCAAACTTTAAATTTAATATTTTATTTTTGTTGTTCTCCTAATTGGATGTTGATTATACAATAGAAATCCATTACCTCTAATTCTAGCTGCATTTGCATTAGTTATTAAGTTAGAAGTTTATCCTGTTTGACTAAAGGCCTTCACAAACACCTTTCTGTTTTATATGTTCATTTTATTGACAATGAAAAGATGAAAATCTTTCCTACTTCTTTAGGAGAACGAATTACAATGTGTCTGCCTAGGGCGACGGAATTAAATTTTTTTTTTTTTTCAAAACACAAATAGTCAAAATTTAATTTTCTTGGGAAACATGTGATGAAAATATGTATCATATGTGCACCTACTTCTTTACTTAATGACAATGGTAAATGCTCTTCCAGAACATGTTGTCCATCTTTTTGAAAGAAACCTGTAATTTATTTTTTATCAGACAAGACAGTTTAAGGACAACACAACATTATAAAATGATGACCATAGTTTATGATCTGGAAATGGATGTTAAATTTGAAGGCTTTTGCTCAAGTATTTTGAAGGGTAAAAAATCAGTTTTTTTTTGTGTGTAATTTTGTGTGTTTTTCCTTTATTTATTTTTGGATTAAAGGCTGAATATTTTTTATTGAAATAAACTGCACTGAATGCTGAAGCGGAACAATTTTATCTCATGTAGCTCACTTTAAAAGTCTAAAGACATGCAAGTAGAACTGCACTTTTTTCATTTATCTCTAAGTGGGTGCTTGATGAAATTATTGGCAAAAAATTTCAGGGACATTTACATACATAGCACACAATTCTAATGTATTTACATACCTCACGCCTAAACTTTGATATTTATATACATAGCACTCAAATCTTTAATATCACATCAAAAATAACATTATTACCACTTTTTAATAGAGAAATACACTTTTCATGCATTTGTTAAAAACATAAAAATGCTATTTATGTAAATATATAAGTTTAGGTGTGAAATACGTAAATATATAAGAATTGTGTGCTAGGTATGTAAATTTTTCAAATTTTTACGTGGTTGCACTAGATGAGAAATTTGGTTATCATTTATTGAATTGTTTTCAACATGCAGTTTTATCTTATTTTGTGGGTTTGATGCTGAATGCAATCATGTTCAAAATGATAGTTTTTGACCATTTGTTTTTTTTAATCTTATATTATGAGCACATTTATTTTTTCTCAAAACGTTTTGTGCTGATTTTCTCAGAATGTCAGTTTTCTAGCATAAATTTTTTTCATTGTAGACAGTTACTTAAGTGAAGTATTTATTCAATATTTGATGCGCACTAGTGCACGGCTTTCTTTTTTTTCAGGCTTGAAATCTTCTAAATCAGTTGTTGACCTATTTAATATTTCTATATATTTGTATTGTATATAGGGAATGGGTGATAAATATTCATTTCAAAACTGATTTGAGTTAGGATAACTAATTTTATTAAAAATCATTATTTCGGTTATATTCGTTTAGAATTGCTACTTAAACTAGTTGTATACTGTGTTTAGATTTTGAGTAGGTAAATTTAATTCTGATACTGATTCTTATTTGCTTTAAGTCATAAGAAGTTTATGCCAGATGCTTTAAAAAATTTTCGATTGGATTGTGTAGACTTACATTGATGTTTTTTTTCTGAAGTCATTGAAATTAGCTAGAACTTTACAAAATTTTGAAAATGGCAGAATTCATCAAAAAATTTCAGAAATATAGGGAAATTTTGAATATAAGTATAAATTTTAAAAAACAATATAAAAAGTAGGCAAGCGAAGAAAAAAAAAAAACTAAGTTAAGGAAATTCTATCGAAGTACAAATCTTATTTCCCAAAATTCCATAGTTTGTTAAAGGCACATTTTCTGTTCTTCCGTGAGGAGAAAACACAAAATCCCTTTAGTTACGATTGGATTTGTTTTAATATTTTGGATATGACGCCTGATTTTCCCCTGCAATGCTAGCATTGTATGCCATAAGAAAAAGAATCGACCTTTAAGTGGAGGCGAGGGAAAAAAATGACGAGTAGCGAGAAGTACAAATATTATTTCCCAAAATTCCATAGTTTGTTAAAGACACTTTTTTCTATTCTTCCGTCAGGAGAAAACACAAAATCCCTTTAGTTACGATAAAACAATTACGATTGGATTTGTTTTAATATTTTGGATATAACGCCTGATTTTCCCCTTGCAATGCTAGCATTGTATGCCATAAGAAAAAGAATTGACCTTTAAGTGGAGGCGAGGGAAACAAAATGTTGAGAAGTGAGTTCCTTGGTTACGAGCAAATCGAAGAAGCAATCCTCTGCAATGAATGGAGAATTGTAGATGAAATCAATGAGAAGATGTTGATTGGACAAAGTAGGTAGCTGCGACATGCGTGAACTTGAGGATGGAGAACACATGAGCATTTATCAAGTGCTAACAAGTCGTATTCTTGCTGCCGAGTGAAGGACGAAGAAGAAGGGAGTGAATTGAAGCGTGGTGATTTCACTATCAAGGAGTTTGAGGAAAAAACAGGGCGCGATCTCATGTCTTAAATACCTCTCAAGCTTGCATGTCGATTATCTTTTGTTCTAGAGCAGCAGTAAAAAGGAGAAGACCATCTAATGATCTTGCGAGGGCAGGAGATAGGCGGTTGAACTTGACTGAGAGTTCGGGATGTAAGGAACCCAATCGTAGTGCTTGCCATGCATGAGTGGTAAGGTTAGATATATTTTTTTATGCTGATTTTTCTTTAATGGAATTTTGAAAATAAGAAGTGGTTAATACGTAAATGTATCTATTTATGTGTGTATCTCTATATATGTATGTATGTATGTATGTATGACACACACACACACACACACACACACACACTAAAGATTAATTTAGAATACATAATTTACATGAGATAATTGGATGGTTAAATTAATATAATTAATTTTAGTCTCAGTGAAATTAGGATAATCAACATTTTAATGTGAACAATTTTGTTTGAGATCAAAGTAATAGTAATAGTTGTAATAGTAATATCATAATAACAATTAAAGTAGAAAGATAGTGATAATTACTATTTTTATTAATAAAATAATAATTAAATTTATAAAATATTTATTAATATGGGAAAATTTAATTGTTGATGACTTAATATTTTGAATTAAATTTATTAAAAATTAATTTTCATATTATCTAGAATTTGATGTAAATATTCATAAAAATCATAATAATTAAAGTATGATAAAATATTTAATATTTAATATTAAACTAATAGTAAATAAATAATAAGATAATATGAAGAAATCGATTAAATGATTTAGTATAAAATGATGCTTTATATTAAAGATAAAATAAAGGTAATTTAGTTCTAAATAATAAAATTTAATTATTATGAATTATCAAGAATATTTTACATTATAAGTATTCTATTGAAAGAATGTTCTGAAAACTTAGAGGCCATTTTTTGAGCATAAAGAAAGCACTTTTTTACTCTAGATAACATTTAGATTCTTCTAAATCAATTATATTTATAATTAGTGATACCTTTTAAATATAATTGTACAGTTTTATCCTAATTTATATTTTCTTTTATTTATTGATCATATTGTTGGGATAATTATACGTTTTTAGGAATACTTATTATTACATATTATTTAAAGTATAACTATTATATTTGAATTGAATGAAATGAAGATATGAACGATATGCGTTACATAGATTGCTTGCATGTTCATGTTAAATGTGAGAAAGTTCATACCCTTTTGACGCTAAATAAGGACGCTAAAGTGCCTGTGTAAGTATGTGAAATACTTTACTGATGTTGATTACCTTAATTAGTATAAATTTTGTGGTTCTCCTGTGATGCTTGTATAAATAAAATGTTATGAGAAAAAAATGATACAATTTAGTATAATAGAATATTATATAACTTATTGAATGATTATATTTGATTAGTTTACTTTTATTTGACTTATACTAATTTTTCTTTGACTGATTAACATATGTATATACATATATATATATATATATATAATAATAATAATAATAATAAAATTATAATTTGTGTTACTATAATTTAGAAATATGAGTATTCATTTACTATTGTAACTCATTATGTTTTAAATTAACATTTTTAGGTTTAGACTTTTATTTAAAGACGAGTAATAGATGAGAGAATGTATATAGAAGGCGAGGTTATGAAATGGAGATGTAAACGATTATGATGGAGATGTAAATGTATTATTTGTTTAATTTAATTTTTAATTATATTGGCTCTTTTTTATTTTGGATTTAGAATTAGTAATTACATTTTTTTATCGTTTGACTTTCTGTTTTCACCTTTGAAATTTTAATCCCCTAAGTTGGATCATGACGAAAGTAGTTTTGGAAAGTAAAGTTTAGGATTAGCTAAAAAATAAACATTTTTTATGAATGAGCTAGCATGATACAAAATTTAAGAAATTAATAATAAGAAAAATCAAAATTTTAGGTTAATTATAATTAAAATGTGTTTAAATTTAGATATATATATGCACCCAAGATTGTATAAGAAAGAAATTTCATATGAAATGAATGATTACAGCTTGCTATAGTTGTGAGCACGAATGCCTTAACCTAAGTTATGACGACAATGACACAGTTTATTCAAAAGTTTAGATCACAGTCTAGTGGGAGTGGACTTTTATTGTGGATGAGAACTTGAAGATATTTTAAGATTTGCGATTACCTTTATTCAAGGGAATTGATGGTCGATTTGAAGTGAAGAACTGTTGATGCAGATAGAAAAAAATACTAGATAGTATGAGATGATGATAAATTGGGAGGTTTTTATAGAGCTTCTTATAGAATAATTTGTGCCCTTTTGCTCGAACTTAAATGCAAAACAAATTTCATTAGAGTGGTTCAAGGAGAGAAGACAATACTACCGTATTAAGTAGAGCTTACTATACTGTCACGTCTCATTCCACATGTTTTAAATTTCTATGTATGGAGCAGGCGTTCGGATGATAAAAATCAAATTTAATTACTAATTCTAAATTCAAAATAATGGAAAGATTATTAATGATTTTATAAATTAAATTAAAAATAATAATAAATTCACCTTAGTGCAGGTTGCCCATATTTTTTCTCTATTATTCATTTTTCATTTTTGCAATTTCAACTTGAAAATAATAATTTACAATATAATGAGCTAACAATAATCGACAATTCTTTATACTTATAAATTATAGCAATGTAATGAAAAGAAAATAATATGCATGCTATTTAAACTTACAATAAATCAATATAAGATCATAACAAAAGTTTATATTTTTAAATATGATTATTTAAGATATTTCAAGATGTTAGCTATGCTATGCTATATAATTTTAATTGCAATCGTCACAAGGGCACCGTATAAAGTTTATACCTATTAAGATATATTATTATTTATAACTTTTTTCATTTTAATGCATAGGTATAGTTGTCCGCGGTTAATATCATAAGATTATGAATTTCATCATTATCAACATGCACATTCAAGTAGTCTATATAACTCATATTATTCATATCTACATTTCATTCATTTCGATATAATCTTTAAACTTTTAATTCTCGCGTGATAATAAATCTTTCTAAAAATGTATGATCACAACGATAAGACTCATAAGAAATAACATATAAATTAAAATAAAATTGTATAATTGAATTTAACATGTATCACTTGCTACTAATGCAATTAGTTTAGAAGAAATCAAATATTATTATAGAGTAAAAATAGTTGTACCCACTTTGAGCTTATAAAATTCTTGTCTGCAGGTTGTATCAATTTTTTTTCTGTAAAATATTTATAATTATGTATGCAAAATATTTTTGTCAATTTATTTCAGTTTAGTTTTGCCATTTAGAATTAATTTTTCTTTTTTTATCTTTAATATAAATCATAATTTATTTTAAATCATCTAATCTATTTTTTGAAAAAATAATATTATTTATTCACTATTAATTTAAATTAATTTTTTATCATATTTTAATTATTATAAATTTTAATAATTATGTAGAACAAATTATAGAAAATATTAATCCTAATTGTTATGTAATCGACGTATACATTTTCTCTAATTAGTACATTACTTATTTTATAAATTTAATTATTAATTTTGTTTCATTATGCTTTTAACTGAGACCATGATATTACTATTATTACTTTAATAAAATTTTTACATTAAAATGTTAGTCATCCTAATTCCACTAGGATTAAAATTCATTTAAACTTCCTAATTTTTTCCTGTGATTATATCTTCTAAATTATATATATATATATATATATATATATATATATATATATATATATATATATAGGAGAGAAGAGAGAGAGAGAGATGCACTCACACACACATGCAACTTCTCTACAATTTGAACTCTGAATTGAGCTCGTTCGCGTATCTCTTCCTCTAACGAGATCGTCAAATGGCTTTATCTTTCATATTCTTCTACTTGAGACCAAAAGATGACCGACAAACAAGTTTGAGAGGTATTTAAGACAGAAGCTTGTGTCCCAATTCTTCTTGCTCCATCGCTCTATCTTGGAATCACCTTACTTTGAATTGTTTGCTTCTTCCTCATTCGTTCGTTTGCTCAAGTATGTTGCATTGGTCTCTTTTGTTTGCACTTATTTAAAGCTCGCATATTCTTCTTGCTTGTGTTCACGCTTGTCACTACTCCCTACTTTTCTAGCGGCTTGCTCCCTCTCTAAGTTTAATGTTCTCATTGATTTTGTATCAGGTTCTCCGTTCTTTGCAAAAGATTGCTTTTTAATTTGTTCATAATTGAGATCCTTTCCACCCCCCGCCCCGCACACGTCCCACTCCCCCCTCCCTCCCCTATCAAAGTCGATTCATTTTTCTGTCTTGTAACACTTGCATTACAAAGGGGAAAATTAGGAGTTACATCGGACATGCCAATTATTTAAATATGCTGTACTATAAAGCTAATTAGAAGATGAGGACATTAAATGATGTCTGATATATTTAGACATCAAAACAAAGCCTCCCTTTATTTTTGACTTAAATCAACTACTTTGGTGATATGAATTAAATCATTGTTAATGTGGTTGAAGCTTCTAGCAAAGGGATATGGTGGATGATGTGTTGTTAAGTAGGTAGATTGGTTAGTAATTTCAACATCAATACATTGTGTTGGCGGATTACTTCAATTGTTTTATTATTTCATGTATGTAATTTCTTTGGTTTATGTCATGTGCTTCTCTTCACTATCATGTATAGACAGTTTGCTTTCCAAACTCTCGGTGTTTTTGGTTCTTGAAAGGAGCAGTTTGGATGAAATATATGCTGCTTCGAGAAGTGTTCTAGAATTAAAATTGTCGGAGGAGAGCAAAGTGTGAGGGCAATGAAAAGGTAAGAGAAATGAAAATTATGCCTTTGGAGTAAGCTCTATAGGACTGGTCTAGATAAATTGTTTGATTGCAATCACTGATATGGAGGCATCATTTTCAAGCATACAAACTTCTCTATTATGTATGGAGCTTGTGTACATTAAGCTCACCTTGTCCCCTTCCATTCACTGGTAGTCTTATGCATTAATGTATTACTTGTTATCGAGGCAATTCTAATTTCTTATATTTTATTGATTAAGAGATTATGTTGAAATTATAAGTTACATCTCATTTTGAATATGCACCCATTGAGTTTCAGTATTGAGCTCTTTAGTTTTTAATTAAAAACGATTTAGGATATATTTTACTTTAATCTCGCTAAACTTTTTTTTGTCTATTTTAAATCTTGGATTTCATTAATTCAGGTTTTTGTCGGAATTGCAGTCCTACTATTAATCCGAGGCTTAGCTAATCCTCCTAACAGTGGGATTTAAGGATTTAACTTTGTTGGATTTGTGAGAGAAATTACTTTAATTTTAATTATTTGGTTATTTGGTCAAATAAATTATTTGTAGGACCATTCAGTGTTAAATAGCCTTGTTAAACCATAAATAGGTATTTAAAAATCTGATTATTAATTGGTGTTACTAGTTACATTTAATAAAAAATATATATATTTTTTAAAATGTTATTAATTAGTTTAATTAAGTTTAATGAGTCACATTGTAGCCCATTTAGGTAATAAATAGCTTAATTATAGGCTAGCTTTTATTATTCAGCATCATTATGATTACTAAACCTTAATTATAAGATTTAGCTAGATTTATTCAATTTTATGCTAATCTTGGCAACAAGTAATTCTTATGTAATGGTTGATTAGTATCTTTCATTATCTGGGAAAGCTGACTTTGTACATCGATTGGAGTTACTTCGTTCTATTAATGACTTTGTGATATCTATTTAATGGTAGAATATTTCTTTTTGGGCACCATTTAAAATATAGGGTTTAAAGCAATTATCACATTATGGGTCTGAAAGACGTTACACCCTGATAACACGAGATACAATAAAAAGATATATGTTTTTTTAATTCACATTTTGGTAGATGAGTGGTTTTACACTTAGAGAAAAAATGTGAAATGCATATATCCAAGATAGAGTTTATGTATAGCTCCAGTGACGAAAAAAATTAGAAAGAGTCGTCTTTGATGGTTTGGTCACATTAAATGTCGACCATCTGATGATTCGATTAGGAGAGTAGATGTTTTAAATTCGACTTATGTTAAGAAAGATAGAGGTAGACCTAGGAAGACTTGGGCTCATTGTAGAAAAAAGAATCTTAATTTATTAGAACAAAATGAAAATATGATACTAAATAGGACACAATGGAAAAAATGGTATTCTTGTAGCCGATCACACGTAGTGGGATTAAGGCTTTGTTGTTGTTGTTGTTGTATTCTCAGGAAACATTTTCATATTCATGCAATGTAAATAGTAAAGTAAGCAAATATTATTTATTTATAATTAGAGTTCAGTTATTTATAAATTGATAAAATGAAACATGAAATAAATATGGAAGAAATTGAAATAATAAGTATATTAGTAAGCTACCCAAAGACAAAAGAATATAAACTTAAACTAATATATAAACTTAAATACCAAAACAAAGCTTATTGCAGAAAAAATTGGTAATATAGTGAGGGTCTATCAAGTATATTACAAAACCTGCAATGAGAAAAATAGTTATAACTAATGAATTTGACGAATCAAATCCAACAACTATTATTTATTAAAACATAAGTAATATGAATTTTAGCGTATGCAACATGAACAACAAAAGAAGCATGATAATTATTATATATTAACATGATAATCAACGTTATCTAAGTGCCGAGTAACAATGATATTGTAATAGTAAAAAATTCCATATGCTTAAAATGTCTCCATTATTATTATATTTTAGTTCATGTGCATGAGAGATTATAATAATGCATTTTTATGCTAATATCCCTATACACAATATCAACTGTATTCCTGCATGCTTATATATGACTTATCAATCATTGTAAATAGAAGTCTTTTTGAACATATATTATTTTACTTTCTCAACATTATTATAACTTCAACAATTAACGGACATTGATTATTCTGCTAGTATATAGTTATATTGCTTCTTTTGTTGTTCATGTTGCATATATTTTAATTTATATTTTTATAACTAGTTACTGATTGGATTTGATTAGTCCCATTTATTGTAATTTTTCGTCATAGTGGATTCTACCGAATTCTTTGGTGAACTCTACTATATAAACAAAATTTTCTGCATTAGGTTTTTATTTCATTATTCTAAGTTTATGTACCAGTTAAGTTGTATTTCTTTGGGTATCGGTAGTTTGCTTATGTACTTGTTTTAATTTCTTTATTTATTTTATGTTTCGTCTCATCAGATTTGCTTACTCTTGCTATTTTTATTGATTGTATATGGATTTTTCTTTTTAGTGTAAAATAGGTTGAAAGCACTTCAAAAATCCTATCTTCTTGGTGGATATTTTTAAACTAAGATCATTATTTGGGATGTTTGCTTTTTCAAGTGACAGAGTTTGTGAAACCTTTCAAGTAGAATGAAACTGAGCTCTTGAATATTGAGGCGTCTTTTGGTGTAGCCGTTGAAATTTTATTAGAATCTCTAAACTTAAGCATGCTTGTATGGGGCCACTTTTGGGGTGGATTACCTTGTGGGTCAAAATTGTGAGGCCATCAAGCTAAAGCGGACGTATCGCGATGGGTGTGGATTCAGGCTATTACAGCTATACTCTGAATTTCTGCTATTATTTGGAAATGTATTATACTTGTTCAATTTATTTTTCCAACTTTTCAAGCTGCTAACTTATTGTTATAATTCTTGAAAAATTCTACTTCCATTTTAAAAAGTATGAATTTGATTGCTCGAGTGTTAAAGAAAAGGTTTTTGAAAAGATTGTGCGTAGAAATTTTAGGAAACATCTATTTTAACGTTAACACTAGGCTGTTTTCTTTTCAGTACAAACGTGGTTTATTACTTTCTGGGAAAAATGGTTGTAGACATATAACACTGTGCATGTGACTGATGGTCATCTGCTAGAAAGAAGTTGTGTTCTAAATTTGATTATGTGGTAGTTTAACTTTATAAATGTCTTTTAGCGTTAGAATTGATTTCTTGATCTAATACTTTGTTTGATCATTTATCTTAATTGATGGGTCGATTATATTTTGCTGGTGACAGTCTTGAACTTTCTTTTTTATATTAAATATTTTTTGTTATTCATCCATGTGCTTGATTTCTTGAGCCAGGTGGATGCCGCTCTTGATTTAAGCCACACTCAGAACATTGGAAGAATGATTAAAGCTCATTTTCCCCATTCTCAGGTTTGTTCTTTTGCTAAATGTGATCTAGGTTTTTTTTTTAAATACTGTAAAATGAATCTGAATATGTGCTTGTTAGTATAAAATTGTCGATTTACTACTAGAAGTGTATAAAATTTTTTGGCATGCTTCGGTAAAATTATAGTTATGCTAAACACTTAAAACATAACAGTCTTCAAACTTGACTATGGAGAACGTTCCAGTTTATGAAATGCTGGCCTTAATGATGATATTCCTCTGAATAATGAGTTTCATGTTTTTTTTTTTACTTCGGGTGGATCCTGATCTATTCACTCATTTCTCATTAATTTTTGTCACGATTCGGCCAAAACCATTGAGTTAACCAAAACAGGAACGAACAGTCAAACAATCAACATTATTTTTTTGATCATTTTTATGAGTTCACAAAAACATTGAACTTAAAAAGAATCACTAATTTTTAATACACATATAAGCAATCTTCTAACAAATACATAAGATCATCCATTGATACAATGTCACAAATAGTACAATAAAAATGGCAAAATAGAAAAATTAAGAGGTTGTTACCCATCATCAATAACATCTCTCTTGTAAACAAATTCTCTTTTGTTAGTCACATCAGTATAACAATTTTTTTCTTGAAAGAAAATTAAACAAGAAGCTTTGTTTTAAGCCTTAGGGCATAATTATTGTTTTATTGTGCATTAAATCTTTATGAAAATGTCTAACATGAATGCTAGAAGAAATATGCTGATAAAAGAAGTAAACTTTGTCTTTTTCATTTTTATAAAATTGAATTTAATTATATTATAAATTATATTTTCATATTTTAATATCTTTTACTTTTAGAAGCCATCTCAAGAGCACTATCAAAATCTTTTCCATTTTGTGCCATGAAGATAATAATTTTCATTTTCTTTTTCATTATGTAACATAAATGCACAATTATTTTGATTTCTTTTTCTCTTCAATGTGCATAAATACAATAGTACACCTTGTTAGTACATAGGGGGTGACTTGTGATATATTTAAGCATTTATCTTTTATTTAAATTATAATTAATTTCATTAGATCAGTAAATCCATTTATTATTCATTCATTGCAGTGCAAAAGATAAAAAATATTTAAAGTCATAAAATAATCATCATTTTTTTTAAGTTCTTTCATTTGTAAATGTGTTTCTAATGTATAAGAACAATGAAGCATTTTTTAAATAAAATTAAATTAAATTAAAGCAAATAAAATAATAATTACTCTCTATAATTTCACTTTAGGAAGTGTTCGTTTTAAATCCTTTAATTTTATTATTTTTTATCTTCAAGTTCTCACTTTAGTCAATTTGCCTAAAATTTAAATTAAAGATGTTACTCCTAAACAATAACCTTTAATATCTTACTATTTTACTTAAATCCAAAATTCATATAAATCAGGACACATCTTAGTATTTCTCTGTTCTCTCTTCTGCCAAAACAATTTTCTCAACAATTAAAATTAACACCTAGTTATATTTTATAATATTCTATTATTAATATGTAACAATTTATAAATAAATTGATTGTAGGTGATTACCAAATAAACACTAATCTTATCTTCTTTTCACCTTCTCTTGCGAACAATCCACAATCCAAATCTTTAATCCCTTGAATAACTTTAATCCTTGATTTCATTCATACCATTACTATTAACACAAAAATTTTCAATAAACATAATTTTCTTTAGTAGAAATCATAAAAACTCATCTAGTTAATAGGGCCAACTCTCCTTGCGCAAATCCGAAATCTGAAAAGCCTTTTACTTCAACTTTTTGATTCAATTAGCATAAAAACTTTATTTTAACACTTAATTATAAATATAATATATTTTCAATTAAAAATTTATTCTAAAAATAACAAAATAAAGACAACCTTCCTTATAATTGCTTTGTTCGATTCCTATTCTTCCTACGCACCAAGCGGCGACTACCCTATTCTCCTATTCTTCTTTCTCCTCCCATACTAGTTCGGTATCTGTAACCCAAGATTTGCACGATGACTCCTCGCCTTCCTCCTTCTTTCTCACTAATCTTAGCGTCTTCTCAAGTTGAAACTTTCATTCCACTTCCACTCTCACGGTTTCTTTTTTGACTCTGGTTTATTTTTTTGCTTCAAGTGGAACACTCGTCTCTGTAAAATAAAACTTCTAAAAAATATTTATTTATTTATTTGGAGTCTAAAGACCTTTGTTTGAGTAGAACTAAAATTAAATACATGGAAT
Source organism: Phalaenopsis aphrodite (assembly GCA_003013225.1). Lineage (NCBI taxonomy): Eukaryota > Viridiplantae > Streptophyta > Magnoliopsida > Asparagales > Orchidaceae > Phalaenopsis > Phalaenopsis aphrodite. The sequence continues at coordinate 256,284 of NEWO01000464.1, read as the reverse complement.
GTAATTTTATTAGCAGTACCTCTAGTGACAGAGTTGAAACTATGGGTTATCAACTTATTAGAAGGTGTGAATGTTTTAGATATCTCGTGTCTATTGTTCAAAGTGACGGTGATATAGATGGGGATGATATTTAATAGATATCAAGTTGGGTGGTTGAAGTGGAGGAACGCTTTGGGCTTATTGTGTGATAGAAAAGTACCGCATAGATTGAATGGAAATATTTACAAGATGGTGGTGAAACCTGCAATGCTTTATGACGCAGAATGCTGGTCGTTAAAAGGAAGCCTAAAACTAATTTAAGTGTTACCGAGATGAGAATGCTTAGCTAGATAAGTGGTTTTACATTTAAAGACATTGCAAAATGAATATATTTGTGATAGGGTTGTTGTTGTGGTCTTGGGCATATTGTATGAAGGGTTGTTGTGATAGAGACAAATTGCTAGATAAGTGGTCTTGGGCATATTGTATAAAAAATGATATTAGTTGATAATATGACACTCAATTGGGTGTAGTGAAGAAAAAAGATTCATGTAGCCGACCCACTTAGTGGGATAAAGCTTTGTTGTTGTTGTTGTTGTATTTATTTATTTATTTCTCAGTTACAGTTATTTCACTATCCAGATCTTATTTTGTGTTTAGAATTTGAATGAAGCTGACAGAAGCAGTTGATTGATTCACCCATTTCCTAAAAATTTCATATTCATTGCATATTTTACAGCGTTTTTATGACCTTACTTGAAAGCCAATCTTTTCTCAAACAATTTATAGCATACGTTTTATGTTAATTCAATTTATGTGAAAGGCTGTTTGCAATCTTCTCGAGAGATTATTATCATTTTCTTATCCCATTTGTTTGAGGTTGGCGTTAGGAATCCTATTTTTATTTATTTTTGTATGTTGTTGAGTTATTTTAGGAGTTTAACTTTTTCATTGTAAATTATTTTAAACTTCTGTGTAGGATATCTTAAAAATCTAGCTCTATTTTAATTATTTGACGTTATCTCTAGAAAATATATCTTCACCTACTTCTCATCATAAAATAGATTCTAGATACTTATTGCACCAAATGATAACTTTTAATATCACACTATTACAATTATGGGAGATTTGCATGCCTACCACTCAATTCTTATGTATAATAACATATCGATCACCTAAACTTCAATTTTTATCTATAGACCACCCAACGTATCACGAAAACTTAGGAATGTGGTGGTTTGCTCTTAAAAATTGAAGTTAGTGTTGATATATTAATACATGGTAACTGGATCGTATGAATGTTAAGGCTCCTAAAATTATATATCAAATGCCGAGTCATTATTCTCTTAATTCTTACTCCATCTTTTATGCATTTGCTCAATTTTTCAAACGTTTCACTTATCTAAATGGGCGTTATATTATTTGTAAAAATTTTGTATCAAGATTCTTTGCTTTAATATTCTTGGCACCAGCTTTGATTATCATCTAAAGAGGAGATTTTTGAATGTTAATAAACGGTGATGATGCAGCAGACTGAAACCGTTTTGTCCAATGTTTTTATTTCTTATTTTTTATGTTCAATGTCAACTGCAAATCCTATGCCATTTTTCATAAAACTTATAAATTAACCCATATCTTGAACATGTAGTGATCCTATTGCACATCATTTCTTGCAGTTCATTGTTGTCTCTTTGAAGGAGGGAATGTTCAACAATGCCAACGTTCTATTCCGAACCAAATTTGTTGATGGAGTTTCCACAGTCACAAGAACTGTAGCCTCTAAAGAAAAATGAATATATTCATTGTTGTCATTATTCGCAAGTAAGTGTATAATTCCATAGTGGTAGTGCTATTTTCAGGGCTCTTTATGCTCCATATGTTGTTGCTGGAAATTATTTATTTTGCAACTTCTGTAATATTTTGCCGTATATCTTGTTATGTATTATATGCTGTGCCTTTTTTTTTTGGTTCTTGTTTTAGCGATTGTAGAGTTTTCATATCGAATTATAAGAAATAGACAGTCAACAAACATTAAATGTGTACAAAGAAAGTTGCATGGTGCATGAATCATAACATCATAATTAAATTCCTGGCTATAGGAGAATTGAATAAATTGCTCTCATATAGAAATTTGATTACCAGCATTGATTTGAAGCTCATCACTTTTATTTGTTTAACCTATTCAAAGTCACTCACATCATGAATAATCCGGGAAATACAAAGCTCATTTCCAATTGTCTCTAAGAGGGACATAACCCCATAATTTATATTATATTTGCAAGAGGTGTTCTTTTAGTAGTTTTGGATGATTTGGTTTATAAATTAGCTAAACTATTTGGTTTCTTTTGTGAAGTTGGAAAAAAAAAAAGAAATCTTAAACTAATTTTCAAGCGGGAGCTAAACTAAACATTTGTTTGGGGCAGCTGCAGCTACTTGAAGTAGTTTTGAACTTAATGTAGAAAAAAAATATTTTTCAATTACAAGTTTATTTTATTTTAAATATCAGAACAATTTTTTGATAGACACAACACTTCAACAGTCTGGTTGAAAAACTGTTTTTTTATCACATACTTATAAAAAAAAATTAAAAAAGAGTTCAAATAAAATTATGATGATAATATGGAAAATAAAATAGACAAAAAGTTGTTCGAATGAAACTCTTGTTTGATGGGATTAATAAATTTTTAAAAAGAAAGTTTTGCTTACTACTCAACTCCAATGTACCTACATATCTAACTCCTAAAATTCAATTTTTACATTCATACATCTGTATATATGCTTGAAATGGTGTATTTTGCTTTTCAAAAATTTTCGTTAGTGGTATTTTTATGCGATTTAAAAGATTTCAATTGTTTAAATGTTTTAGAAGTGTAAATACAGTGGAATTGAGTGCTATGACAAAGATTATCATTTTGTGACTACAATGAATAAACAAAATCAATTAATCAAAGAAATTTTTTAGAACTGTTTCATTCCTTGTGAATCATAATGAAGAAGTGAAAAAAATTTGCCCCTCGTCCAAAAAGAGCACTAACTAGAGTCAAAATTTGATAACTCTAGTGTTGATCACTATTAGAGCCTCCATCAATTGCTCATAAAATTGAGTAGGTTTAAAAAAGGTTACTTTATTGTGCATAATTGAAGCCAATATTATTGTTAATATGTCATTGCTCTTCAAAATAAATAAATTTCTGATCCTATCAAAATCATGTAAATTGTCAATGGCTTATAAACAATTCTTCATGCCTCAAATTTATTAAAAATCTCCCACAAAGCCACCATGCTTGTGACAAGACATTACTAGTTGAATACAAATTTGTATTCAATAGAAATAGATGATAATTTCAACAACTTCTTTGACCATTTGAATTGTAAGATTTGGTTTCTAATTGAAAGCACAAGGGCTTGTAAGGTTGAATTTAGAGTTTGTTTGAGGCATCTATTTTCAGATCGCTCACTCACTTACATTTGACGATTATTTTGTTCATCAATTTTCAAAAAATTATGTGGTGCGAGTTAGCTTTTGACAACTATAAGAAAATCGTTGTTCAAAATTCTCAAGGAAAAAATAATTATAATTATAATAGTAATTTTTAAAAAAGTTAATTTTTTCACAACAATTTTACAAACATGTTTATAAAATAGTTACAACCACTCTGAATGGATTCATAGTTTTCTGCCTTGTCAGTTTAATTATCTACCTACCAGTAGCCTTATCTTGGCTCCACAACATGCATTAAAGTGTTGGTCCATATAATTAAAAAGGAATAACAAGAGACTATTATACGAGCCTCCAACTACCGCTAATGTGCCTAACAATGCAAATACCACCTCCTTAAGTCCAACTGTGCCCGAGGGGATTCGAACCCCCAAGTCCAACTGTGCCCGAGGGGATTCGAACCCCCGACCTCTGGGTTCTTATACCGTGGATGCCAACCAGCAGGTCGGGACATGCAACACTCACACATATATAGATATATATAGATATAGGTACGTACATGGGTGTATCTTATATGAGACATTTGCTATTTTTTACATATTTGTGAACTCACTATTGGTGAGTTTTGGGAACTTTATTAAGATATGTGTTATGGCTCATGGAAAACCAATGACCAAACCCTATCTTTTATATAAATTTCGGGGAGATTTACCTACATGCCACATAATTTGTATCTGTTTATAGATCTAAAATTTATTTGTTTATTTTTTACATTTATACCCCCCAAATCTTTCATATCACATCAAAAGTATCACAATTTGCTTGGTATGGAAATGCCCGCTATTTTTTATAAAGTGAAATACATCTTTTGATGCATAGGTAGGGTGATACATATGTAAATACTGAAGCTTAAAGTTGTTAGATATGTAAATACTTAAGAATTGAGTGGTATGTTTATAAATCTTCCTTAAAATTTAATAGAAAGCCCATATAGCATGTTAATGAAAATGACAAAGTTCTTGCATCACAGGGCATATATTGACAAAGGTCTTCCATCAAGGAGGGCTCATCATTTTATCCATGTCAAATGAAATATTTTATATTTAATATCCTCTTAATATTGCCCATCCCAACATTTTCTGAGGGTATGGTTCTTGTTTAAAAATTTTAAGAAAATTTACATACATACCACTCAATTCCTATGTCTTGCATATCCAACAACAAAACTTCAATTTTTACTTACATACAACTTCTAATTGCTATGTATGAAAAGCTGCATTTTCGCTTTTTAAAAGTTAAAAATGATGGCGTTTTTTATCTGATATGAAAGATTTGGGTGGTATTAATGTAAAAAAAAGATAAAATTTAGACGTTTGATATTCAATAGCCTTAGAAGTACTTAATTCGCTCGTGAAAGATTCCTAAGAAGGGGTTTTTCCCATCGATTAGATTTGGTGTTTTGTGTTTTAGATCGTCATAATTCTGTTTGAGAAATTGAATTCGTGTTGTTTTCTATAAATTTCTGTGTCGAAAAGTTGTTTTTTTCAGGTGAGACGAGTTAAAGTGATGTTGTCGTACGAAGCTGATGTCACGTCTTTTGAAAAAAACATACGTTTATGATCTCCACTATATTTTTCGAAGAAGTTAATTTCTCATTCATAACTTTATAATCAATAAACCTCAGACAGACTTTTATGAGTTATTTGATTTCATTTTTATTTTATTTTATTTTATTTATGTTTAATTTTGAAATAAAACATAATTGTTAGTAATAACTATTTTTAAAAATACTAAAAATATATACAGATTATTTTGAATGTTTTTAATATAAATAAATTTATTTTTAAAAAAAATAAAATAATAATAATAATAATAATAAAGACACCAAAGAAATATTTTCTTAAAAATAAAAAAAATCTGCAAGGTTCAGATGAGATCTTATGGTCAATCTCCAATAATGGACGGTCAGAAAGAATTAATGGCTTCTGGCACCGTTGATAAAGCATATAAAAATGGAGCTTTAATAATGTGCTTTCATATCACCCATGTGGCTCGTTTTGTAGGCATAAATTATATATATGAAATTCCTTGAGATAAATAATTGGAAGTGATCTTTGATAGAATATCACAAGAAGATCTAGATCTCATTGCAGTATATTAATGATGCTTTTGACTTTTTTATATGTATTTATGTAAGGATTTTCTTATGGGATTTAAGCTCCCACAACCTTACACATGGCCTGGCCGGGCCGAATGGACTTGGTGACTGGAGAGGACCAAAAGGAGCTGGTCGGGGTTGAAAAAGGGTTGGCCGAGTTCAACGGGTTCTTTGGACAATCTCATTGCCTTAAACTGTCTTTAGGTCAGTTCTCCTCTTTGTGAGTTTGACTATATTCTAAATTGAGTCTATAATGCACTATATGTTACTAGTCACTTCTTAATGACTCGCTTCATCTTCTTATGTTGCTCATCACTCATTGCATCTTTTAGAATATTGAATCCGAAATTTTTTTGTAGATCACACCCAAGGAACAAAACATGAGAGAAGACTAAAGTGTGAGATAAATAGATAGATAGAGAGAGAGAGAGAGAAAGGAAGTGGTCGAGATTTCTTAGAATATAATATTTTAATTAGGTTTTCTCTTTATTACAAATAATACTTTTCTATTTGTAGGAGAAGAATTATTACAAAATGTCAAATTTATCGCTAGTTCCATGTAGTTAGTTGGAGATTGTTGTTTGGAGCTGGTCAGACTGACTAGAGCTAGTTGGATCGACTAAAGCTTGCCCAAACTCACCTGAGAGAATAGTTAAACTCATTCATTCAACTTCTTTTATTCAGCCTCATCCAGCCGACTCGGCCTACTCTACTCTACTTGACCAACTCTAGTTGGTCTGCAAGGGCCTGCTTGTTCTACCCCATTGAGCTCCAATCGACCCAAAGAACTCCAATTAGCAAGAGCAGGTGATACACCAAACTAATATACTATTTTATGTATATATTTTATGCTTATTTTGGTAATATTGCACTTTAAAGAATGATATTTTCATGTTTTTGTTGGCATTTATAGCAAAAGGTAGCAAAAAAGAAAGAAATTTGAAGCCAAAATGAAAATTTTTATGATCTTGGCGCCATAACTGGCTCCAGAGGTACCATTTTCCAGAGAGCTAGGGGTAGAAGCGCCAGAAATTGGCACCAGAGGCGTCATTTTACTAAGAAGCGGTGCCAGAAGCGCCAGATTGACGCCAGAGGAGCCATAATCCAAAGAACAACGCATACTTCATTAGAATGGTGCCAGAAGCGCATAGACGAATTAAGACAGAGTAAGACAGTTCGTGACTATTTTTTAGCGGTTTTTGAAGGCTCCAAACAATCTAAACATCTCATAGAGTTGTTCAATGCATCTAGACACTTTGCAAAGGCTCTTTAATGAAGAGATATGTCTCTTGGATGAAGGGACTTATCTCTTGATGTTAGAACATGTGACTTTTGGGGGGAAAATTGGAGGAAATTTTGAATTCCTTCGAAAAGAAGGTTGGCCCTAATTAAAAAGGAGAGGTGTCTAGAGAAGGGAGGGGGGGGGGTAAGATTGAAAGGAAGGCTTTGGCGTGAAAGAATTCTTGAAGAAGAGAAGATTTTTTTCTAGGGTTGTAAGAGGAGAAGAAAGAAGAGTGATTTCTTCTTCATTACACTTATAAGAGAGAATTGAGTGTAATTTTAAAGTGAGAAAGTGCTTAAAGGGAACTTCTAGGGATTTGCTTGGGAATGAGTGTGAGATAAGTTGTGTTCTTTTCTTTCTTTATTTTGTAAACTTATTTTTATATATGAAATTTGTGTTTTGTCGTATCTTTACATGAATTCAGAGTACTCTTCTTTTCCCTTCTCTCTACAATGAGATATTGTTTTGTGAAGAATTAGTTTTGTTTCGTAAGGTTTCAAATGTCAATAAATTGTGGTGATTCGAACTGTGATCTTCATTATCATTTCGATCTGACCAATTGAAAGGTTAAAATTTTTTTAGAAACATACGATCTGAAAGGGCTGTGTTTTCTATAAGAAGGTAAGAGTGACATTCAACTTCATGGGTAAGAATGTAATCAATGGGATTAAGTGCAAATAAATAGGGAAATATACCTTGATGAGCGCATAATTGGAAATTTTAATGTGATAGATTAAAATCCTCAATTTGATCCAGTTGCTTAGAAACTAAACCGAAATTGTTAGCTCTCAGGTGAGGGAGAAGTGAGAGCTCTGGAATGATAGTCAATATTCTCTCAATATAACCACAGATTTAGGGACCAAACTCTGAATTAGTAAATGTTTTTTATGCACTCTCAGAGGGTAAATAATATGATTTCTCCTATTTGACACAATACAATTTTATTTGTATTTTAAAATATTTTAATTTCTTCACACTCCATAAACTCATTGTAAAGGGGAAGGATGTTTTCTTAAATTTGAACTCTTCATTTCAAAACTTTGTTTAGTCTTTATAAGTTTACTTTCGAAGTTCAGCAATTAGTTTAGTTAATTTAATTCTTTTAACTACATTTCATTTAGAGCACAGTAAATTTAACTGCATTCCATTGAGCTTCAACAAGTTTCAGTCTTCCTAACAAGCTCCAATCGATTCTAGCTCCAGTTAGCTCGATAGGCTCCAATTGGTCCAACTAGCTCCAGTTAGCTCGATCGGCTCCAATTGGTCCAACTAGCTCTAGTTGTCCATCTTTAGTCAATTACATAGAACTAGGGGTAGTATAACCACCTTTTTATAATAATTCTCTTTTTATAACTAGAGGAGCATTATTTGTAATAGGAGGACCTGATATAAAAATAATGCACCACCTCCACTCCCCCCCCCTCTTTCTTTTATCCCTTCCTCTATTTGTCTTTTGACTATTTTCCCACGATCTATTCCTTGCGTGCGGCCTATAAATAATTTCGGATTCAACATAAAAATTGCGCGGTATGTATGTAAATGCCCCTATTTTTTCTTAAACACTTTCCAACAAACAAGGACCTTACATATTTAAATTGGTCTTTGGAAGAATTTTGGTTGGAGCACAAGTACGATATGCATCATTTGAATCCTCTCACGGTTTCTTAATCACAACCGATCAATTTTATTTGAACGGCGAGAATTGAATCCAAAGTTATAGTGCCTTAAAATCTCCTTAGCTCAAGAAATGAGTCAAATTCAATCAATTTTGGGTCAGATTCAAACCCTCTTGTCAGATTGAATTTACACTCCTAAACACAATTTTCTTCTCTTCCCCCAACTTATTGATTGTGAATGGACAGAAAAAAATACCAAGTAAAAATTGACATGTGCTTGTAACCTTTCTAAATCTCAAAATTTGGGACCACTACTCTTTTGCACCACTTCGCCACCCACATATTGCCTAATTAATTACTATTATTATTATTATTATTATTGCTTAATTTATTATAATTAATATTATTAAGAACATTTACATGCATACCAGTCAATTCCTATGTATTTACATATCTAACATCTAAACTTCAATTCTTACCTACATGCAACCTTACCCATGCATAAAAATGAATATATTGCATCTTAAAACTTAAATGATAACATTTTCGACATGATATGAAAGAATCACATGATATTAATGTAAGAAGTAAAGTTTAGGTGTTACATATGTAAATACAAAGGGATTGGGCCCCTTATTATAATTATCTTTAATGTGAAGATATTATAGATATAATACTTCCACACACGAATATCTTCACTTCCGGGAGTCATGGTTGCTAAATGAACATGTCGTGTACCTTCCACAGATATCGTTGGATTTTTCCCTGTGGACCCAATGTATGGTGAGGATTCAATTTTTGGCATTTTGCATTTTAATTTCCACATATTTATGGCCCACTCAATCTGAAATAGTAAATAAAGCCTTGATTTGTGATTACAGCTACATTAGTTTCGTCACATTACGCTCTTTCCATACTTGGCGGGATTCAGACATTGATAGCTTTCTGAATTATAAAATTTTATCCATTCTACCATAAGATTCAATTCATGATATAATACTTCCACACACGAATATCTTCACTTTCGGCTGTCAATTTGGCTCGTTGTTCGTGAACAGCTCGTGTTCGGCTCCTTAAGCAGCTCGTATTCGGCTCGTTCGTTAAGCCTAACGAGACGAACACGAACAAATTTTTAAGCTCGAAATGTAAACGAGCCGAACGCGAACAACAGTTTGTTCGCTCGTGTTCGGCTCGAAATGACTCGAAAAAAAAATATATATAACTTTTTCTATAATAATATGTTACATATATTATTTATATAATAATATATTATATATATTTATGTCTAAATTTAAATCATAACACCTCATGTGACAATGTGGTTATTGTCTTCTTTTGTATATATTTGATCCATGTTCGAATCTCACACTTTACATCTATTTTTCTCAATTTTAGTTTAACGAGCCAATTTCAAGCCGAACATGAGCCGAACACGAACACGAATATTTAAATCTAGCCGAACACGAACACACTGTTCACGAGCCGATTTCGAACACGAGCTATTTCGAACGAGCCGAACACGAGCCAAGCCTGAGCTCGCTCAAGCTCGGCTCGTTTACAGCTCTATATATAATATATATAGTTGTTGATTGCGCTGCATACTCAAATCAGTTGGTTGGACATCTGCTTGTCAGTTGTAAGTCCCCGGTTCGATTCCCCCCGAGTGTAGGGTGTGGTACTCAAATTATAGGCGCATGAGAGATGGTCGGGATTCGTATCATAACCTCCGAACATTCCTTTTATTGATATATATATATATATATATATATATATATATATATATATATATATATATATATATATATATATATATATATATATATATATAAATTCATTTTGGAATGATTTTTACAAATCAAGTAATTTATTTTGCTAATATTTTCACTGCACTTTTCATGAAAAGAAAGGTGCCACCTTGAATTTGTTTTGTGCTGCAAGTTGATCAATGGGCCGATGAATAAAGTTACGGTTTGCTTGCTTACAGGAGGCAAGAACCTTACTGTGCCTGGGGCTTGGAGGTGCAGTGGCCCGCCATATTTATTATTACTTGAGCTTTTCTAGTATTACTATTGATTTTTCTTTATTTATTTTCTAATGCTTCATTTATGATTGCATCCATTCTATTATTAGTGTTTGCATTAAAAGTAACTATGTGGTCATTTCTAGAGTTTAGGGTTTGGTAAGATGAGATATTCTGTACATGGATGATTGTCGCCTAACAATTACTTCTTTTAACTGTAGGACAGCTAAGATTCACATTTACTATTGAATTTGCAGAAATACCGATATCTCAGTGTAGTTAGTTTTCACGAAATACTATATTTAAGCCTTTATACTCCTTTATTAAGGATCAATATTTAACTGAAATCACACATGAAAGGGTAAACTGGTAAATGATCTTCGTAGGCCAATATCAACCCAAATAGGCCTTCCCGAGTCCGACTAGCACATTTTCTTTTAAAAACACGTCAAAGTTTGCCTGTCAAACCCATCTATTGAATTGGCAATTGCTATGTTCTAGCTGCAAAGTAGATCTACCAAGCTCATCCAGTGACCCAGCTACCATGTTGACCTATCGAGCTGGTCTATCGAAGTGCCATCTCTTATATTTTACTTATAAGTTTGATCCGTTGAGCTCACTCAATGTGTATTTAATGAAAGAAATCAACAATAGAAGTATCAATCATTATTAAAAAGGCGACATACGTCCATGACTATTTATGGATGTTTTGACAGCCACTTCATCGTCGTGTTTCATTGGCATTTCGTGGATTCTCTTTATAATCTAATAAAATAGAAAGAAGCTATTTAGGGTCAGATAAATAGAGACTCTCTTTGCCTTGTATTGGGAACTTTTTTCGGGAGCTCTTTTTTACTTTCTTTTTCCATCCTCTTCGAAGAGTGAGGCATAAGACTTTAAGAGCATGCATTTGTTCGCTTAGACCACTTTCTTCACAAGTCATTCTTAAGTTTTATGAACCCAATGACAATATGTGACCCAACATTATAAAAAGATTCAATATTCTGAAAGATGTGGTAAGCGCGAAGTTCACACACAACTCTAACAAAAGATCTTAAGCCCAAGAAACGAAGACAAAAGAACTATGGATTGCAGTAGGGAGTTTTTGATTTGGCTGATCAATGAACTAAATGAGTAAATGACAACCATGTTAAGGGAGACAAGAAAAAGCCCTTGCAAATTCCACTCCAAAACCCATTTTAGAACTAATACTAAGTGTTTAGAACAATTTGAAAAATGATTTTTGTTATGTGAAGTTATCATAAGATTAATAAAATTTTAATAATAGAAATGTAATAGGAAAACTTAGTAAAGTCTTTACTAAAAATGATGAAACTACACTTAAAATTTTTAGTAGAAAATTGTAATGAACTTATTTACTATTTATAGTAGGAAAAAAAAAATTAAGGATTGTTAGAATAATACTTTTTGAACAATTTTAACTCTATTAAAAATTCTTTTTCCAATACTACAGTTTAAGTTAAGGATAGAAAATAAGTTTTTAATTTTAAATAAGAGATAGTGAAATTTAAAATCATTAAAGACCTATTCAGATATAATAATCCTCACATACAAGAGTAAAAATTAAAAGGATCCTGAAAGAAAAGAAAAAAAAAGAATATGTGAGGAGAAACTTGAGGATTATGATATAATTAAAAATTGATTTCACTTGAATCTTTCTAAGAAAAAAAACATAAGATCAATCCTAAGCTTAATTTCAGAAAGTATTAGAAAAATTATTTTTTAGAATTCATAAATTTTGAAATTAATATTTTCTTAAGAATCCAAAGTTTGGAAAATTTTCAATTATTTCTGAATTAAATAGAAAATTAGGATTGCTAAGGTTAATACTGAATATTATAATACTTTAGATATCATCTAATTTATTGGATATTCTTCTAAATTTAACTATAACATTTCTAAAACAAAATTTTAGATCATCTTAAAGAAACCCACCAACATGAATCAACATATTTTTAAAGTTGTGATGTCACTTGAGGACAAGTAAAATTTAAATTTGGAGGAATTGACAAACTTAAAAATTAGTTATTTTTTATATACATTCCATGGTCATTTTTAATAATATTGTGCTTTATTGGAAGGTATTTTGCATGTTTTTTCAGGTACAATAAATGGAGGTTTGGGTAAAATGGTGCAAAAATGAAGCAATTTGAAGGAAATTTGAGCAAGGGGCAAAAATGACATGGCGCCTAGGTGCGAGAAACAATTTTCTAAAGTACTCAAGTATTTTCTCCATGTTTAGTGAGTTTTTTTCCTTACTCTTTCTATGTGTGATGAGATTTAATCATGCGTAGGAATTAACTTGTTTAAGATTTCTCTTATTTCATACTTGTGATGATTTATTACTTCCACTTTATTTACATATTCAATCAGATTAATTGGTATGTATAAATTTATTATGAATCCATAATGACCCGGGAAGGTTGTATGTTCCTCAACTAGTAAGAATCACATTAATTTCATGAGTGAGAAGTTAATCTATGGGTTAGTGCAAATAGATAGGGAGATAAGTTTTGATGGGCGTAGAATTGATGTTTCTAGGGTGACAAACTAGATTCTGCCAGTTTGGTCTATAGTTTGGAACCCTAGGACCGGTTAGTCCTATAAAGAGGGCATAGTGAGTAATCTTGAAGTGAGAGACTAGAACCTACCTAGCATAACCTGAGAGAATTTAGAACCTTACTTTAAATTAGGCAATGTTCTTTTTAAACTCGAGAGAGGGTAAAGAATATGATTGCTTCTATTTGACACAAAACTATAATAAACTTTTAAACATTTGATTCTTACACTGATTATGATCTCATTACAAGGGGAAAGAGATTTTGATTATATTAGAATTTTCCAAAATTCATCCAGCCTCCTTAAATTAGGTTTTTCTTTAATTTAGTTAACTTTAATTTTAGAGCAAATTAGTGAATTTAGCAAAATCAAACTTTTCAAAAAATCCAAACTAAGACCTGATGGTGGTATACTAGAACTTAACTTAAGGGATTTCTTACCTCGCTTCCTCGTGGGATATTTATTGTGGTTTTTAAAGAAAGTCCTATATTACTTAAAATGATACATATATTTGCATAAAACCTCTAATGTGTAAATATAAATCAACTTCTAAATTCTAGAACATATCAATTTTGCACACTTGCCGCCTAAAGAAACTGGGTCAAGTTTTTTGCCAGGAAACTAAATAATTGCTTAATTGTGGGTTTGGTCAACTACCTATGATCACTCAACCCATAATCTCTCTCTTAAAGTTTTTAGCTAGCTCATCTCAAGTCATCAATGCTAGTTTTTTTTTTCTTGAAAGCCCTAGGGGTTATGCTTTAATGAATTCTCATTAAGAGGAATGCTAACAAAATTTTCATATCTCCAAGATACTTTATAAAAGGCCTAAGCTCAATGTAGCCTTCGTTGTCCGATTAGTTTGAATTATTTACTTTCCATTAATACAATTAATGTTATGTTAATCCTAGGTTATTTTTTTGTTTAATTATGTTAAATTAAGTCCTAAATATATGTAAGTTCAACTTATTAGTGCCAAGCTAATATAAGCAAGCCACACAACTTAATTTAATTTTTTTTATAAAAAATTTGATTTTATTCCAACAAATACGGTTCATGGAGTCATATTATGGTTCATTGGGAGTCAACTATTCCATGCGTTTTGAATCTAAGTCAATCAATTATAATTTGATTTGATTATGCAATGCAATGAGATAGGTTGAACTATTGACCATGGACAGGTCTAGCGGTCACCTAAGCTAGCATAGGCATGGTCACTAGATAAGGTTGACTTGACTGGGCTATATAGTTGGTTATAGTTGACTAGATAAAACTTGTTTAAGTTTAGTCAACTCTGAGTCAATTGCTAGTCATTGGTGGGCCCAATACTAGTTTATGATGTAATCATTCTTAAATGACACACTAGGGTGGTCTATACTTACCAGGTAAGTCAATGCAGTTCGACTAAACTTAGACCTTGGGCATCATAGAGTGTACAAAGCAATAATACAAGATGCATTAGTCTACTTGACATAATTTGAATTCACTAAAGTGCTCTAAGAGACAATCTAGCTTGCCTAGGGCCTACGCCCCATACTACTTGGTTCAAGAAGCCACCACGCAAATTTTTAGGCTACCATGCATCGGGTTGACCTAACATTAATTAGGTTTTTAGTAGGTTCAAGGGGTGCATTAGGATCATAAAGTTTATATATACAAATTAAGTATCAGGCATGTATTAGTTTTGAAGCAAGCATCAAGAAATGTACCAAAACATCAATTGATCAATTTGAAAATAGTTTTGTGTTTTGTTAAGAAAAATCTAAAATAGACTACAAGACAAGCAATCAATGTTATTGACGTGGCATTTTAGTCCACATATCTGGATGGAGACAAAACGTGTCCCATCTCAAATCATACATCTCCTTACAATATCAAAGCATTTTTCTATCAATAAATGTAAATATTTCCTCTCTCCCTATTTGAACTCCTATAACCAACACATATAATTCTACACAAATTTGACACATTCAATAATTTCTCCATCAAATACATGTGATGGCGGACCCTTCTTTGTACTCATCACAAATGAAATGCATATTTCGAAAGAAAATTTGTCTTCTACTTTATAGGTTTGGCTGCCAATGCACAAGGAATCTACAGGAAGGCAGGCTCTGTATAGCAGTCCAGAGAACAATGGCACTGGATCGCATAATGCCCGGACTTGTCTTAAACTTTTCACCTTTTACCCTTCTCGAAGATGAATAGTACAGTTCCCTCAGCAAGTAATCTGGTGATATGGTAACAGAAGTTCGGTAAAAGATTTACATATAAAACACTCAACTCTTATGTATTTATGTTAGGAATATGGAATGCTTAATTGATATTTTCTCATATTTGACAATAAATTGGATTTGATACTCGAAAATAATTGCTAAATTAATTGTCTTTAATTCATTCTATGATCTGTTGCAGAAGAGAAAATGAAATAATTAATGAGTTTTATTAATTATTTGATTAATTTCTTAATAGATCTTATGACATAGTGAAATTAATAAATAGACATGCTAGCTCCCCTTATTATCTTTTCAATTTCTTCTTCTGGTGTGCTTCGGTTTGAAGCTCTCGGGTAGAGAAAGAGATAAGTAGAGGAGGAGAGCAGAGAGAATGAGTGTTTTCTTGTAATTGTCGATGTGATCGATGGGTGTAATCTTCGAGTAATAAATTCATCTGCAGCTCCGTTGACGTAGACAATTATTCCACGCTATATTTCTTACCTTTGCATGAAAAGATAAATTTTATTTTTTAAAAATTAAAATAATAATATTTTAGATATGATATAATGGTAAAGCGTAAAATTTAAATGTAAGATATGTAAATGCATAAAAAATTGGTGGTATGCATGCAAATGCCCAAAATATTTTTCTTGAAAATATTTGAACCAGCGCTAGTTTTCTCATTCAATCCCAACAAAAATGTTTTTTTATTTTATTTTAATAAAACTGGTTGAGAAAGGTTAAGAGCAACTAATTTGCTAATAATATTTAAAGTAATTAAAATTGCCCAAAAAATACATAATAAAAAAGTCTCCAAATTACGTGAAATTATAGCCGAGCCAATAGAGGACTCCAGGCAATCAGAAATTTAACTTGTTAAACATCATTCAATTCTCTAATTTAAATTCATGAATTATCAGAAGATCTGTCGTATTGAAATATGAAATATTTAGGTATGGAAGACGCACGCAGAATTTGATGAGGAAGAAGGTTATCCAAAGGGTATTGGAGGGTTATATTGTGTTATTGGGAGTATAACCTCACTATAACCCCCAATAACCTACAAATAATTTTCACGGTTTTATTTTCATATATTTGTAGGTTGTTTTATATTTATAGGTAACTTTGAGATTATTAAGAGGTTATAGTGAGGTTATACCCCCAATAACACGGATATAACCCTAGTAACTTATTTTAGACACCTAATTCTGTGTGCGTCTTCTGTGCCTAAATATTCGTGAGAGAGGGAGAGAGAGGGCGACGCGGGAGAAGGAACAACATGGAATCATCCACGATTTCTTCAAAAAAAAAAACATTTATCTTATACATATTCTAACAAGTTTATTTTCTAGATGAGCCTGCAGCTGATCAGGCACCATGGAAACAAATATAAATACATATAGGTATACATATTTATGAATTCTCATGGCCATAACAAAACCTTTTCAATCTCCTAAACAAAACCATGCATTACTTAGATTAAAACCCCTTCTCTTCTCCAACCTTCCATCTTCCATTAATCCGATTCATCTCATCTGTGGCAAACGCAGCGGTACCGATACGCACTGTTCATGGGATCATTGGTGTCCACGGGAACTTGTTCGGCTTGGCATTTAAATCTGCAGCCTCTGCACTCGTTGTACGTGCAATGTGGCGCCATGGAGCCAATCATCAATCTTCTTTCAGTGCCGCCTCTCTTCTCCTTCAGTCTCAAACTGTCTCGTATTTGTGCCTGTATTGTGCTTTTCTTATGCTGTATGAAATAAGGCATTATAACGCAAAAGGAATATTTTTTATTATACAAAAATCATTTTTTTTAAAATACCTTCGCTTGGATGCCATTGTTGATTGCTGAGGAGTTTGAGGATGAAACAAGATCTGCAAAGGAGAAAAAAAAAAGAACTTAATAAAGCTGATGGGAAATCTTATAAAGAGGATTTGAATGGGAGGATGGGTGGAAGAGGAGACCAAAGGAGGATAGGAGGAGGAGGAGGAAGAGGAAGAGGAAGGAGGAGAAGGAGGATGGGGTTTTAATGGTCATGGCTTCAAGTGGAATGGAGAGGAAGATAGGAAATGAGAGGTGGAATGTGGAGAAAAGAGAAGGGAATATATAGAGGTAGAGGAAATAGGAGTGGGGAGGAGTTGGGTCCAGGCTACATCTATTTGATTTAAATGGCCATCAATAATTTTATATGCATTTCTATTCTCTTGTCTTCATTACTTATTTTAATTAAGAAGTTGTGTAGAATTGAATTTTACTGTTTGCTATTTATTTCGTACTTTGTTTCAGTGTAATTATTCATTATTTGGGTTTTTTTTTATTGGATGGAAATTAAAATTAATAAGGAATTGTAGAAACATATTTTCAGGAATGTTAGTTGTTGAGCCAATTCAATTTATGTATTTGATTGGAATTTAGTAAGTATTTATAGGGGTGTAAACGAGCCGAACACAGGCAAGCCCAGGCTCAACTCGTGTTCGACTCGTTTATATTTCGAGCTCAAAAAGTGTATTCTTGTTCGGCTCGTTTTCTTAGTCTGCCGAACACAAATAGTTCATGAACAAAGAATTGTTTTGACAACCCTAATGACATAGCAATAAAATTTTAAGAATTGGGGTAAGATTTAAAAATTATTGTTTATATTTAAACATTATTTGAATCGAACTTAATAATTTTTATTCTATTTTTTTATTTAATCTTTTTAGCATTGTAGTCAATTATATATATATATATATATATAATTTTTTTTTTAATTGATGAGTAGTATTTCAAGCCAAAATGAGCCGAACATGAATGAACAAATTTTTGTTCGTGTTCAACTCGTTAACTTAGCGAACGAGCCGAACACAAGCTGTTCACAAACAACGAACCGTTTTGACAGCCCAACGTTGTTAATTGAAGTTATTTGAGGAATTTGTAGAATTTAAAATTTGTACTCAATTAAATTGTATATCCAATTAGTACGTCGGTTTCGCTCATTATGCTTTTAATTAGAATTTTAAAAAAAAAATTGTAGACTTTGACTACTAGATTCATGAGCTTCCAACCATAGATGTTGTTGTCGGTTTAATTACAATGTATAGGTATCAGTCACTAACATTTAGGTTTTTTGAATATCACTTGTTCAAATTGGATTATATTTTTGTCATTGATGACCATCATTTTGATTTGGGCTTATCATTTAAAGACATGCTCAAGCTTGTTTAATTTAAACAATCGCTACAATCAGATGTATCGCAGCTGTTATCTGCACGATACTTCGTGCGGACAACATATGAAAAAATTTCTCCACCTTAACACAGTTGAGTGTGGCTGCATTAGCAAGATACTGAGCATGCCAAGAACCCATCAATAACATCAAAACTATGTTAAATTTCTTTCAATAAGTCTCCTTGGTCACTACTCTATCCTATGCTAATTTTAAATGTGATAAGATTCTATCAGATCTCATATGTGATGTATTTTTCTTATTTCCTTAGCCGTAATTTTAAGGAATTGATATGTCTTATCACTTATGATTGGATCCATAAACATAAAATTTCATGTCCACTACACTGATTCAGCCAATTTCCAACAAATAAAAACCACTGGTATATATTATAAAATCGTCGGTTAATATATTTTTCACGACGGTTTGTGAGACGTAGTTAAATTTGTTGGTATTTTTTGAAAAAGATGGTTTTACCGATAACTCATACTTTTCGACGGTATTCCGACAGGTAACACCCATTGATGTATGCTGAAATATAATTCATTGGTAAGTTATTGGTATCCGTTAGTGACATGTATGAAAACCGTCGAATATTATCAGAGGGGTGACTGTTGGTTATACATCGTTAAGCCGTCGGAAGCCTCTGACGATCAAATCCATCGGTAATAAGGAGTATAAAATGAAATTGTCATTTATCTCTGATTTTTCGTAGGTTTATGGGCCATTCGAAATAGTCCTTACTTTATCGATAGCCTGTCGAAAGATCATAGGTATAATAAATGGATGTTAGTAAATATCGGATATCACAATGAATGTACCGAATACCATCGAATATCCGCAAGAAAGCTGTCGGAAATCTACAGAGTAACTGAAGCCTTACCGACGTATATCCTTATAGATCTTCATAATTTTCACAATTGCAATCTTCACACATACAGATTCAATGATATATCACAAAGTACAATTTACCAATCCAAACAATTATTAGACTATAATCAGGGTAATGAACACAGCGATATACTAATGATATACCAATGCAAAGTAGACGAAGTTGTAGTTGCATTATGTGGTGGTACCGATGTGGCGGGAGTAGGGGTGTAAACTAGGGTCTTTGATGAATGACATCATGATGGTGGAGACCTGCTGGAATGAGTCCACCACAATATTGGTCGTGGTGGACAGCAACAGGGTAGTGCTCACATCTAGAGTAGCGCAGCCGCCTCGATAGATAAGGACCTTTTTCCTCAGGTACAAATCAAGGCCACGTTTCCCATGAGGAGGGAGACCGTCTCTGCCTCCAAAAGCTATCTTTAATAAGAAAAAAAAAAATTAATTAGTGCACATAATTAAAAAAAAGCACGATCATAATATAAAGTGCAATATACAAACTACTAAAAGTAAAAACACAAAACATAGTAAATAGAAGACAAAATTTGTGCAATCTACAAACTACTAAAACTGACAACACAAAATTATGTGTTAAATAAAAGGCGAAACTGTAAAGTGCAATCTACACAAAACTGAAAAACACAAAACCAAGCAGTAAACTGAAGAAAAAAAATGTAAAGTGTAATATACAAACTACTGAAACTAAAAAAATAAAACTATGCAGTAAGCATAAGACCAAATATTTGAGTGCAATATAAAAATTACAGAAATTAAAAACACAAAACTAAGAGGTAAATAGAAGACAGATTTGTAAAGTGTAATCTAATAGTTGTCTTAACTGAAATATTAGTATTAACATAATATGCAGATGCAGACAAAATGTAGTGTAATCTACAAAACATGGGAACTGAAAAAAACATAAGTACATAGTAAACAAAAGATAAAATTGAGCTTACAGTATTTTGAGTAACTTACACTTTTAGTCAGTCCCATCTAATGAGTGAGTAGAGGATGTAGTTAAAATTTATTTTTCAAAACATCAATAAAGTCATACTCATCATTGAGAGAAATTTATTCATGTTTATAACTAGAATCCTCAAAATTTAGCTCTTAATAGATATGATCGAGTGGAATGCACAAGTCTGTCATTTTTATTTTTTGATGAGTGAGTTCAATATTATACTGAATGTCATTACAACCCTGTCAACTTTATCTCTTGTTGTATAGGAACATCAAAAATAATATAACTGGCTCGCTTGTCTTGCTAGAATGAAAGGATTAAATTTAGTATATCTTTTGTTCACTTTAACTTCTATAATATTATATAGTTGTGTTACCCTTGTTCCACAATTAGACACAAGATCAAACCAGTCATAATTGAACATGGATACACTTCTTCACATGGAGTTAGGATATGCTAATTCAATAACTTCTTTGAGAATCTCATAATAATCTATCTTCATCTAATTTATTATTTGTTTAACACAAATACTTGAAATACAAGTCTTTTTCTTTTGATCAGTATTTTGTATGAAATTTGTAGCCATTCACATCGTAGATTTAGCAAAATTTCATGATGTGCATGGGTCCCTGATACGCTTAAAATATGTAGTCTTTATGTACACATTTTTATACCTATTTTTTAGATATTGTGCTTTAATGGAAGAAATTTGTGTGTTTTTATTTCAGGTACAATTAAATGGATGAAAAAATGGTGAAAAAAGTGAAAAAGGATCAAATTTGGAGCAAAAATGAATAATGTGTGCAAAAGTGTTGTGGCGCCTAAGCGCTCAGAGCTGGTGCTTATGCGTCAGTAAATCCGAGAAGTTCATGCCTAAGCGCCAAGTACCTTGCACTTAAGCGCTAGAAGTAGTTACTTGATGATTCAATGAATTTGGACGAATTTTTGAAGAGGTGTTTGAAGCAACTTTTGGTGAAAACATGGGAAATATTTAATGGACACGAACATACATTCATTTGGCTTTTGAAAGTAGACAAATCTTGGAATATTCATTGAATGTAGACATATTTTGAAGAGACACCAAGGCACATTTTGGAAAATCATAAAAGGACTTGGACTGTATTGAAGAGACTTCTTCCAGCCTTCCTCCTAGCGTACGAGAGAGACTCCTATACGACCCCATAGTCGCACCATTGATGCCTCTCTTATAGAATAATTAGGATATTTTATTGGAGAGGAGAGGAGTTGTAGAGTGTGAGTAGAGAGTATTGTAAGAGGAAGAGAAAAGATTCAAAAGAACTTCAAGAGTTTGTTGGAGAGGATTTGAGATAAGTTTTTATCTTTGTGACTACATTTGATTTTAATTTTGACTTCTTGTTTGTTTGCTTGATTTCTACTTTCAAACTTAAGTGTGGTTGTGTTATCTCCATGAATTCTGAGTAGTTTTCTTTATCTTTTTCTTTAAAATGATAAGAGATTAAGTATTGGATGGAAGTTGTGTGAAGTATTAATCTTTAATGTTGGAATAAGTTGTGATGATTTTAAACCTTGTATTTTATTTACTTCTTCATTTAGCCAATTAAGATGTTAATATTTGTTGTGAGAATATATAAAATCTGTGATGGTATTGTCTCAGTCAACTAATTGTAAGAATCACATGAGATAGTATAGATGAGAATGTAATTTATATTATTAAGTGCAAGTAAATAGAGAAATAAACTTTGAAGGGTGTAGAATTAAAGGACTTTAGAGTGACAGATGTTGCTTATGATCAAGTTTTTGACATCGTTGTAAACTAAAAATTATAAGGAAAAAATTAAGAATAGAACCGCATACATAGTATTGTCATATAAAATCAGGATCAATCTCTAAGAAAGATCTATCAAACTCTGAACAGTTACTCTTTTATTTTGATCATGAACCTATGAATTCATAAAAAAATCTTGTGTCATTCAAGTCATTTAAGAATATCATGTGAGATGAGTAGTGAAATTGACATATTTTATTTTATTTGTGTTGTAAAACTTCACAGGAAATCATTCTCTATTTACGACTAGTGATATCTTCTTCATGTGAATTTAACAAATCCATAAATAACTTGTTCACACAATCAGTAATCCTTGGAATGTCCCTAAAAATCTGGAGTAAATCATTC
Organism: Phalaenopsis aphrodite; assembly: GCA_003013225.1. NCBI lineage: Eukaryota > Viridiplantae > Streptophyta > Magnoliopsida > Asparagales > Orchidaceae > Phalaenopsis > Phalaenopsis aphrodite. The sequence continues at coordinate 233,778 of NEWO01000464.1, read as the reverse complement.
TCAATTACTCTGGGAGGTGACAGTGATTTCATAACTTGTTTCTCATTAATGCATTTATATTTAGTCAACTATTGAAACCTCTTTCATCTTCAGCATCTGAGTCGTCCTTATAAGACCCCTTTAAGCTGGTATTCGATGTAAAAAATTCATGCAAGTTAGCAAACGTTGGGTCGATCAGGCCTGACAAAATAAATTGATCTAACACTATTATACTCCCATCCCGAAGCTACTCACCCATTACTTTTTCCTATTGCAGAGGGGAGGGAGCACCTCAAGCAACTCCTCCTCGGTCTTTACCCTCACCTTATATCCCTTCAACTCTTGCTTGTCTTTCTTAGTGATTGACAAAATATTTGAGAGGGTGGCAATCTCCTCCTCCGCCGTTGTCAGTTTCCTTTGGGCTATCATAGCTTTCTACTCATAATTCTTACTAAGCTCGGCCCAGGTCTCAACCCTTTTTGAGGTGACAGTCCACTTCATCTTAACTTAGTCCAACACCATTGGTTGGAAGTGGAAAGCCTCCCACAACTTCAAGTGGTAGAGATCGGTCTTCTTGTAAGGTTTGGGTCTCTCAAAAACCCAGAGAGACTTAGCAAATTAACATGACTAAATCACTTCCACAAAAGTGGATGGTAGACTTTGACCAATGGTAAACTGATGTACCAGTCCACCTCTCGGTCGATGGTTGTGTATCAGCCATCAAAAGAATTCAAGATCTTAGCCTCATGGATCTCAGAGAGAACTGGTCAATTAAGGAACCCTTTTTTTTATAGAAAAGAGGGAGTATACTAAACAATCAATTCCTCATCCTTATGTTGTACTTTCTTTCGATACACTGACTTCGAATTTGTCTTGAACTCGATCTAAGCAGTAAATATAGGCTATCTGGCCTCGCTCCTAGTAAATAAACTAATGAATGAAGGATTATGGCGAGACAAAGCTGACATTGTTCTCACTCCTTCCTCAGAGGACTCCTTAGCCTCACTCTCTTCTAAGAGATCATATGGCTCCTTAGATTCTCATTGACTATGCCTGAAGGAGCGGTGTCCAGCTGATATGTATCAGAGTTAACATGAGCCAAACATCTCCTTGAAATGATAGTTATTTGACCAGTCAAAATTTACTTGATAACCATCATGGTTGTAGAAATAGAGAAAAGAAAGTCCTAACCTATTTAGCTGACAACATCACAATGAGCCTCGACTAAATTTCTTTTGGTTGTTGCAACTTCCTACCTAGGAACTTTTTTAACGCTGGCCTTAGCTTTGGCCTTCTTCAGGGTAGTTTAGAAAATAACTTTTAGCTCTTGTTTGATTTCTTTAGTATCAAAGGTTGCCCCTGAGTTTGCTATCATTCGGCCAATTTTTTAGTGAAAAAGAGTCTATTCATAGGCATTATATTAGTTTATTGGGGAACTGAGAGTAGTTGTCCATCAATATTAGCCCTTTTGATCCGAGTGTAGTATGTATTTTCTTCATGTTGAAGTCATCACCGGTCGGAACAGTCCTGATGCCCTAGCTCTCAATAAACGAAGCAATGAGAAAGTTGTACTTCCAGTTCTTAACCTTATTTGCCAATCTAGAAAATTTGAATTGGCCTATTTTCCCAAATTATATGCATCTATCAACCTCCAAGATATTAAAAAAATATGTGGTTGAACAGATTGGTAGACCACGAGATTCCTTCCCTCTGGCAAAAAACCACATAGATCATTATCATCGATATTCAGTTCAGCTTGATATGTATTGGAATGTCCTTATATTGATTAAAAATTGCCATATTTTCTTGGCATAGGGGCAACTGCAATCCATATCATGGTTGCTCTCTGTAGACCACCATTACTTGACCAAACCTATCGATCACCCTCTCATTCGAATGAGTGGCTTTGAACCTAATGGTTGAGTTGAAGACAAAGGTCTCCTTTATAAAAGGAACCTAGAATAGAGGCAAGATCGACCGATTGCTCATAGTTACTATACCAAAATTTGATGGTGTTCACTTTGGACCCATCAGAAAATGAACAAAAAAAGTAGAATGGAAGAAGATCAAGTAACAAAACTCAGAGATAAAAGATAGCAAACGCACAAATGAGCCCCTCAACCTCCATTATAGGGACTTAGCGAAATATGAAATGTCGCATGAAAATTTTGAGAGGAAATATCACTTAAACATAAAAATTGAGATAGAAAAAGCAAAGAAAATATTTTTATTTAAATAATAAGGAAATTACACTTGGATTTTAATCCAATAACAGTTATTTTAGAAATTGGTCCTCGATTCACTCAATTAGGGCCAAACCCTTCCCAACAAGCCTCTTATATAACATTTGACTGTCAAGCTTGAACTAGTTAGCTTGGTTAGCCTCAGAATGAGTCTTCTATTTAAAGGTATTTTCCTGAAATTCGGAAATTCCTTCGTGAAGATCGGTCGCCTCCCCTTGCATCTCCTGTAACACCACATGGAGATGCTCATCTTGTCGAGCCCAAGTAGTTTCCATCTCAACTGGGCCATGACTCAAGGTTTCGAGGACGTTTGATGTCCCTTAATTACTTCTTCTAGAATCTCCACAGGATCAACTGGGTTGTTGACCATGTTCTCCTCGCTGTTGACCAGCCCTTGGAGCACAAGAGTCCCCACCACAGTTAATTTTTAACTATTGGCAATGATCAGCAAAACCCTGATTCGCATATCCTCTTCTGCAAGAAATAAAAATTGGTGAGCAAAGAATAATGAGTCTTAATTAAAAGATGGAAAATAAAATACAAATCAAAGATCTGATCCATCTCGGACCAAGTACATTTGCTTATGTCTAATGAAAAAAAAATATAAGTCGCATTTTTCTCAATGACCAACTGATTACCCCACTAATTTCTGGTGCATAAGTTGATTGAGGATCGATCACAATCTCTGGTTGTTCTAAGACCTTCACAGGAGTCATTGTTGATGGGCCAACCACTGAACAATCCAGCCCCTTCTTAGCACTGGGTTGAACCTTCTTTGAAGCTTTCCAAATAGAATCCAACAACTCCACCTCCGCTAGCTCGGAGGGGTTTGGTTTCTTAGCAACTATATTTTTCCACTTTTTCTTCGGTTCACCTTTCGAGGCAGCTAACATCTTTGCCTGGTTGACAAGTTTAAACATCAAATCAGTTCCCTTCTTCATAAAGATAGCATGAAAACTGAGTGAATGCAAGGAAAGACAAACTTGAGATACTTAGAACCGTCCAATACGACCTATATATAAGGGTCATGAGCACGAAAATCCAGGGAGTTTAATCATTGTGTTAACTTATGACTATTAGGTGTAAATACATAAGGATTATTTGATGCGTAGGTAAATTTCCTAAAATTTAATTAACATCAAATTAATAATGTGCCCTCACGTAAAGTATTTAAGCTCATAAGATCATTAAAAACCTCTACTGTTGTATTTAGGTTGTTAAAAGCAGAACTCGAAGAGTCTGGCTCTAGAGTAATGAAGACAGAACTGTCTCTCTTCTCTTCCTTTATATAAATAATGCCTGAAGTCAAGTCTAATTCAAATTTCATCATTAATTCGAATTAACCACTGTCCTGATTCTGTGATCTAATATCACATATTACAAGAAAGAGTATTATTAACAGACCTGCTACAGATAACTCAGTGAAGTCTGTCTCTAAGAAATTTAATATAATAAATACATTATATACTTTAATATAATACTGTCACTCTCCCTTGTCTTCCCTCACATAATGTCGCTAGGCTTTTCCTTGGCAGAGTGCTGGATTTAATGCTTCCAAATCTACGAAGTAAGATCTCATGACATCTGTCAGGAACTCTGCATATGGCAACCTCTAAGCAATGCCGGCAATTGGCTGCCGTGGATTCAGTCCTCCTTCTCTTCGACGTTAAAAGTCCACAGCATTTACTGTTTGAAGAATCATTATTGCCTGTGCTTTTGCTCGCTGGCTTTTGACTTTTTATTAATGGAATCATGAACAGCATGCATGTATAAATATGTATCAGGCCTTATGCCCATCTCTTTGATATAAGATTCATGGGAGGTTGTGACATCAAATGATTGGTACATCTTGGTGTGTTTTATATTAATATATGTTCTTGAAATTATGGAAATATATGTGCGCATAACAAATATCATGTGAGCCAAAAAATGAATTTTTATGCTGATTTTTTTTTTTTTTTTGAAAAAATATATAGTGAAGAAGCCAACCAAGTTAAATCAGCTCAAAAGTTAAACCTCTTCCTTTAACATCTTAGAAATTGAATGGAGAATTTAGTTTGTTAATTTTTTCTATTTTTTAATTTGAAATGGAGAGTTTTTTTAAACATTATGGCCAAGTTCATTAGGATATATAGTAGATTTGTTTTCCCATAGTTATAAGTACATCTTCAAAGAAAGACTTATAATTTCTAGCTTAAACTTCTATGTTTTAATTAGCCCTTCCCTAAGGTAAATTTAATGAAGGTTATTTTATCTTTTGTCTAATTTTTTTGTGCTAAGTGGAATTGAGTGATTTGGTAAATTTAATTTGTACTATAATTATGTAAATTTAAATTTAAAATATTATAATCGATGTGTTGAATGAATACATAAAAATAAAATAAAATTTAGTCTTGTGTTCCCAAAATATAGTCATACATGGTTTGGGAAGGCTTGCACATGGATAAAATATTAGAATCCATGGGCCACAAAGGCTCATATTAGATCCATGGGCCTCAAAGGCCCATATAAGCTTATTGAGCCTCAAGCCAGCCTGTCGAAGTGGTTGAGCCAAGCTCACCCGCCGAAGTAGTCGAGCCAAGCCTATCAACTGAAGTGGTCAAGCTCAACTCACCTGCTGAAGTGGTAAACTAGTCCGAGGCAAACTCGCCATCGGAGAAAATATCATTACATCAGAGCATATGAGTACATCCTAATTTATGGCCGTCTAACATTTACCTTACAATCTTTTCACAAAAATAGTGTAGACTTACGTATTATTATACGAAATGTAACTTTATATTTCTTTTCTCTTGTATATAAAATGAAGAACAGGAGGGATCAAAAGAGACATTTTCTCTTTCGTTTTCTCTCTCTCTCTCTCTCTAAAAACTATTCTCACAATCTCTCTCTCTCCCTCTCTCTCTTTGGTGATTGGGATATAGAAACCTTTTCTTGAGGCATTCTTGAACACTCTAGGATCGTGAGAAAACATAGAAAGTGAAACATGAGCTTTAGCAATATATTCATCATTCTCTCCTGTACATTTATCTTAAAAATAGTGTCATTACCAGGTTTTATGAGCTCACAAACAATATGGAGCACTACATCCTAAAAAGTCTTTTGAGCAAGGTGTTCCAAAACTCCACTGGAAATGATCAATTGCACTAGGGTGTTTGTAACACATCAAATTAATGAGATGAGGGACAAGTCCTAAAAGTTATGCAAGATTCAACATAAGAAGCCTCTGAATCCTAGTCCAAGGCTCATCCTAGGACATACACGGGATCATCAGTGTCAGTGGTTCTTAGAATAGAAGCTTCAAGCTAGGGACCATTACAATAGGAACTGCTTAGGCAGAACCTACTAAGTGCAGGACCTAACGGGCACTTGGTTCAAGGCTATAAAAAGATGAAGAAATGGAGGAATCTTAAGTATTAGGACAGAGAACTTTTGAATTCCCAAATGAATGAAATAGAAGAAAAAGAAGATGATGAAGAATAAAGAAGAAGATAAAGACCGTTGGAGAATGCCTTCTCAAGAGATATTTGGGAAGTCGAAGAACCCAGGAAGTTTAAAATTTTATCTTTGGAATCTTATAAATGGAAGTCAGATACTAATAACATTGTATCTTCTTTTGAGTCAGTTGTCTACCTATTGAGAGTAGATGACTCTATAAAATATTATTATATTCTTTTTGATGTTGGAAGAATCAATCTTGCATTGGTTCAATAAATTATATGTCAGAATCATCACCTCCTTCAGAGAGTTTAAGTGCATGTTCATAGGCCAGTTTCCTAGCACACAAAAGTCGACAAAGAACTCTAAAACTATTCTGAAGATCCATCGGGACCCTAATTGAGCGCCTTAAAAGTTCTTTCGCACTCTTCTAGCTAGAGGTGTTGGATGTTTGGGACCTGGAACTTGTTGTTACTCATGTAACATTTTCTCATAGTCTATATGAAGGTTCATTCAGGTATGCACTTGGCTTACAAAAAACAAGAATTTTAGCTAAGCTCTTAGTGCTCACAAATAAGCATATTTCCGTTGAGGAATACAATTTCTTCCATGGATCCTAGTGACCACTAGAGATCAAAAGAAAGCTTGAAAATAAGTCATGTGGAGATTGTGGGAACCCCACTAATTGCTTTAGTAAAAAGAACTTTCAAAATGCTCCCGACAAGCACTTCTGATCGTATGAGAGGGAAGATACCGACAAAAGCTAGTTAGAAGAAGACTTGAGAGGCCGGAGGAACCATCTCGTTCTTTCTTGTCGAAGTCACACCGCTGAAGATCTTGATGGTCAAGATCGTCAAACCATCCAGAATAAATACATCTTCATGAAGCCATTTCCCGTGAATGTGAGAAATCATGCACGTGATCCTAATAGGTATTGTGCATATCATAGGGATCGTGATCACCATATGAAAGAATGTTGACACCTCTATAACATCATCAAAGAATTAATAAAAATAAAAAAGTTAAAAGAGTTTGTGGCCCTTGAAGCCAATACTCAAGAGTAAGGAATGGAGTCTGTAGAAGACAACAGGAATGAGTCGGCCGCTCCAACAAGTCCTGTGCACCTCATCGACACTGTACCTACCATCTTTAAAGGAGACAAAGTTTAAGGTTCATGAAGGTGTAGCTTGAAGAGATTAAAGACATGGGAGGCTCACTCAACCACCCTGGCTAAACATGCAACACCAATCCATCCTCTTGTCGCTTTCAAAGATGCTTATATGTCTGCTGGTGGGAAACTTATCAATGACACTATCGCAGTCACCATAATGATCACAAATTGATAGATTGAGAGTATCCTGATTGACAGAGGTAGCTCCATTAATGTTATTTCCAAAGGAGTATCTGAGAAAATGAGCATAATTACCAATTGGCTTGCTCTCACTTATGGTCCACTCTCCGAGTTCTCCGTCGAAAGAAGCAAGATTTGTGAAATAATCGCCTTGCATGTATAGTAAATGATCGCAAGTTCTTGTGTAATATCTAATCCTATAGAATTAAATGAATGCTAAGTATGCTAAGCAAATGCAAAATGTAAATGCAGGACAATCTAAAAAGGGTTTTAAGTATAAAGTTGTCGCTACTCTAAACTAACAATGTATTTTAAATTCATATAAAAAATCCTTCCTCTTGCAATGAGTTTATAATTAGTGTAGGAAACTAATTTTATATATAACTATCTTTACCCCCTGTCAAGTGCATAAAGAACATTAGCTAATCCAGAGTTTGGTCCCTAAACTCGTGGTTAGGTTGGGAAGATATTAGCTCTAACTCTAGAGTTCCTACTTCCCCTCACCTGAGGGCTAACATCTCGCTTTAGTTTCCAAACATATAGACCAAATTGAGGATTTTAGTCTGTCAACCTAAAATCTCTAATTCTACATCCATCAAAACTTATTTTCTTATTTATTTGCACTTAACCTCAGGGATTAACTTCTCATCAATGAGACTGAATGTGATTCTTACTACATTAGAACATAGCCTATTTCGGGTTACTACGTTTTACAACATATTTTAAGAAATCAATTGACCAGATTAATAAGTAAATTAAGCCTAGACTTTGAATCATCACAATTTATGGAATTTTAAAAGTACTTCTACTAAACTACATTCGAACACATTATTCCTCATTGTAGAGAGAAAGAAAAGAAAACTAATCAGATCTCATGGAGAAGAAACAACAACACATGGATTTATAAATAAATAAAGGTTTACAAGACAAGACAAAGTAAAATAAATAAAGTACACAACTTATCTTAAACTCCTTCCCAAGCAATCCTTCTGGTTCTTTTGGATCGCTCACTTTCCTTAAAATTTTACTACAAACTTACTTAGAACTGTAGTGAAAAAGATATCTCTCACTTCCCCTCTTCTCCTCCAAGTACAAGCAAGCCTCCAAGACTTTCTCCTCTCTAGGAAGAATCCACTTCTCTACAAAAGACTCCATTTTCTTCCCCCCAAAAGTTACTCTTTTGAATCTCCAGAAGTCTCTTTAAATAGAGCTCTCAAAATCCCCAAGATTTTCTTTACGCATCTGATCAAAATATGTCCAAAATCAATGGATCTTTTAGATAACCGCTTTTGGCATCTAGGCATCAGGCTCACTGTTGTCTGGTGCCTAGACGCTAGATCAACATTGGTCTTTTTGCTTCATTTGACCCCAATTTGCACCATTTTAGTTTCATTTGCTACATTTAATGTACCTACACCCAAAAACATAAAAATTATCTTTCATTAAAGCACAATATAATTAAAAAAATGCATTAAATGTGCAAATAATAGTAACATATTTTAGGCATGTTGATGTCCAAGTAGTAAGCGGTTTTAAAGAAGTATCGCGTATCGTTCTCATGAGGAAGCTTGTTAAGAAATCGATTTCAAACAACAAAATCTATAGTTTACTATATACTCTAACCTAGTTTGGCAAGATCATAAGAAAAAAAGAAATTCTTAATTATATTAGACTCTGCAAAAAACAAAACAGTAGAAAGAGTGATTTAAAGTTCTTTGGTGTTTTTCCAATATTAATGAGGATAATGCCTCTATGATTCAGGTGTGGCACTTGGCTTGTTTTCTTGCAAATTTCTCTTAAATGGTTGTTGTCAA
>NEWO01000464.1:190681-215392 GCA_003013225.1 Phalaenopsis aphrodite | reverse complement strand
GTTGCAAAATTCGCGGGAGTTCACTAAATGGCTTTTGATGTACATATCTAGCCGAAATGGTCTCACATAATATGTTATCAATAAAGTTAATTTATTTGACAAAATATAGACTGTGATGCACATTTATGTGTCAACACATCAAATACTAAAGTTTGAAACTCAATCAAGAACTGATTCCAAAAAAATCGATACTTCATTTCAATAAAATCATGGTAAAAAAAAAAAGTATAGTTTCTTTGAATTGCTCCGATGACAAGAAAGGGCTTAATTTGAGTCAAATTTTGACATAAATTATGCAGTCTTATGTATAGTTGAAATTCTCTTAATTGAAACCATTTAGACGTCAAACTAGAGATCTCAATTTGATTTTATGGGTCTGACCCAAATATAATTAGACAAAAGTATAAACATTGTGAACCCTTCTCAGTTATTAGGGTAAGAATTTCAGACCCAACAAGAATAAATTTTATGTGGGATAGTGCCAGCCTGATTTGAAATGAACATGATAATTTGGACGTGACAATTCAAAAAATAACAATGAATTATAATTTTACGAGTTTTTATATCAAAGAATAAGTTAAAAATTAATTAAATAGCCAAGTCGTTATTTTTTTAGATTTACAAGACCATGATCTCTTTTTTTTTTTGGGTCTCTTACAATGCCATAAGTGAGAAAATGCTACATCCAGACTTCTTTGCGTCCAAAGTCCAATGGTGAGGCGTTACGTGTCAAGTGAATCTCATCGTATTACATAATCATTGACTGTGTTAAAAGCAATGGGGCACATTTGACACAGGACGTCTTACCATTGAATTCCGGCATCCAGAGTTCGGGATTCCAAATCTTTTTCATTTTGAATTAGGGATTTCTTTTGTGTCAGATCATTTATTATGTCTAATACTCAGGAAACGCAAAGGCCATTCCATCCTTCCACCATGAAAATACTAACTCCAATTCAATTTCAATTAACCTAGCAAAAGCTTTATTAGAATTACAAGACATAAATACAAGTCATCTGAAAACAATCCGTTAGAAAAACGACTCAGTTAACAAGAAAATTTTGAAATTGGATGCCGGAGAAGGAACACAATAAAACCAGCAGCAGAATATGAGGCCATCTTCGCCATTTTCCTTTTAAAAAAAAAATCCAAAGAAAAATAAAATAAAATAACGAACATGTCGACATTTGATAACCAAATGACTCAAAACTCCAAAAAATAGACTATCAAAAAAAGAAAAAAAAAACATCATCCAACTTTGTTGATCCCTTTATTTCTATAATTTTCATTTTCCTGCTTTCCTAGTGGTGTACAAATGGGTTTCTCCGGTGATGGCTTATGTACAGAAAAGAATACCTCCAAGTCTTGAGAGTTTCTGGACAGGGTTCCAAAACGCAGAGGCAGAGACCTCTTTCTTATCCTTCACGAGTAACGCATATGGCAAATATTAGAAGAATTGGTGTAGTTCTGTTGGGGGTTTGCCTGAAATCTTCTGGAACTCACTGTAGTATCAGTACATGATGTCTTGCTTTGACTACAATGGCGAACATGGACACAGTGGAATCTTGTCTCTGTTGAATAACTGCCTCTCACTTTCACTACCAGCAATACCTCCTTGTCTCTTGTGTCCTCGCACCACCAATTCTGGGGGATTCCATCAACAAATTCTTCTTGCGTGCAGAAGTCCTCGTAGTTGACCGACACTTCCATGGTTTGGCCGGCGTTGATTATCCCAGCAGCAGGTTGGACCTGATGTTCCAGGAAAGAAAAAAAGAGTAGATGATAGAAAAATTAGTTATTAATGACAATCTAGGGTCAATAAAAGGGAAAAATCACGAAAACTGCATTTTGTAGGAAGATGTGTGTGATTTTTTTCATTCCAGGGCATTTAACATATATAAATATCACACAATTCCTATATATTTACACATCTGACATATAAATTTTGCTTTTTTTACATTTATATCATCATAATCATTCGTATTACATCAAAAATACCACCGATTTTAAGTTATAAAAGTGACATAAACCTTGTAATGCATAGGTAAGGTGGTATGTATGTAAAAATTGAAGTTTAAGTATTGGATACGTAAATACATAGGAATTAAGTGATATGCAAGTAAATCTTTTAAAAGTCGAGCAAACTAAGCAGAAATTGAAAGATGAGCACAATGTTTTAATTAATGCTCCCAGAAGAGGAGAAGTGAAGCCAGAGTGCCTACCATACCTCCCTAACAAATGCTACTATAAGGCATTGTCTAGAAGAGCGCCTTTCCTTGAGCAATTGGAAATGGATTAGTTATTTTTTATGATAATTTAATAGTGGTTGTGTAATAAACCATAGGATTTCTAGAAATAAAGATACACGGATAGAAACAATTTAGATCGAATGCAGTTATGGAAAAAGAGAAAAATATGGGGGAAAATTGAGATGGAACAAATAGTAGTAGCTTAAGATTATATTAGCATTATACTATGCATGCTACAAACTTCAAGTGGTCTGACATTTTTAGACAAATCATGAAGCAAGAAGTTGGAACTTTCAATACAATAAAATTTAAATTATCTTAATTTCTTAAAACTATTTAATGTGATACCCTATAGCGTTCCTAAAATATGTTTATTAAGAATATGATTGTTCTTTACTTCGAATCTCACTGTACTTTGGGCAAGCGCCAAAAATGAAATATAGTGACCGCTCATTGGGTTTTGGATCTCCTTTACCACCTGTTTTTATAATCTTTTATGATCAATTGTCAATAATTGGCTTGAAATAAAAAATAAGAAATATATCTAATAAGTGATAAAGATATGAACTTTTATCATAAGAGGGTGACCACGGCAAATAAGCATATGATGGCGGTAGGTCACTCTGAGTGTGATTACCAATGAAATTCGTCACTAATACGGGAAGTTCGAAGCTTCAATGCCTTGACTGGGAAACTACAATTAAGTTTAAAAAGAACAAAATCAATTAGTTTCACTCTCCAATTATAAATTAATTTAAACAATTTGTTGTTTTTGTTACTGTTGTTAAACAGCTTGTGAAATTTTCTTAAAAGAAAATAAAACCAATTCCATGCAAAAAAGTTCTTCTGACAGCTTATACGCAACCTTAGAAGAAAAAATAAAAGCATGATCAACAAGGTTCATATAGCAAACAAAAATATCTCCTCCAAGAGTGTTCAAGTTAGAACAGTATAGCTCTAGAAAGTCCGACAACCACTTTCAATGGTGTATTTATTTAGTTCATACCTACTGAACAGAAAAAATCCACAAACCCAAGCTCACAAGCCTATTTCCTTGTACAAAAATTTTTCGAGCGGATCACAAATTGGTGAAGTTGTTGCTTAATAATTTGCATTATGTAATTTTATTTTGATCCAAAAGCAATAATTGCTGCTGTAAACTATCTGTTTTTCCTTCCATCTTTCCAAAAAATTTAATTTACTTCGCTGTTCCATCTTAATATGCACAAATTGGCAGTAAAATCCTTGTGAGAAGGCTCAAATTGTAGTTAAAATGTAAATATATTTGATTTTGGCAGTACTTCTAAAAATTAACCGAGCCCTGTAAATAATGTCTGGGTTTATTAAAAAAATGAAATAATTGCGAAAAGAAGTAAATGTTCTACAGCAAATTACATATGCACGTACCTGTAACCAGTTAGGAAAGCCAAAGGAGCCCTTTGTACAAAGCTTATATGGACTTCCATCATCACTTATCGTAGACTGGCCTCTGCAGATGATTTCAAAACTAGCCTTGCGCTTGGTACATTTATTAGTAATACGGAGAATGGAAGTATCCTGGTTTTGCAAGATGATGTTGCTTGTGCTTACAACTGTTTCTGGAATAATGCTATATTCCTTCAACAAAAATTTAATTTTCTGATGTGATTGAAGTATTTCTCCAAACTCTTGCCTTTTTACTCTTCTGTCAACACGTGCTATTTCAATACTGAAAATACATCTAACAGGTTTGTGATCGCTGTCCGTCACATCCATACAACCATCATAACTGGAAAAACAATCCCCAATATCAGTGAGCTATAAGATGTAGATTACAATCTTAACTAAAAAAAATCAAGGGGCATTTTCAAATATACCACCCAATTCCTATGTATTTATATATCTAACACCTAAACTCTACTTTTTACATTTATATCACCTAATTATTTCCTATCACATAAAAAATATCACCTTTTTAACTTTTAAAAAGTGAAATACATCTTTCCATGCAAGGTAGGATTGCATATATGTAAAAATTGAAGTTCAGGTGCTAGATATGTTAATACATAGGAATTGAGTAGTATGTATGCAAATCTTGCAATAATTAAATGAGATGCTTACAGTGCAATTGATGAAACAACAGGGCATTCCAATGAGCATTCAGCTACTGAAATGGAACGATTGTCACGATATAGTATTCTATCACACCATGCAGGAATACGCTTTTTCTCACTAGAATCATATGCTTCAAAGAAAAAGAAGTGAGAATTGTAGCATTAATGCTTATAGAAACATAAAAGGAACATTTTCATACATACCACCAAATTCTTATGAATTTACATATCTAACAGCTATACTTCACCTTTTATATTTCTACCACCCAAATCTCTCACAACGCATCACAAATACCACCATTTTAACTTTTAAAAAGTGAAATCCCGGTTTTCATGTGTAGGTAAGGTGGCATGTATGTAAACATTGAAGTTTTAACTCTTAGATATGTAAATACAAAGAAATCTAGTGGTATGTATGAAATTTTCCAACATAAAAATAATGCAGAGAACATAGCAGCACATGTGAGTCCATTATACAAGATTTATTTCCCAACCTGATAGACCAGGCTGGTGCTTTTCAAACTTGTAGGTGGGCGGAAATTTTATCTGACCCTCCCGCATTCCTTGAAAAACCTTGCCCACCTTCATTTCTGCGCGAAGCTGATCCTTATCTCTAAGCCAGTCAAAACATCTTTGAGAGACCATATCTCTTGCCTCGTCATAAGAGAGGCCGAATAGACGATAATTGAAATCACCCATAAATACAACCATATCTGCATCGGACAACTCAGGTTTTTCATCTGATTGAGAAGCAGTTGACTGCCATTGCCAATTCATATGATGGTAATTACCTTAAGCCATAAGCAGTAAATAGATTATAAGAAATCAAAATTCAGATCCAGCAGAAGAAACTACTTACATATCCGCCCCGATGCACTTGAACAGATGTAGCACCAGCTGAACAAAAGAGGAAAATATTTATGAAAGCATCAGTACTTTACCATGCATGCGTGTATGTATGTATTATTGCAGCTAATTTGTATGGGGACATGTACATACATACCACCCAATTGCTATGTATTTACATATCTAACACCTAAATTTTTCCTTTTACATTAGTTCCACCCAAATCTTTCATATCACATAAAAAGTACTACCATTGTAACTTTTAAGAAGTGATATACACCTTTTCTTGCATAGTTAAGGTGGCATGCATGTAAAAATCAAAGCTTAGGTGTTAGATATGCAAATAGATAGGAATTGAGTGGTAAGTATGTAAATCTTCCTTTATGTTAATATGGAAAAAATTCCCAACCTGAGCCTGGGTTTGGTCCGACAAAAGGCCGGGTGAAGGATAAAGTTTTATAAACATGATCAAAATCTGCATTCCTCTTACTGACAGCTTCCAAGTGAGCAGCAAAATGACAATTCACAAAGCAAAAAACTCGATCAAAGACCCTCATTCTCAACCCAACAGCTCCCTGAAAACAAAAGCATGCATCTCTTGAAAAAGAAACAACGGAATCAGCAAGAGGCTCCATAAAAAATTACACAAAATGCTTCGAGAGATGGAGCATTGCCGTTACCGCCATAGAAGTGATTAAAAAAATAATAAGTGATATAAAACTTGCAGTGGAATCTTGAAATTTTCAAGCAACCTTAGCAGCGGTCATTTATATATTTTCAGAACCTTTTAGGGAACTTCAAAGTTAGTGGAGTTTGAGGGAGCCTTCCTAGAGTTCAACTTACATCCCGACACACCAAAAGGTTGTTGATGTCTTCACCAAAACTCTTCCATTAAGCGCCTTCCTAGAGTTCAATATCAAGTTTGATCTCTACAACATCTACGACTCAATTTGAGGGGCAGTGTAAAATCTGATCTTTTGATTGGGACAAATTAGGAAACCCTTGATTTGCTTATTCCCTTCTAATTCTATTTTTTTTTTTCAAAATTATTTCATTTCCTAATTTTAGTTAGATATATTTTGTAATTTTGTAAATTAGGAGAAGTTGTTTTCCCTATATATATATGTACTCTACATCTGATTTATATAATCAAGAAAGAATTATTCCTCTTGTAGAGAACTATATCTTATAATCCAAAAGTTATTCCACTCAATGCAATGAAAACAATAATAACCATGTTTACAATCAAATTTATGATTATGCTTATGACTTCAAATGTTATGACAACTGTTATGATCACTGTATTGTTATGCCATGCTAATGATTGTCTAGTCAAATCTCGTATTTATATATAAATTTGAAACATATTCAATGTTAAATATGTGTATTTCATTTTCTCCTACTGGGTTTACTATTTTTTAGAATTGTGATATATCCACCAAGTTATATTTATTAATATAACTCGCCCCATTAATTGATGACCGTTACACAAGAAAGTCTAAGATCTGTATACAGCCAATGTAGAGCACCATGGTTAGCTATTTATGTATGATAGATGCATAGCATAGTATTAGACACTTTAATGTATTATCATATGGAATGATAAATTTCTAGAATTTCAATGTTTCTATGAATAATAATTTTAATCAAGGCCATATAATAATATATCCAGAAATTACATATATGTAAAATTTTGTATCCTATAGTTATGCTGAATGAAAATAACAAGGATTAACAAATCTTTTATACCATGGATATTTATTTGGATAGTTAAACACTTGCAAATTTTTTTATGAAATGTCTATAATTTGATGCATGTATATATCATGACTTGTTCGTATGCAATCGTTATGCAATTAAGCATGTAAACATTTGGTAATTGTATATTGGAGCACATGTGAGTAATTCACCCTCGAATGTAATTGTTAGATTTTGCTCAATTTGATAAATACAATATAGGGTTGTTCAAGTTTTTTTAAACACTCTAATATGATTTTCATGGATAAAATTGTGTTGAGTGGATTACGAGTACAACAATAAATTGGAAAATTCAAATCGTACAGTTGTCCAAATTACTATCTGGTATTCATTTAAATATTCTAAATGCCATCCCCCGAATAATAAAATCTTATCTTCCTCCAATAAAATGAATAAGTAGAAATGGAAACGACAGCAATGTTGCTAGTTAAGTATACCTTGTTGCCAATTGCTCTTCCAAATCCACATGCTACAGCTGCAGCGTCAACATCACCAACATTTGACCGAAGGTTCTTTCTGGCCCTTTTAAGAGCATAAATGAGCAGTAAGGAATATTTCAAATGTTAAGCAAGTATTGAAGAAAATATAGAAGCAATGAAAGAAAATGCTAAACTAAAATAAAACAAATCAAAGCAGAAGCAAGTACCATGCACCAATAAGCAACCCTGCTAGCTGCCTAGAGCCAACACGTTCAAAAGATGTTCCCTCATCTAAGGTTCTACCAATAGTATCCAGCCACCATTGCCCATTGGCGCTGCCTTCAAGTCCCACCTATTTCCAGCAAAAAAATAAGCTTCAACATAAACTCAAACTAAGCTTGCAGAATACAACTCCAGCTTATTCTTATCAGATTCAAGCACAAAACTAAATAACAAATACAGTAAAACTTCCATATGAACTAATTGAATTTAAAATAACAGGGCAATATCCGTCACTGTTATAATAATTAATGGCTCAGATAGATAGCACAAGTTGGATAATTGTTAGCTTTGCATGGCCAGCTATATTCCGATGATTGCATTGGGTTTGAGATGGGCATGCTGGTTCAGTTCACAGGTCAACCAGTCAAGGCCAATCAATCCTATGGGGTTTTAGAAATAACAAAATTATATCTTAAGATTTAAAATATTGATGAAGATCAGCAAATACGAAGAACCACTATATTCTACAGCCTAAAACTATAAAGAGAGTTTTTTGTGCAAAAAGTTAATTTTTTTGTCCATTTTATAGCCTAACGGGCTGACAGGACTGCTCATAGATCATGCTATTTCATCCCTGAATATTCATTTGAGAATTTTTTCGTGCTCTGGAAAATTACACGGATTCAGTAAAGTACATTAAACTGGAAAAGTAAGTGATCTGTTTGAGTTGACAAGCACAGCTTTTGCTGTTTCTGATAGGAAAACATTAAACAGGCAAAACATGATGATTAATTTATCCTGAGAAATTGATATAAGCAAGAAAAAAAATAAGTCAAGAAATATATATTTGAAGACAATAATAACTATCTTAAAGCCATATTCAATCAAAAGAAGAGAGTTATGAATTATAATAATTAGGACAACATGAAGAATACAACTCTGAATTGATCGATAATTGTGAATGTATTAACAGAAAAAAGTTTCATTCGATCTTATTAAATTTTAATTCACTTGCCTCCTGATTCTAAAGTTGAGAAAAAGCTAAAACTTAAATCTAAAATTAAATCTGAGAGCATTTCTGAAGTATACCGAAAATTGAGGATAAGATCAATAATGAAATAAAATTTCAATGCACCGTTGATTTTAAAACATAACAAATAATATATGTACAAGTATTTGAATGAAGTGAGTTAATTAATAATGTATTTCATGATATTATCTCAATGATCATAAAATAAGACAATTATTGATTTTGTTTTGGGTTTTTAGTTTATTGATTTACAAAATGATAAAAAAAATTATGGAGAAAATAGAACTTTGTGCACATATCAGAGGGCATATTCATGATAACTGCCTTCAAGTAAATATGAAATTCAAATCTCCATCAACTTGGTTGAACATTGAGTAATATTTAGACTACAAAAACAACAACAACAAGCTTTTATCCCACTAAGTGGGGTCGGCTACATGAATCATTTTCCTCCATTGTGTCCTATTGGTTCACATTTTCATTTAATTATGATAGATTAAGATTATTTTTTATACACTATGCCCAAGTTCTTTTAGATCTACTTCTGCCTTTTTTAACATAAATTGAATCTAAAATATCTACTCTCCTAATTGGATTATCAGATGGTCGAGGTTTAATGTGACCAAACCATTGAAAACAACTCTAACCTTGTCTGCAACTAGAGCTACACCAACACTTTCACGGGTAGATTCATTTTGCATTTTGTCTCTAAGTGTCAAGTCACTTATCCACCTAAGCATTCTCATCTCAACAACACTTAACTTTGTTTTATGCTTCTCTTTTAAAGGCCAACATTCTGCATCATAAAGCAATCCAAGTCTCACCACCATCTTATAAAATTTTCCTTTAAGTCTAAGTAGTACTTTTCTATCACACAATAGACCAAATGCATTCCTCCACTTCAACCAACCAACCTAACATCCACATCTATATCACCATCACTTTGAATAACAGACCCGAGATATTTAAAATTTTTACACATTTTAATGATTTCATCACTCATAGTTACAACTCTTCCACTAGAGTTACTACTACTAAAATTACATTCCATATATTCAGCTTTAGGTCTACTCAAACGAAGGTATTTAGACTTCAATGAAGATCTCCATAATTCAAGTTTTTACTGAACTCCGCTAGTCTTATCCACAAGAAGGATTTCATCAACAAAAAGTATACACCAAGGTACATTCTCATATATATGCCCGGTAAGAGCATCCATAACTAAAGCAATTAGAGACAAAATGTAATTAAAATGCCATATTTGTGTAATTTGTCTATTATTGGAGAAGATTTGATTTAGAATTTCAATTTTAACTACCATCCATCATCTACCTTTATTGGAATTATATATAGTGCCAACATTAAGGAACATGTAAAAGTTTTGATACTTTTTACTAGCAACATAGATTTGCATAAAAGCATTGTCAAAAAAATACTATTAATTATGATAAACATAAGTCTAGTAAAAATATATATGAGATGTGGAATTTAAACCAGATGATAAAGTGATGGATTTCTAAACTCTAAAAGATATGCCACAAAAGTACTTAATATATTAATTAAAATAAATTTGAGACAATATGAAGTCGTACAATATATTAATATAAATGCTTTCAAATATCATACAAAATTCTAGTATGAAGCATATTTTAATTTGATTTCATTTTCTTTCATAAATCATCAGTCAATACTTCGGATTCTTCTCCTTTGTCATCTTCTCTTTCAAGATTCACATCCAATGTATTATTTACACAACTTTTAAAAAATAATATAAATTTGTGCCGGAAGACATAATAAATGATGACAATATATCAATCACACAAAAAAAGATATCAAAGATACCTCATGCCCTGTCGCAACAAGCTTGCATGTGATAATAAATGAATTACTCTACACAAATTCCAATAATTATGCTCAAATAGAATTGATGAATATCAATTGAACAAACTAAGTTGATTTATTTTAAAACTAGATAGAATTCATAAAAATCTTAAGCTTATAGTCATTTGAGATGCAAGATGCAAATGTAGAGATAAACAAACTAAAAAAAACATTTTCTTTTATTTGGAACTCTAATTTGTATGGTTTTTTGAAAATAAAACATGATATACTGTTTCCTATATTGAGAATGGGCACTATTCTTTGAATGTTTGCAATATTGCTATTGATAAAGTTTGTGATACCGAAACTAGTTCGAAACAGTAAAAGCGGAAGCAATTTCATTAATCAACTGACTTAAGGTTATGTAACATGACTCGAAACTGAAATAAAATGCAACAACAACAGTTCCCAACTAGGGTCGGAAGAGAAGACCAAAGCGTGGTGGTGGCGTCGCCGAGGTGGGACTAATACTGGTAGGGGGAAGTTGAGGGTGAAGGTGACCGGTGACTGGGTATGAGGAGAAAGGGATAGGAGGCTGATGGTGGGGTTTGGGAAGAGGATGGACGGCTGCTAGGACTGCAAGGAAGGTTGTTAGGGTGCTGGTTGGAGGCCTGGAGGGCTGGACATCAATGCTTGCTGCAGGGGATGGGATGGCGGGGTGCTGGTAGGTGGCCAAGAGAGCTGGGAAGCAATGGTTGCTGCGGGGGAAGAGATGGCAGGGTGCTGATAGGTGGTTGGGGAAGGCTGGGCAGCAATGTTGTGGCAGGGTGGCAGGACAGCTGGGAGAAGATGGGATGGCCTGCGGTTAAGGGAGGTGAAGGAGAAATGGTATGGAGGGAGATAGGGGAACACCGCTTCGAAGCAGGATACAGTCGAAGTATCATCCGTCGTCGGATACAGCCCCATTAAGGGAAGAGGAGACCCCAAACAGAATCTGAAAAAGTAATCAAACATAACCTAACCTTAATTCTAGCAACAAGCAAATAACTAGATTCCCCTCAGGCGGGATACAAGAAAAAAAAGGAGAAAAGATAGAAAAGGAAGGGAGGAATTGGGATGGCGTCATTACAGCCCCTTCCAATTGCAGCTTCGTCTTGGGATCGGCCTCAGACGTCGCTCGGTCCCGATCAGGATCAGTCTTCTCAGATGGGTTAGCCCAGTCCATCTGTCAACCGGTTCAGTTGGCTGGCCTTAGCCCTGCGTCAGTCTCCCAAGGTTGGGGGAGCTTCAACTTCATTCGTAAAAGCTTCCAGTTCTTCGTCTTTAAACCCAATAGCACCTGGATCTCATTGGGGATTGCACCATGCTCTAAGGTACCTAAGGGTCTTTCCCAACTTACAAGAAAACATCCACATCGGTCCAATCTTCTGGGAGTCTACTACTGAAATGAATTGTGTTCTGTCTCTGTTGCTTAATACTCCCACGATTGGCGTAACCAGATCTAGAGTGGGGGTAACATGGACTTTCTCACACGATGGAGCACTGGTGGTAAGGTATCGACCCTGATATCCTAAAACGCTCCCTGTCATGCCTGTCCCATGTTCAGAGCGGGTGTCCCAATCTTAGCATCCTCTGTCGTCACCATCACTGGTCCCACCAAAGTTGCTCCACTAGTGAGGACTCCTGTAATCTCGGTCTCGGCCAAAGGAAGTCGGGTAATGCGATTCACATCCTTGGTGAAGAAATATGTGTTTCTAAATCTGTCGTGTTGAGTCCTCAGGTCAAACTACCACGGTCTCCGCAACAATAGGTGGCGAGCATCATAGGGACCACGTCGCATCACACCTGATCATGCAGCTAATCCCCAATAAAAAAATCTACGATGCATCTTCAGTCCATGATGACCTGATTCTCCTTCTTTAGCCATGTCAATGACTATGGTTGGAAATATCTTTGAGTCAAGAGGGCCCAATTTATCAACCAGCTATGTAGGCATCGCATTCTTGCTACTCCCTCCATTAATGATGAGGCGACATACATTCCTCAGTCTGGTTCTCAGTTTTCCTTATTGTCAACTTACTCCACAGCGCCCTGATCTGTAAGGGTGATTACCCATCTCATGGGACAGCTGAAACTATGTGGTCGTAGTTGTGACACTATAAAAAATTCTAATCGGATTGTATTGGAGGAGCTGCCTTTCTTCTGTTCTTCTCACTCTGATCTAGCTTGTCACTTCCTTTTCTGAGCTTGCTAGTTCCTCCTGAGATACCATTGTCAATCATGGCAGTTTTAAGTGATTGCTTGACTGAAGGTTCTGCCTGAAGGATGACTGTTGCATGCTCTGTTTCTGTTGTCTTTCCACCTTCAAGAATAAAGTTTAAACATCTAGTGACGAATAAGGCTGTCGTGCACCACCTTGCTAATACTAACTTCAGACCCCACAGATAATGGGCTATGGTATGCTCCTCTGACTCAACTAAATCACATCTCATCTGCAACTGATCTCTGTGAACTCCTCTACTGACATGTACCTTTATAGCAGGTGGTGAAGCCTAAAAAACATGATGCTTTCTTCATCTTTTCCGTCCTAATAATCCTATTGTTGCCTTCCATTTTTCTCTGTCTCTGAAAGTTCTGCCATCATAAAAAGATATTTTTCCTTAACTTGATAGCAGCTAATTTGAACCTCTTATCCTTTGAAACATCCTTATACTCAAAAATTTGTTCAACGGATTATAGTCAATCAATAAAGTTTTCTGGATTCATACCTCCCTCTAACTCTGGCAGATGCATTTTGATGTCAAAGTCTTTGTGCCCTCCAAATGATATCTCCTATTTGAAATTCTCCTTATGGGAGGGATTCAAATATACTTCTCTAGGCCTCCTCTGATACTGGATTCAAAAATATTATAGCATGTCTTCTTCATCGCAGAAATTCTCCCTATGTAAGAGATTCAGATCATCCTCTCTTCTCCCGTTAGATTCTCTAGATCTCGATTGAGCGTAACCTCCACTGGGTCATCTCAATAATCTTTGCAAGCCTTTGTTGAAGGCGATAGAGCTCCTTTCGTATCTCTTCCCTGGTGGGCTAGGACATATATCTTTTTGGTGGCATGTTTAGGGTTTGGGATTTGTGAAAGTGAAAAGGGTGGGTATTTGGTAGTATAAAAGAATTTTTTTAGATTATGGTGGATGCCAAGAAACCATAAGATAGGACTATAGTTAGATTAGCTTTAATAACAAATGATACTTGAACTAGTGTGAAATAGCGGAAACGGAAACAATTTCATTAAGCAACTGACTTGGGGTTACAGAACACGACTCAAAACTGAAGTAATAGTAGAGTGGGCAAGGGAAGGTGGAGCAGGCAGGGAAAGGTGACCGGTGGTTTGGTAAGAGGGGAAACAGATGGGAGGCAAATGGAGAAGTTTGGGAAGAGAATGGATGGTTGATAGCACTGCAGAGAAAGTTGTTAGGGTACGATGTTGGTTGGAGGCCCGAAGTGATTGCTGCAGGGGAAGGGATGGTGAGGTGTTGGTAGGTGGTCGGGAGGGCTAGACAACTATGGTTGCTAGTAGAGAAGAGATGGCGGGGTGCTGGTAGGTAACACATTTATTTTAATATTGTATTTATTTTTTTAATATAGTGTGAAACACACGCCCAAATTTCAAGATACCAAGAAAAATTTGACAAATTTGAAAAGTACACCAAATTTTTCATCTCTTGGAATTCGATTGAAAAAATTTTATAAAATTCTACGCACGAAATCGATTAATTTTATATAAAACACCAAGCATGAAATATACAATTTTGAAGTTATAAGCTTAATTAATTTAATTAAAACAATAGTTACGTCTTAATCTCTCCCTAATTCCTGTAGCACCGCAGCAAACCAACCTTCACTCGGTTATTTTCGGGTTTCAATTGAATACGACCCTTCTGAGCTCCAATTTCATTCGCCTCTCTCTCGATTTCCTTTCTTGCTCCTATATTCGCCACCTAGAAGGGCTCTTTGCTCGGGGCACATAGAGCCGCGCAAATTGGGTGCATAGCCGAATGTCATAGGCCACTATTCAAGGCTCCTGTGTGAGTTTAAAAGATAAGAAGTTCTCTCTCACGTCATTTGAGACTTTCAATTCCTTTCTCACCCTATTGTTTTGACATTTTTCATGACTTTCGAGCATTTCTCATTTCCAGTAGCAGTGGGTGGCGCCAATCTTGTGTCGGAAGCGTCAAAAGTCATTTGCGAGTTTTTTTATATGGGTTTTAGTATGAAATCAGCGGGTGGGGGAATTGAAGATTAAGGTGTTGGGAAGAGTTGGAGAGAAAATAGATGATTTCAGAAAAGCAAATTTATGTCGAAAAGCCCTTTTGAGGTATGTTTTGGCAAATAGGGTACATTTTTGGATTAATGCATGTTATGAGCCAAATTTTATGAAACCTTATGTTGTCTACGAGCACCAGGTTATTTATATAAGGTGACGAGCTTGAGACGAGCGTGTGGGCTAATTTAAGAAAAATAATCTTTTATAGGTTTTCATATGATTTTGAGTTTCACACATATGCATTTAGAATTTTGTATATTGTAAATGGATACGTGCAATTGAAAGTATGAATGCATGTTTATTTCTCTTACGATACATGTGAAGCTATGATAATGACAGTACATATGATTATGCTTATGATATTAATTTGCAGGTATTCATTTATTATGTTTCATGTCCAATATACATGTAATGCCTTATAAATGCTTGATACAAGAATGATGATTTAAATGTCACAATAAATGCTATGGATAGACTATCACATGAGTGTTTGCAAGTACATTATGCAGACACATAACATTTCTGACTTCTAATATCAATACGATGACGAAACTCTAGGAACTGTTAGGATTATGCAGTGACACAATGTTAGAAAACTGTGGGTATCATGGAGTCTATTGAAAACTGTTGTGTCAAGGGAAACCCATCTTTTATTGATAGTTCATACTGGTCATTGGGGCAAGGTGAGTACAGTAATATTAAATAACATTAATATGATTACATACGATAAATAGTCTTTGAACATGGTTTTTATTGTACTTATGATTTCATGCTTACGACCTACATATTATATTACAGTCTTGATTTTTATACCGTTTGCTCTATTTTCATGTTTTATGTCATGCTAATATGTTATTACTTGTGTGTGTAGACATGTATAGTTTCCTACGAGCATGCACATTTCTTATCTATATATAAAATCTTATGTTAGCTTTCATTATTTCTCTAAGCTTGTCATTGCCCATTCTTAGTTGTTGCCTTCCAAGTAGGGGCAACGAGCACCTGCGCGAGTAACCAATTGTCTTTGAACAGCATGATAGTTCTGGAAGCTTGTACATATATTTTGAGTATGTGTTTTTATTATATTAGATTTAACAGTTTTGTAAGATTTTCATGTTTTGGATGATATAGGTATATTGTGGCAATCTAGTTAGATTAATTCATCACGCATTGGATATTGATTATACAAGTCAAGACGAATGCTGGTAAGAGTTGGTCTGACCAAATTGTCAGCCTCTGTCGCACGATTGAACCTAATAGGGAGTTAGCTGGGGTGTGACAAAAAGTAATATAAGAGCATGGTTATTTGATGAAAAGAAAAATGGAAGCGTGTTGGATTTAGAAGAATGAGATCAAATATGTATTGATTTACAAAAAATTATAGGTTGATAAATCTAGGATGGGTATCCCATACGACTCAAGGTATTATGAATACACAACACAATATTATATGATAAATTGCATTTAAATAATAAATTATGTCAATACAGATGAACATGCCTAGAGATAAATCAAAAAGTAAGAGGGAAGTCTTGTAGGTTAAGTGCAGAGCACGAAGTTAATGTTGAAAATGTTTTGAACATAAATGAAAATTAGAAAAAGACAAATGAAGACACCAAAACTACTAAGTAACACGGCATAGTGCAGTTAATAACACAAGTAGTTGATAAAATGACTCTTATTGAAAAATTTTCCACAAGTTCATGTCCCAAATTTGAAACTAGGGCAGAAGATGATCGGCATTTGAAGAATTTCAATCTTTCTGCATTCAAGGGTGTCGTGACTCTATAGTTGTTGGAGATTGGCTTTTGAAGATCCGAAAAATTATGGATAGCAAGATTTGTCCAGAAAACAGAAAAGTAGTGTTAGCTACATTCATGCTAAAAGGTGAAGCTGAGAAATGGTGACAGACAAGGCATAGAAAAAAATTTCAACTGACACTTCTTCCACAGATGCAATGAAAAGAATTTTTTTCAAGTCTTCAAAGATTGATTCATTCAGTCTTTAGCAAATTAGCATTGCGAGATAAGTTATTCAATCTAACTCAAGGGCCCAAGACAGTTATGTAAATATGAGGTAGAATTAACTTCTCTCCAGATATGCATCTCAATATGTCAGCACCCAGGAGAAAAAATGTCAAATTTTTGTGTGTTCTAGGAGATCAGTTGAGGTTGCCATTGGCTCCATTCGAGATTAGCGATTTCTCTGTGTTAATTGAAGTAGCCAGGAGCATTGAAAATGAGATAAACTTTTCCAGTCAGCAATGGCAACCTCAGGCAAACAAACGAAGAGGTTTCGACAAGAAAGAACACTTCCAAAGCAAGAAATTAAATCATAAGGTAAGCATAAGCATCCTCAAATAGAAAAGAAAATTTATGAAAATTTTGAAAAAAGATATTTGGGCAGTGTTTGATTGGTTCAGGAAAATATTACAAATGTTAACAACTATGGCAAATCCAAATGGACTATCCACAATAAAAGAAGAAAGATAGTAGATCACAGACAATTTAAGGACAAGGACAGCCAAAAAAACTTTCCCATCAGAACTCAATTCTTGGGAAAGCCTTCAGTGCAAGCAAATGGTGAACTTCAGAGCACGGAATTGAACAACCAGTAAAAGCCTGATTCTATGTAATTATCCCTCAAGAAGCCAGAGAAATCTGAAGAAGCGGTTACAGGTACGCTCCTAATTCAAGATCAGTCTGGAATTGTTCTATTCGATTCAAGTGCATCGCATTCCATTATTTTTAATGACTTTGTTGCAAATTTACACGATGATATTACGCATTTTTCTCATGCTTTGTATGTGATTATGACAGAGAAATGAGTTTTATGCCAACAGAAAATGTGTAGTGCATGTTCAGATTTATGATAAGAAATTACCAATAAAGTTGATTATCATACCAATTCAGACCTTTGATGTCATTTTGGGGATGGATTGGTTGGTAGACTATTTTGATATAATTGAATGTTGGAAAAGGTGGGTGAAGCTGAAATTGTCTTGTGAAAAGCCATTTTTATATCTTATATTATCAAAATGCATAATCATCCATGATTGGTCCAATAATTTGCGAAGTGATGAACTAGTATTCTTAGTGAAATTAGAAGTGTTGAATAAAGATGTACATAAATTGAAGAACATCTCAATAGTTTCAGAATTTCCTGATGTATTTCCTGAAGAATTATATAGCTATCGCCAAAACTAGAAGTTTAATTTGGTATTGATGTGCAACCAGGAACGTCTACAATATTTAAATCTTCATCCAGGATGACTATGAAGGAATTACAATAATTGAAATGTTAGTTGCAGAAATTGATAAAAAAGGGTTTTCTCGAACCAAGCAATTCACAATAGCGTGCTCCAGTATTGTTAGTCAAGAATAATGATGGATCCATTTGGTTATATATTGATTACAGAGAATTGAACAAGGTAACAATAAAAAAAATATATTATTTGCCCAGAATTGATGATTTATTTGATCACTTAGAGGGTGAAACTTTATTTATCCCGAATTGATCTGAGATTGGTATATTGTCAGGTCAGAGTCAAGGAGACAGATACAACTAAGGCAGCTTTTAGGAGTAGTTATGATCCGTATGAATTCTTAGTTATGTCTTTTGGTTTAACTAATGCTCCTGCAGTTTTCGTTGACCTGATGAATCAAATCTTCAAGCCATATGTGGATCAATTCGTCCTTATATTTCTTAATGATATTTTGATTTATTTAAGACCTGAGGATGATCATGCTAAGTATCTGAGGATTGTATTGAAGCATTTGAGGCAGAATAAGCTATATGCAAAATTTTTGAAATGTGAAATTTACCTGTGAAGTATTGTATTTTTGGTACACATTATTAATGACCAGGTAATTTTAGTAGATCATCAGAAGGTGAAGGCAATTATGGAATGACCTAATACTAAAGATGTTACAAAGATACGTTGTTTCCTTAATTGGGCAGGATATTAGAGGAGGTTTGTCAAAAAAATTTCAAAAATAGCTATAGCATTATAGCACAAATTTCAAGAGTTGAAGAACTAGTGTTAGCTCTTCTATCAGGCACAGAAAGATTCCAGATTTACAGTAACGCGTGATTAAGAGACTTGGGTTGTTTTTTTAATGCAGAATAAAAAATGTGATATCTTATGCATCCAGACAGTTGAAGCCACATAAAAGGAACTATCCTACGCATAATCTAGAGTTAGCTATTGCGGTATTTGCTCTCAAAATTTGACGACATTATTTGTATGGCGTGAAATGCAAGTCTTCACTTATTAGCAAAGTCTGAAATACATTTTCACAAAAAAAAGAGTTGGATTTGAGGCAGCGGAGATGGTTAAAGTTGATCAAAGACTATGATCAGGAACAATATTGTCCGAGCCGAGAAAATGTAGTTGCTAATGCATTGAGTCATAAATTCACATATATTGCAAGCTAGATTATCACTTAGAAGCCAAAGTTGATTACAGAAATTGATGCTTTGCAGTTGGAAGTTAGAAAACTAGAAGGTAGTGGATATTTACACCAATTGACAGTGCAACCAATGTTGATTAATAGAATTAAAACAGCTCAGAAAGATAATAGCAAATATCTGAAACTGTTGAAATAATGTTAATCAGGAAAGGTTAAATGATATGATTGTTGATGAAGATGGCATTATCAGATATAAGTTGTAGTTATGAGCATTTTCTAATTCAGATTTGAGACGAGAAATTCTACACGAAGTTCATCATTTAGGGTACATAATTCATTCAGAAGGTACTGAAATGTACAAAAATTTGAAGTTGGCATTCTAATGGCCAGTTATGTAGAAGAATGTTGTTGAATATGTGTTCTAATGTCAATCATGTCAATCAAGCATGTCAAATTCTAAAGGTTGA
This sequence comes from Phalaenopsis aphrodite, assembly GCA_003013225.1. NCBI lineage: Eukaryota > Viridiplantae > Streptophyta > Magnoliopsida > Asparagales > Orchidaceae > Phalaenopsis > Phalaenopsis aphrodite. Next base: position 195,750 of record NEWO01000464.1, on the reverse strand, counting down.
GCATCAGAGACCAAGCAGATGCTACAATCATTGTAGATACCTAAACGGAAATGGGAAGAAATTGTTACTATTGGATTTCCTCGATCCATACAAGATCCTCGATCCAAAAAAGATCCTCGATCTGGACAAGATCATGATAGTATTTGGGTCATTCTTAACAGATTAATCAAGTCAACCCACTTTATGCCTATTAGACAGACAGATTCAGTGGAAAAGTTCGTCGGATTATATGTCAAAGAATTTATCAAATTTTATGGAATTCCAAAAGTTATTGTTTTTGACAGAGATGAAAGATTCACGTCCAGGTTATGAAAAGGCATTCAACAAGATTTGGGTACATAGTTGCACTTCAGCACTGCATTTCATCCATAAACCGACTGACAATCAGAAAAAACTATTTAAATATTAGAAGATTTGTTAAATTTGTGTGTTCTCCACATTAGAGTCATTTAGGAAGATCACATTCGAATGATTGAATTTGCTTACAACAATAGCTATCAGTCTAGTGTCAAAATGACCCTTTATGGAGAACTATATGGCAGAAAGTGCAGAACTCCATTCAATTGGGTTGAAGTTTGTGAGCGTCAAATGTTAGGTCCCGAGCTAGTTAGTAAAGCCACAGAAAGAATCAGATTAATTAGATACATATTGAAAGCTACTCGGGATCGACAGCGAAAATATTACGACTTAAGGTATAAAGTAATAGAATTTGAAATTGGAGATTTCGTATTTTTGAAAGTCGGGCCAATGAAAGGTGCAGTTAGATTTGGTAAAAGCAAACTAAGTCCAGGTATATTGGTCCTTTTGAAATTATAGAAAGGATTGATCTAGTTGCCTATAGATTAGTGTTATCTGCAAATATGTCAGATAGTCACCATGTGTTTCATATTTCAATACTAGGAAAATGAGTTTCAAATTCAGTGTAAAAGATTTCACATGAAAAAATGGACAGATAGAAAAATCTAACATATATTGAAAAGCCTAAAAAAATTTTAACAACAGAGGTTAAGAAGCTTGGAAACGAACAGATTCCATTTGTGAAGATAAAGTGGAAGCACGAACCTGAAAATGAAGCTATTTGGGAAAAAGAAGAAGACATGTTACAGAAATATCCTTTTCTATTCCAGTTAAGATAGAAATTTCGAAGAAGAAAACTTTATAAGGAGATGAGAGATGAAACACCCAAATTTAAATACTAATTAAATTTTGGTAAATTTAAAAAGTACCCAAAATTTCTTTCTACTGGAATTCGTTCTTATTTTATAAAATTCGATGCATGAAATAGATCAATTATATATAAAACACTATGCAGGAATTATGAATAGATTGAGAATTACAAAACTTTGAAGTTATGAGCTTAATTAACTTCATTAAAACATTACTTAAGCTTTAATCCCTCCCTAATTCCCGCAACACTGTAGCTAACCGAACTTCACTCCCTTTTATTTTTTAGTTTCGGTCTCCTGGGCTCCGATTTCATTCCCATCTCTTGAATCCTTTCCCGCTCCTATATTCGTCGTCTAAAAGGGATCTGCTTGGGACACTGCAGAAGTCGCGCGAGCTGGGCACATGGTCGAATGTTGCAGGTTGTTGTTTAGAGCTCCAGTGTGAATTTAAAAGATAGGAACTTCTCTTTCACGCTATTTGAGACTTTCATTTCCTTCCTCACCTTCTCGTTTTGATGTTTTCCATGATTTTCGTGAATTTCTCGTTTTCAGTAGCTGTGGGAAGCACCGATCTTGTGTTGGAAGCATCGAAAGTGGTTTGCAAGCTTTCAAATAGGGTTTTAGTGCAAAATTAGGGAAGGGAAAGTAAAGATTAAGGTGTTAGGAAGCATTGGAAAGAAAATAAGAGATTTCAAAAAAGCGAATTTATGCTAAGAAGCCCATTTGAAGTATGTTTTAGCAAATAAGGTACATTTTTGGGTTAATGCATGTTATGAGTGAATCCCTATGTTGTTTACGAGCCACAGTTTGTTTATACGAAGCGGCGCGCTCGAGACGAGCGTATGGGCACTCATCCTAGAGTTGTTTCGTCAAGTTAGAAGAAATAATCTTGTGCTAATTTAAGAAAAATAATCTTATATATATTTTCATAAGTTTTTTAGTTTCACACAGATGCATCTAGAATTTCCTCCATATTGTAAATGAAAATCTGCAATTTAAAGTATGAAGGCATGTTTACTTCTCTTACGATACATATGATGCTATGACAATGGTAGATACATATGATTATTTTTATGATATGAATTGTCTGCAGGTATTTATTTATTATACTTCATGATGTAATACCTTATAAATGCTTGATACATGAATGTTGATTTAAATGTCACAATAAAAGTTATGGATAGCATATTATATGAATGCTTGCAATTACACTATGCAGGAATATAGTATTCACAACTCTTGATATTTATACGGGGATGAAACTCTAAGAACCGTTGGGATTAGGCGGTAACAAAACGTTAAGGAACTGTGGATATCAGGGGGTTATTGATAATTGCTATGTTGGGGAAGCCAACTTTTATCGATAGTTTATATGGTCCTTAGGGCGGAGTGACGACCCATGATGAAAGGATACGGAAATAGTTGAACCATATACATTAAACAAGTGACATTACTATGAAATGACATTGATATGATTACATACAATAAACAGTATATAAGCATGTTTTTCATTATAATTATGATTTCATGCTGACGACCTACATGTTACACTGCAGTCTTAATTTTTATATTACTTGCTCTCTTTTCATATTCTCTATAATGCTAGCATGTTATTACTTATGTCTGTAGACGTATACAGTTTCTTAAGAGCATGCACGTTGTTCCTTTTTCCATGTATACAATTTTATGTTAGCCATGATTATTTCTCTTAGCTTGATGCTGCTAAGTCTTCGTTGTTGCCTTCTAGGTAGGGGCAACGTGCACTAGGGCGAGTAGTCAGGTATGTCTTTGTACAACTTTTGCACGATAGTTTTGAGAGCTTGTATATATGTTTTGGGATTAGATTTAACAATTTTGTATAGTTTTCATGTTTTGGATGATATCAATTTCATTCTTTTGAGTATGTATATGAATGTGTTGTGAAATGCAATATATCGTGTATGTTGCAGCGATCTAGTTAGATCAAGTCATCATTCACTGGGTCATAACTATCCAAGTCAGGAGAGTGCTGGTGAGAGTTAGCCTGAAAAATTGTCGGCCCCTGTCGCACCACGATTGATCCTATCAAAGGGGTTAGTTGAGGTGTGACACCGTAATCAATGTGTTATTGCTCCAAAAGACACTATAACTTGCTATTCATGTTTGACATGTATCATAAATTCCATATCATCTATAGTTCAATAAATTGTACTTGTCATGATTTGTTGCCATTTTGTTCATGTATGTCTACGCTATCCCACAAGATGACTTGAAAGATATAAATGAACAATTTCACCACCCTTCAGCATAGTCTACATTACCAAACTCTTTATGTGATGAGTTTTTTTTAGAAGAATTGACGTGGGCACATGGCACAGTCTAAGCTTCAAATCTAATCATAGGATGCATGTTTATTCGTACTCATTTACATTTTCTTCTTCAACATCATCATCATTAGCCTTATGTCAACTATTAAGGGACAAATTATGACTACTTATTTCTATCAGCATATTCGTTTTATATCTAGATAATCATGAATACAAGGATATGTTAGGTAGGTCTATACAAGAAATCATAAGATTTTAATCAAGGATATAAGCATAATTTCATTCAATTTTAAATTTCTTACATATTCCCTCTTCCCAACTGCCTTTTTTTCTCTCCGAATTGTATCCACTCTGCCATCTTTCCTAATCCCTCTTTCCATTTGTATGACACTAGATATAAACCATCATTAGAAATTTAACAAATCATTCAAAATGAAAGTTAATATATTTCATGGGCTCTCAAGATTTAAGTGATATTACATAAGAGACACACCACATGATTTGTTATGCCCAATGGCATGCTAAATCATAGTTTGAAAGTATTTGTTAAAGACAGCTCAAAAAATATGCATGCTTCAGAGTGATAGATGTTTATGATTTCTTCTAGAACTCACCTTCTAAAGTACGAAACTACCTTTTATAAAGAAATAACAAAGAAACCTCAAACTCGGAAAGGCGTACAAACAAAACATAGTTTAGTTTCAATTCTACGTTTAAATTATCTTAAGTAAGATGCAAGCATAGAGCATGTGTTGCTAACTCACAGTCTCTTTTGCCGCTGCCATTGCAAGAAAACCAGCACCCATCTCCACTTCTTGAAGGCCAACAATAACTAATCCAACTTCTGTTGCTGCACTAGCAAGCCATGAAATAAGAGAATCATGAGAAGCTCTTTCTTGTCCAACATTCCAAGTGCCTGCCAAAATTTTAATTTTTTCCACTTTTGTGTAAGCAAGTTCTTTACTTGACAGCTCCGTCCGTAGTATATCATCAATGGGCCCAGGTGATGTAAGACTCCATCCACGAACTCCTCCATGGCTAGCTAATGTAAAAATATATGATGCTCCAACAACCATCTTTATAACTGGAGCGCTGTGAGCAAGCCATCCACCAAGTAAATTTCCTTCAAGGTCCATTATTTGAACAGTACCACTCACGTAGCCCACCCATAAACGGGTGCCAAAAGCACACAAAGCCTTCACAGCGGAAGAATGATGTTGCACTTCCTGTACTCTATTCCCATTTCCATCCCACCGCAAAAGTGAGCCATTTGTACATCCAGTCCAAATTATACCATCCATTGCTAAAACTATTGCTTCTGTCTTTCGATCTTCGCCAAATGTTCCTTTTTGTGCAACTCTCCGAACTGCATCAGCAGCTCCAATCAGAGCATTTCGTGAACGTTGGAAAAAACTCAAAGAACCAGATTTTTCCTTCTTTGTTAACTTCATCTTCATCTCATCCTCCACATGGTTCTCCTGTGATTGTGCTAAATCAACCCGATTCTCCATCTGACCATCAATATTAAATATTTTTAAAAGTTCCCTTTTCCGAGAATCCCTGTGACAATACATAGATCCTGAATATATCAGTCAAG
>NEWO01000464.1:163860-176031 GCA_003013225.1 Phalaenopsis aphrodite | reverse complement strand
AGGTCACCTTACACCTTAGGTTTAACTCAAATTGAACTTAATTAACATAAACATTGGTTCACCCCGAATTGAACCTAAGTGACCTTATGATACACCAAAAATATATGCATTTTTAGACCCATATTTTATACTCATTTTTGGTGATATTGCACTTTAACGGAATGTATTTTCTATGTTTTGTTGCATGTTGTTGATTTTGAGAACTTGGAGCAAAAAGGAATAAAAAATGATAATATTTGGAGAAAAAATGTAGAAGTTAAAAATTTGTTATGTGCTGACGGCGCCAGACTGGGTGTCGACGGTGTCATTTGACAAAAACTCGGGATATATTTACGGGCCTCTGGTGCTGACGGCTCTAGTGTCGGTGGAAGCTTTGTTTCTAGAAGATTCAATGAATTTGGATGCTTTTTGAAGAGATGTTGGATGCACCTATTGGAGAACTGACCTAGGATCTATTTAGGGTCGAAATTTAATCAGAACCCCCCCTCTTCGCACCATTTCAACTTATTCCACTAACTTCAATTTTCCTCTTCACACACCAACATTCTATGTCATTCCACACCATTAGTTAGTTATTGTTTTTATAGATTAGAGTTTTTGTGGTGAGTTTAAGTGTGAATTCTTCTCTAAAAAGTGTTGGAGAGGAAGAGAAGTGAGAAATTTCTTCTTCCTACATTTTCTAAGCAAGGCTACAAAAGATTTGCTTTGAGAAAGAGTTTTAGATAAGTGTTATTTATATATTATTGTTGTATGAACTTTCTTTTATATATGAAATTTGTATTTTGTTGTATCTTTCTCATGAAGTCTGAGTAGATTCCTTTATATTTCTCCTTACTCTGAGATATGGTGAAATGAAAATAAAATTCAGATGTGCCAATGTTAAAATTTAAAATAAATTGTGATAGTTTTTCAACTCCACTCTTAATTTACCTTTCGATTTGGCCAATTGAATTGTTAAAATATGTTGTGAAACATATGATCTAGGAAAAGGACTATGAGTTCTATAACAGAGTGATAATCACATTTAAGTCCATAAAAAAAGTATTTTGTTCATGGGATTAAGTGCAAATAAATAGGGAATTATAGTTTGTTGGGTGTAGAATTGGAGATTTATATGGTGACAGACTAAAAATCCCCAATTTGATCTTAGTATTTAAAAACTAAAGTGAGAGTTAGCCTTCATGGGAAGGGAAGTGAAAGCTCTGGAGTGGGAGTCAATATCCTCCTAGCCTAGCCACAGATTTATGAACTAAACCTTAGATTAACCAAAGATTTTCTATAACACTGAATGAGGGTAGAGAATTAAAATTGCTCCTATTTGGCACAATGCATATTTAAACAATTTATCTGATCTCATTTCTCTAAAAACTCATTGTAGTGGGAAAGATGCTTTTTCACATTAAAAAACTTCATCACTTAAACATAGTTTAGTAGTTATTAATTTTAAAACCTGTTTTAAATTCTCCTAGTAGTAAATAATTTAACTTTGATAATATCTTAAACTTTCAAAATTAGTGACAGTAATTTCGTTTAATTTCTGTAAATATCCTAGTTAATTTATCATTTTAAATTTAAACCTTCCCCGTGGGATCGATATTTGAGACATAAAAAGAAAGTCTTATATTACTTGATAGCAATACATTTACTTGAGNCCTCTGGTGCTGACGGGTCCAGTGTCGGTGGAAGCTTTGTTTCTAGAAGATTCAATGAATTTGGATGCTTTTTGAAGAGATGTTGGATGCACCTATTGGAGAACTGACCTAGGATCTATTTAGGGTCAAAATTTAATCAGAACCCCCCCCTCTTCGCACCATTTCAACTTCTTCCACTCACTTCAATTTTCCTCTTCACACACCAACATTCTATGTCATTCCACACCATTAGTTAGTTATTGTTTTTATAGATTAGAGTTTTTGTGGTGAGTTTAAGTGTAAATTCTTCTCTAAAAAGTGTTGGAGAGGAAGATAAGTGAGAGATTTCTTCTTCCTACATTTTCTAAGCAAGGCTACAAAAGATTTGCTTTAAGAAAGAGTTTTAGATAAGTGTTATTTATTTATTAGTGTTATATGAACTTTCTTTTATATATGAAATTTGTATTTTGTTGTATCTTTCTCATGAAGTCTGAGTAGATTCCTTTATATTTCTCCTTACTATGAGATATGGTGAAATGAAGAGAAAATTCGGATGTGTCAATGTTAAAATTTAAAATAAATTGTGATAGTTTTTCTACTCCGCTCTTAATTTACCTTTCGATTTGGCCAATTGAATTGTTAAAATATGTTGTGAAACATATGATCTAGGAAATGGACTATGAGTTCTACAACAGAGTGAAAATCACATTTAAGTCCATAAAAGAGTATTTTGTTCATGGGATTAAGTGCAAATAAATAGGGAAATATAGTTTGTTGGGTGTAGAATTGAAGATTTCTATGGTGACAGACTAAAAATCCCCAATTTGATCTTAGTATTTAAAAACTAAAGTGAGAGTTAGCCTTCAGGGGAAGGGAAGTGAGAGCTCTGAAGTGTGAGTCAATATCCTCCTAGCCTAGCCACAGATTTAGAAACTAAACCTTAGATTAGCCAAAGATTTTCTATAACACTAAATGAGGGTAGAGAATTAAAATTGCTCCTATTTGGCACAATGCATATTTAAACCATTTATCTGATCTCATTTCTTTAAAAACTCATTGTAGTGGGAAAGATGCTTTTTCACATTAAAAAACTTCATTACTTAAACATAGTTTAGTAGTTATTAATTTTAAAACCTGTTTTAAATTTTGCTAGTAGTAAATAATTTAACTTTGATAATATCATAAACTTTCAAAAATAGTGACAGTATCGTTTAATTTCTGTAAATATCCCAGTTAATTTTCCATTTCAAATTTAAACCTTCCCCGTGGGATCGATATTTGAGACATAAAAAGAAAGTCTTATATTACTTGATAGCAATACGTTTACTTGTGTAGAATCGTAACTTTAAGTGAGTAACATTATTATTCATAAAATATCACATCAACTTTTTGGCACCGTTGCAAAACAGAGTCAACTTTGTGAATAAATTGAAATCATTTGAAATATATATTTAAAAACTATTTTGTGTCAAATAGGAGTAATATTATTCTCTACCCTCTTCCAAGCGCTATAAAGAACATTGACTATTACAGAGTTTGGTCCTTAATTTCGTAGTTAAGTTGGGAGGATACCGACTATCACTCCAGAGCTCCCACTACTCCCTCATCTGAGGGCTAGCATGCTCGCATTAGTTTCCAATCAACTGAATCAAATTGGAGATTCTAATCTGTCACTTTAAAATTTTCCAATTCTACATCCAACGAAGTATCTTTCCCTATTTATTTGCACCCAATCCCATGGATGACATACTTTCCCATGAAATCAAATGTGATTCTCCCTTTGTTGTAGAAATCATATCCCCTTTTTAGAACATATGTTTCTCAACACATTTTAGTAATTCAATTAGCCAGATTGAAAATTAAATGAAGATCAGAGTTCAAATAATCACAAATTGTCGACATTTACAACCGTAGAAAACAAAATTAATACTTCACAAAACCATTTCTTCAAAGTAGGAAGAAGGATAAAGAAGACTACTCAAAATTCACGAGAATGATACGATAAACCACAAACTTCATATATAAAAACAAGTTTACAAACAAAAGAAAAGAAAAATACAACTTCTCTCACAATCCTTCCCAAGCAAATCCTTAGAAGTTCTCTCCAAGTCTTTCTCTCTTTACAAGCACTCTCAATTCTCTCTTAGAAGTGTAATGAAGAAGAAATCTCTCACCTTCCCTCTCCTCTTACAACCCTAGAAGACAATCTCCAAGCCCTTAACTTTCTCTCTCTATCTATCCCTCTTGGTTCTCACGCCACCTCTATTTTTTTCCTTTTTTCTCCCCCCTTTAGAAGTTCTTCTCTAACTCTATTTTATTTTGGGCTGCCTCCTCTGAAAACAGTTTCAATTTTCCTCCAGAATTCAAAAGTTAAATCTTTGAATTCAAAAGATGTGCCTCTTTGATCTAAGAGTCAAATCCCTACAAATTAGATTCTTCCAAACTGTCTAGATGCATCGAATCACTCCATGGGGTGTTTAGAACAATTGTCCTTTTCAAAATTCATACAAAATTCATCTCAAACTGTTTTAATTTAAAAAAGTCACACCTGACGCATCATGCGCCAGTGCTATGGATTTTGGCGCATCATGCGTCAAACCCCAAAATTGACTTTTTTTACTCCAAAATTTGCTCATTTTGCCATTTTTGATCCAAATGCCTAAAAATGATATACCTGAAAAAAAAACACAAAAATACTTTTTTTAAGTGCAATATCACCAAAAATATGCATAAAATGGTACTTAAAACAATATATTATTTTTGTGTATTAGGGGTTGATTGACTATGATGGGTCAGTCAAGGCGATTGGGTCAGAGGCAGTCGATCGGTCGAGATGATGGAAGTGGTTAATCAAATAGAAGTAGGCGGTCGATCGATGGGGAGCAATTGACAAGATCGGGGCAACCAATCGACGAAGATGGGTCATTCAGGACAATCAGACTGGTGGTGGTGATTGGTGGAGACGATGATAAATGTCGATCGAGTTGATCAGACAAGACAATAGAGACATGCACATAAATAATATTTTTAATGGACATTTAAAAAGTTATGGAAGACATGTAATACAAATGCATGCAAGCAATAATGAGATCTGATTGATTTCAACGATGAAGGTAAGCTCATCATAACAATCTCATAGGTGAACCTTATGGTAAATGACAAAATGAAGCGGGCATCGTGCAAAGCGATGGGTGGCCATCTTCATTTGCATGATACGAAGGAATTCCATGGGGAAAACTTCGCGGCGTATGGAACATAAAAATCGTTAGACTTTCCATCCTCTATGCCCAAGTTGTAGATTTCGTTCCTCTAGTCATGAGTACAACATCACCTGCGCAAATGCAGGATTACGATGATTCCGATGTTTGGCTTTTGAGCTAGAAAAAAAATTAGTTAAATTCAATCTTTGATTCGAAAGGGAATCACAAAAGCTCATAATCCTGATTTTAGCAGTGATACTAATCTTTATGGTAATATTTGTAAATTTATTATTGCTTTCTCTAAATCTGTGAACATATCTACTCAACATAAAATTTGTAGCATTTGTGGTTTTGCTTCAAAAGCTTTTTTTTCGGACTTCCTCGTGGTCATTGAAAAAAATCAGAAAATATTTCATCTTCAAAAGCTTATCCAATCGATAACGTTTCTTAAAAAAATCAGAAAATATTTCATCTTTTACTTATGTAAATCATAGCTTATTATAATGAGGACTTTTATGAATGATTTCTTCTATTTGTAGATGCTCATTCATTATATTCATTGGATGATCATTTACAAAAGTAGAAAATTGTTAAAAAAATTCTTGATGTATACTACAAATATACCAGCACACATCTTACAGAGACGGTCAACCACACAGACACACAAGTGAGTTTCTGGACAACAAAACATAAACTCGTTAGCAAATAGTCGACCGACTTTATAGTCTGGCCGATCGCATAGTTGCCGACTGACTGAATTTTTTGTCCGGTAGAATCTGTCGACTGACATATTCGCTAGTTATAAGACTGCTAGAGAAGCTTCATACGTCCTGTTCTAGAGACCAAAAATCTCTAAGAATAAGATATGATCGACCGTCATAGCCGATCAATACACATACAAGACAACCGACTGACGAGGTCAACCTTAAGGCATGGAGCGATTGACTAGACACCATCATTTATTACTCATTACCATGTAATTTGAATGAAATTGTTTGGGAAAATTATGAAAAATTCTCTTTATTTGCATGTACTTGTATTCACCGACCTCTATAAATAGGAGGTCACGATATCAGTAAAGGGATTTTGGATTCTGCCACTTTTACATCCTGACACTTGGGGTTTTAACACCTGACAATTCTCTCCTAACTCCTCTCTCTCTCTCTCTCACACACACACACACATACACACTTACCCACTCTAACTCTTAGGGTTTATTCCCAAAGACAATTTAGGATTCAACACTTTGATAATATTAGAGATTTCTACAACTTCTAATTTTTTGTTTTTTTCTTGATTTTTTATGTTGGTTGCTTTTGGTTTTAGCCATTTTGAAGTTTTATTTTTTTTAATCTTCTTTATTATTTTGAATTGACATATATTTTTCTTGATCTTAGTTAATAAGAATAGAAATGCTTTTGATATATTATTTGAGTTTTGTTTTATTTTGCTATGATAAATTCTAACAATGCATTAAAATTCAATTGTATTTTGACTATTTTAATTTGGTTTTAAGATATTCTTTGTAAATGGATGAAATTTTAATGATTTGTAGGTAGATTTTTTAGTTTTTTTTTCCATTTAGCTTTGATGGTCTTGCTATCTTTTCTTGGCTTTGTAACTGTATATTATTTAGTTTTCTTTTTTTTAGAGATTGATGAAATTTTAATGGATTTGTAGGTAGGTCTTCTGAGGTCGTCTATTTTCTTTTGGCTTAGTTGACCATATTATTTTTCCAAGTCTTTTTCACTATTTAATATTTAGAATTCTTCATTTAGAGATGGTGTTTGGTTATATGGGTTTGGTTTTTATTTGTATTGAAGAACTTTCTTTTAGCTAATTGTTGATTCTTTGTTGTGTTATTTGTCTTTGGAATTTGTTGTTGCTTATGATTGCTTTACTTTTTTGTTGAGATGTTCATAGACATTGCTCTTTGTGATTCTGGAATCTTGTTTTCCCACTTCAAGGAAGTTGCAAGTCTCTTCTGAATGCCTTGGAAGTTTGAGATTGCTTTACTTATCTATTGATATGTTTATTTACATTGCTCTTTGTGGTTATGAGATGTTGATATTTCCACTCCAAGGAAGTTGCCTCCCTCTTATGTTTATTTGCTTGAAACAACTGATTATACTTTTATTATAGGCTAAACAGATTCATAGATGATTGCTTCTTTCGTCACATTTAGTTGCTCTGCTTGAAGTTCAGACATTCATTTTTTAGTAATTCACTTATCTACATTGATTGGAGTTAGTCTGGCTAATATCAACTTTGATTGTTTATTCTGCTACAAATTATGCTCTACTTAAGAGGATTTAAGTTGATTGTTGATTTTTCTTCAACTGCATTTATTTCTGAGTGTAATGTTGTATTTATTTTTTATAATTTGATTTTTAGCTATTATTTTTTTCTTTCCAGCTTGCTCTTGAATAAGAGTTGTTTTTTTGTTATTTGTGTTATAATAATTAAAAATAAAGTTTGGTGATGACCCTCATATTTAAAAAAAAAAAAAAGAAAAAAAAGAAAAAAAAAAAGAAAAAAACAAAAACAATGGAGGGGCATGCATGTAAATCTTAATATGTTTGTGGGATTTAAGTTATAAATGCGTTGAAACTGCGCAAATCATCCAACCAAATATTACCTTTCGGCTTGCACTTTCGGCTTGCACTTTAGGCTTGCACCTTCACGAGGTCGACTGTTTTTCCTCTGTTTACGGGAGGAACAGCCCCGGCTTTCTCGCTCTTTCGGCTTACTTCATATAAACAACTCCTAGCCATGAAACTTGTTCGCCGCGACATCGAACCAAACGGTCCGGGAAGCATCAAGGTACACAACGGAAGTAGGAACCTCGTCTTCCTCTTTCTTTTTTGATAAATGTAAATTTTTGTGAGATTCTGACTGTTTGCAGATAATCCCGGAGGAGGAAGATGACATGTGGCACGCCTACAACCTCATCTCTGCAGGAGACCTAGTTCAAGCTGTCACAGTTAGGTATAGTCCTTAAATATCTCTTGCTACTTTAATTGCTATTCTCATAACACTTTGTCCATGTTTCTTTGCTTTGTTCAGTTTCTATTATGGCAACCTCTGGGTTTTTTGCAGTCCTTGTGTGTTTGAAGAATGTTTCTTATTGCTTTGACTATAATTTGTTATGATCGCTTTGGAAATTTAACCTCTATTTTCTTTAGGAAGTAACTGAAACTAGCTGTCATTGTTGAAAGGCTTTATATTTCAAATATGGTGAGACTTGGGCAGCTGTTCTAATTCTTCTTTTTTATTTGTACTTCATGTTTAAGGTTGCCCATTTTAGGTAAGTTTTGATTGTATTTCAGGTTGAGCGGCTGAGTTTATTCAGCCATTGCTGTATTCATTGTTAAATAGAGAAATATAATAAAATTATAGTTTCTTTTCATACTCCACATGGGTTCAGAGCGATGGACCTTGTTAATAAATGGCAGAGATGAAGAAACTTGACATGGCCAACTGAAGGGTAGTTCAACCTTAGAAGCCATATTCAATCCCAGAGAAAACATCATTAACAAGCTGAAGGGAACCGCAGTCTTTATCCTTTCAATTACATGCTAAAAATCAACCAACAAAACTATATCTAGTGGTCTCAATCAGTTTTAATGTTTAAACATGAAAAGGAAATAAGATTGCCTCACTGGCATGGCTGCGGCTACTCTACTCTACTCTAATATTTTATGATTCATAGTATTGAAGAATAATATGTTAATATTCTGTCTGATCTACTCTAAGACCAACAAGATTGGAGAAAAAAATGTATACTAGAAGATTGTTAAAAATATATGGGAGAAAATGAAGGAAACATACTCCTATAAAGAAAATATGAAATAAGCTTTGTGATCAAGCCAATGCTCCATAGTCCAAGGCAAGTTGAACTCTTTGCAATTGAATATCTTTATGTTCTTACTGAAAATGGACGATAACTTCACAATATATATCCTTGAAGAATTGGATTATGATTGTCATTTGGACAAAGAATAATGCAAGAAAGTTGTTGAAGAAGACTAGATCTATAAGTTCTTATTTGGCCTTACTTATGAACTTGATTAAGCATGCTAATGAATCCCTTGCAATAAGCCACTTTGAAGCCTCCAAGAAGCCATATTAGAAGTTTGAAGAGAAGAGAACTTGAAGAAAGTGATGTCGGGATCTCGATACATCACTTTAACCATTGAAGGTTTTGCTTTGGTTCCCCAAGGACCTTAATTCAACTACAACAATCGGCTAATAAAGGTTGACCATGGTGTGAACACTGCCAAAAACCTAAAAACTCAAAGTTTTCTTGTTTAAAATACATGAAAAGCCAATTGACCATCTTGCCTTTTATTACATATGATAATCATGTTAACCTTGCTGCTAATTCAACAGAGTCAAGTCCTTCAACAAGGAACAATTAGGGCATTAACAGAAAATGTTTCCAACTGCCTTTCCTTGAGGTGTTTGTATTATTTTAGAAAAAGATAAATATTTAAGGGTCTTAAGAAAATTGGCAAATTCAAGTTCCCGTCTTGTTTACTCAGGTGTATCGGATCATATAATTGGAGATGCCTATGTATTTCAGAAGTACATCTCATTGCATGACAATCTTATCATTTAAAAAAAAGGTTTGAAAAGTAGTCTCCTCATTTGTCAATGAAAATTTAAAATCAACATTTGTCATTTGTCTGAAAATGTTTGCAATACCTACCAAAATCAACCACAAAAGTCATCTTGCCTTTTTTTTTGTGATACTCAATGATATTTGGGGACCTTTTAGAGTCAAGAACATGACAATTTCTTGATGCTTTAGCATCTTTCTTGGTGATCCCACTAGAGTTACATGGCTAGTTCTTATCAAAGAAAAGGTAGAAGCGTGTTAAATATTCCAACACTACAACAACATGGCACAAAACCAATTTCAAGCCAATACACATACATGCCTCAAGACAGGCAACGAGAGAGTATTACCATTCAATTATTGGATCATACTTTTTAAATTAAGGGATAGTGCTTTAAAACTATTGTATTAACACTCCTCAATAAAATGGAGTTGTTGAAAGTCAATATGTAATATATTGGATGTTTTTGGATCCCGTATGTTTTGTACTCGCATTTCAAATTATTTTTTTGGGAGAAGCCATCTTTGCCACAATATACGTCATCAGGAGGATGCCTAGATTCTTGAACCTCAAAACTTCATGGCAAACCCTTATTGCTTTATATCCTAGCATTTGGATTTTTCCCATTATTTCAATTAAAATATTCAACTGTACTTTTTTTATTCACTCAAATTGATAATACTTGAGCAAGTTTGACTTTGAGTGTCTCAAATGCATTTTTTTTTGGGTATTCTTCAAATTTAAGAAGTTACAATGCAACTCACTAATTATGAAATTTTTTTGTGACTCCATGGATGCAACTCTTTTTGAGAATCAATCTTACTATCCCAAGCTTTCAATTCTAAGGCGGAGTTTCTGAAGTTCTTACCCATCACACCTGAATATCAATTTTGAAAAAACAGGATTGTTAAGCCATCACCTAAATCACAAGCAATCTTAGCTGCATTCCTTTCCTAAACTCTCTAAATCCCAATCTAAATCCCAAATACAACACAATTAATTTTACTCTAAAATTTGAGATTTACACTAGAAAGTACGATTCTTGATTTGATTGTCCTTCATGGATACCAAAATTCAAAAGAACTTAATTAACTATAAATACCATTTTGTTGGCATCCAATATGGAGTGTATACGTGCCATACAATTAATCTAACTTTTGGGTTTTAGAGATAGCCATCACCCATATTAACTTCCTGAAATTAGTTGAATTGAATGGCTCTAGTCTGATTAACTCCTCAATTGACTATTTTCTAGATATATAGATTGCCTATGCCTAAAAATACATTTTTGGTTGCCCCTCAACATTTTTTAGGTTCAATTGAAATTAACACCTCACAGATTACCCTACAAACAGTTGTATCTGCTGCTTAGCAATGTGTCACTACTTGAGAATAGGGAGATCTTTGAAAGAGTTGATCCTTTGTCGCATAATTCTTCAAGTTGGCTCATTAAGGCTTTATTTTTTTGGCTTTTTCACTCGAGAGCCCAAAAAATGGGCCTACTTTTAAGAAATCAATCTCATTCCAAGAATTTAATTTGCATGCTAGAACTCGATTTTCTTTTGAGAACTTGCTCTCTTTTCTAAGCACCTATTGGGTTGCAAGGCTATCCATCCATGCTCTTCCATGCCATTCATTTAAAGTTCTTTTAGCTATTCCTTGATTTGGTGAGACCATCTCTATCTCAACCTCTCTTGGTGACTCCTCCAAGATGATAATCTTGATGACCTACTCCAATGAGGATCCAACTGCTTGATGATGATGCCCTAATTGTGAAACCCCTAAAGTAGAACTCTTAAACATTGAGGCATGTTTTGGTGTAACAGTTGAAGTTTTGGCAGAAACTCCGAAGTTTAGCGTGTTTGTGCTCGAGCACTCTCAGGATGGGTGACCTCTTGGGAAGTTAAACTAAAGCAACAAAGTTGTGAAGCTACAAGGCCAAAATAGTCATTATCTTGATGGGTGAGAGTTCATGCTGTTACAAATGTTATCTAAGCATTACACCAATCTGAAGATGGGAGCTAAGTGTCATACTAAACAAAGTGCTATGCCATGGTAGCCCCCTCTTGAAACCACATGCTAAATGGTGGGAGTCATCTCTTGAATCTGTAGGGGCTACTTCTAAAATCCTATTTGTTTGGTGAATGTTTATGAGTTTAGAGATTAACAAGGATGTGATTTACTTAAGTGGGGGAGATCGTGAAACCCCTTAAAGTAGAATGAATCTGAACTCTTATATATCGAGCTGCTTTTTGGTGTAACAATTAGAGTTTTGATAGAAACTTAAAAGTAAAGCGTGCTCACATACGAGCACTCCCTAAATGGGTGACTTCTTAGGAAGTTACACCAATGAGAAAAATCGTGAGGCTAATAAGCCAAAACGGATAGTTTCTCGATGGATGAGAGATCAGACTGTTACAGTCATCCTCTTTGGTAGTAAAACTTTCTGATTTTGGTTTTTTTAAAATGCTTTATAAGATCTCAAATGCGATATCTTCTTTTGGCATATTGGTCTAACCCCTACGGTGGAGATTACTCCTAAATACGATTCCATTTAACAAATGGCTTCTTGATCGTGGATTGGAAGAGGACATCTGCTGCCCTTGGGGATGTGGAGAAATCGAAGATTACTTGCATGTGGTTGCAAGTTGTGAATTTATGAGAAGCATCATTCGAAACTTGCGAAAATGGGGGTTGCCGATCCTCGAAGCTAAAATG
>NEWO01000464.1:143457-162494 GCA_003013225.1 Phalaenopsis aphrodite | reverse complement strand
AAGCTAATACTGATGGTGCCCTTATCCCTAACCACTTGGAGGGTTATGGAATGAAAATGAGGATCTTATCTTTGCGGCTGGCCAATAGCTCCTGCATTGGGATGGCTTTGTGATGGGATGCTATATTCCTTCTCAATTCTTTCATTAAACCGTGGATACTTGAAGCCAAGGCAACACTACAACTATTGATTGGCTCCGCCAATGCATGGATAGTTTTCAGTGGGATCAATAACTCGACAGTGGTACCGATCTCACTTTTTTACACAACTTGAAATGTTCTTTTCATTTTTGCTAATAGATTTTGCAATAAAGTAACCCATTTTGCTACAGGCTTGCTTTGTACTGGCCTTTTATTTGGGATGCTCACACTTGTGACGCCCCATTTTTTAGTGTGGTGGAGGCTGATGCCCGCTATATTGCACCCGTTGTTAATGCAGTATGCACGCTTTCACAGACAAGTTGAGCCTCACGACTCAGAGACACTCCCAACCATACTCTTTGACATGATTGAGGAAAAAAACAGAGTCATATTTGAAATGAGGTGTTTCGTGGAGTTTTCGATTGAGAATTAACTACACGATCAGGTTTGTTGTGATGTGGTGTCCATAGATGCCTGCCACATTTTGTTGGGGAGGCCGTGACAGTTTGATCGCTAGACTTAGCATGATGGGTTCATGAACACCTACTTCTTCACTAAAGATGGCAAACACATAGTCCTTCTAACTTATTTATAATTAGGGATTACAAGTGCCCTTACCAGCAGAGAAACACCAGTAGGATCAATTTTAGTGATGATAGAGGATAATGAGACAAAAGAGGCGGTTTCAGACACAGTGTATCTAATGTTGAGAGAGTTTCAAGACAACTTGCTTGATAGCTTATCACTATGACAATCGCCGTTTAGGGAGATTCAAGTTGCTCTATTTCAGATAGGTTGAGCCAACCTTGGGCTACTTTTGGAGGATTTAACAAAAAATAGAGGACATAAATTGCCAGGTTAGTTCAAAGGTGTATGCCCAGAAGCTTGACCAATGTGGTTGTATGCTCGCAAGTGAGGAAAACTCCTCTAGTGTTTTAAGGGGTAGTGCAGTCGTCAGTGAGATCCAAATGCTTCTAAGACTGCCATCAAAGATCCTTCAACCCCAGGAGGTTACAACAATACCACCACTTTCAATAGGCAGACAAAAGTCTCGATGAATGAGGTCAAAACTCCACCAATCCCTAGAAACTGACGCGGGGTGTCTCTCACTATTTTGTGGGACGCATGTCTCTCGCTACAGTGCGGGACGTGGACATCCTGCTATAAATTGAATGCTGGACCATCTGGGCATCTAAATTGGTTCAACAGGGTAGAAAGGAGGGCTCGACCAACCCTCTTTGTGGTTTAGGGCTACTGCCCAATAGGAGTGGGCTCCTTTTTGTTATGTAGTACTATATATATGTTGCTTTGTCGTGTTTAGGGCCATGTTTCTCGTTTTTTGTTAGGACAACCGCGATGTCCAGGTTTTTTTTAGGGTTGTATTCGACGATAAGTGATGCTTCGATTATATCTCATCCAAGTTGGTGATTATCCTTGACCTTCCCACTCCACAATCTTTACTCCGCCGCCACTGTTATAGTATTTACTGCAATCATAAAAAAACAACTACTTTACTATTTTCCTGCAACCGTTTACCACCTCTCCACCCTAATTTGCTGTTACTTGCCACCAACCCTCCTCGCTGTCGTCATCTTGAGGACAGGTTGCTTGCCGCCTTTTTGTAGTCCATCCCCTCCATAATTGTTGCGTTGCCCTAAACCGCAACCCAACTCCCTCTTTGTAGTGCTGCTGCCTCACACCAATGCCCCCATATACTCATTCCGGCACTCTCCACCCCTTCCCACCTCCAAAGTTAATCACCACCAACCCCGAACCTAATCCTAGTTTCAGTTTGTGTCGTGCTTATTGTTATTTTTTATTTTCATGTATTTGGTGGTACTCATTTGATTTAAGTAATAAAATTTGCATTTCTCGTTGTTGTGTGGTTAACTATGGTATCAAAATGGTTATTCGTTATTTCTTCAGGAACATCAATATGATAAGGGTTATAATAATTTAGGTTTTTTTTTTCCGCGCATCTACATATTCTCATCAAATTTAAATTTTTCTTGATGCTTACTTTTGATAGACATTTGTTAGTTTTCACATAGCATTTGGTGCTAGATTTTTTAGTGGCTGTTTGGTTGACTGAATTTATAGCGTGCTGCAATTCTTTTTTAGGGATTTGAGAAAATTATGTGTTTGGTATGAAGAATTGTAAATATAATGTAAAGTATAAATGAAATTGAGATTTACACCGTTGTTCATTTTGGTTGAATTTTGAATTCGATCGATTTGACTGAATTTAAATTACACCATTCATGTGAAATGCTATAGGTAAGCCGCTACCACTCGTCCCGCCCGCCTCTGCTGCTTTCTCTGCCTCTGCCTTTGCAGACACCCGCTGGACAAAAAAAAATATTTTGAAATACATTATTTTCAATCAACTTCAAATAAAAAAAAAAAAAATCATACATTTTTTTATTGTGAATCAAATAACTATAAAGTTTTTCAAATATATTTGTAATCATATCACTCTGCAAACCTTTTATATTGCATTTCATTTTCAACAAATCAAATAACGCCTTAGTGATAGGGAATGTAATGTAAAACATGCACCACCAAAGTTGTTCTTCGTCTAATAAAATTCTGCAATGTTTATATTAAGATTTATGATATTTTCCTCATTTTTTAATAATCCCATAATAATGGATGGCTGTAAATCAAATAATCGCAATTAATTTATCTTGAGATAAAGGATTGTTTTTTCTGAATCAATCGTAATTTCTTGTGTGTTTAATATTGTATAATTCAGAAAAATTTAAATTATAATGTTGAAGTAGTCTTTTGCACACTATATAATACATCAATGATAAAATTTGTAACTTGACATCTTATGTTCTATGGACTTACTGATGGAAATGAATGACGGTAATATTGCATCCTATGCCCGATAATTGAAAACAATGCCTATTGAACTAAGCGCTTAGGTCATTTGATTTGACCGGGTTCTTCTCATTTGATCTCGTACACTGTGTGTACACACACACATTTACTTATACGCTTAAAGCACACACAGGTTTAGTTGCATGGATTGATATTTGTAAGTCACATATTTGAATTAAACAAAATAGCCTCTATGCAGTGTGGGTTAAGATTGAGGACTTAAGTTCGTTCTCAGGCTAGTGCTAGTAAGGGGATCACATTTTGCTTTAATGTTCTACCTCAACTATTTCCTTAATTTTCTTTATTTATTTATTTAAAATGAAGTCTCCTAAATTTTGTGAGGCCATCAGTTTGAGAAAACTTGGCTAGATGACACCAAGTAATATCTGTTCAATTTTCTTTGGAGAATCATTACATTTTATAATCTTTTTTTTGTTATAGGAAAGTTGTCAGAGAGCTGGCATCCGGCGGAAGAGATTCTGAACGTGTGAAGTTAAAGCTGGAAATTAATGTTGAGGTATATTCATAAGGTTTCTAAGCTTATAAATTTGTGGCCATCTTTTATGATTTCCATTAGTTTCTTGAAGTTGGAGCAGCAGTCTTTATTGCCATGACTGCAATATCCTATTCCGCTAATTTAGTGTATGCATGTAACGTTTCTGTAATGTTTTTTATAAACAAATATGTTCCCTCTTTGCTGCAACCTCATATTTTTCTCTTAAAATTTTCAAATCTTTGTTTTACTCTCAAAATTTTTTATCTTTGATGAGCTGCTTCAAACGTGTATGAAGCACCAGTACAATTATTTCATTTCATTTGCCTCTGATACCTGCTGTTAGTTACGTGCTGTCAGTCGTCGTCTAAATTTATAATATATTTTGTTTGATGTCTTTCACTGCTCTATTAATTCTCTAATTAGAAAATTATATTGTTCTTAGTAAGCTTACTTCCTTTTGTTGCCGAGATGAGAATGATTAGGTGGATGAGTGGCTTTACACTTAGAGACAAAATGCGGAATGAATATATTCGTGATAAGGTTGGTGTAGCTCCTGTGACTGACAAAATTAGAGAAAGTCGTCTTAGATGGTTTGGTCATATTAAACGTCGACCATTAGATGATCCGATTAGGAGGGTAGATGTTTTTGATTCGACTTGTGTTAAGAAAGGCAGAGGTAGACCTAGGAAGACTTGGGCTTATTGTATTAAAAATGATCTTAATTTATTAGAACTAAATGAAAATATGACACTAAATAGGACGCAATGGAGAAAAAGGATTCATGTGGCCGACCCCACGTAGTGGGATTAAGGCTTTGTTGTTGTTGTAAGCTTACTTCCTTTTGCTTAAACTTTTTCTTCTTCTTTCATCCCAGTCCTTCAACATCAGGTTTTTCTATGAATGTATTAATTTATTAACGAATTTTCAGAGCATTTGCAGCCTGGTTGCCTTGAACTTTGACCCTGTTATCTTTTTCATGTGTAGCCTGGTTTAGCCATTGGCTACCTGGAACTCAGCAGCTCTATAAATGGCTTTAAGTTGCTCGACATTTGCCATTATGCAAATAACTTATGGACACTAAAAAGTTTGTCTATAAATTCTCTCTTCTTTTTGAAAAAAGAATTGGTCTGAGCACTAACTGTACTAGGTCACATCTTAGGATTCCCAAAAAAAAAAATGGAGGAATCATAAGTTAGATGTTGACTATGTTATTTTTGTGCTAATAGAAGATCAGATTGTATATAACTAACCTAATTCTGTTGAAAATGTTAAACATTATATTCAGTGAATTTTAGCTCTTATTGGTTTGTTTACCCCTTATATGTCACTGATATCTGGGGTTGGGGATTGGGTAAATATGATTGAAGAAAGAAGGCGAGATGTTATGGTAGGTCTTAATATAAAAAGAATGGGTGTTTAGGGAATTTAAGTTAACTGAGTTACGAGAGTCCTCAAAAGTGCGAGGTACAAATACATGACAGCATTTTGCTTTTACGTTAATATGATTGAAGAAAGAAGGTGAGATGTTAAAGTAGGACTTAATATAAAAAGAATGGGTGTTTAGGGAATTTAAAAGTTAACTGAGCTATGAGAGTCCTCAACAGTGCGAGGTACAAATACATAACAGCATTTTGCTATTACGTCATGCATGCAAACTTTCTGCCACCAACTAAGCAGTGTTTCTGAAAGGCCGTGCATTGCCTATTTGAATGATTTGATTTGTTTCTTTTTGTTATCTCTTAGAGTGTAGATTACAATAAGGAGGGTTCGATCTTGCGGATACGTGGCAAGAACATCTTGCAGAATGAACATGTGAAGGTCAGTTTTCATCATGATGGAATTATGTCTCATCTTATCTTCGACAGTGGACAGTAATACTGCTTCTGACTTTCAATTTATCTAGATAGGCCAATTTCATACACTTGAAGTTGAACTACATAGGCCATTTGTGCTAAGGAAGGTATGCTTGGAAACCCTTGAATTTATTTCTTGTCTTCCTTCCAAAGAACACTTTTACAATATATACATCATATTATGCATCTCCATATTAATAACGTGGCTGCATATCAATTAGAATTTGGTGCTCTTTGTTCTATGTTTTTTTTTTTTTTTGAATTTGGTTCTCATCTCAAATTATATGGTTTTAGATTCAAGCGCCTCGGTTGACTATTTACATGGAGCCATTTTAGTCCTAGAGTCTGAAAAATTGCCAAATTAGTTGTTAGACTCTTTTAATATGAGCAAAAATAGTTCCAAAAACGACTATTTTAGCTTCCATTAAAATAGTCTAGGACCTAAATTGACACTTTTATAGACTGCGGGGCCTAATTAACCTCTATAGAATGTCAAGGGACCATTTTGACAATTTTCTCTTTTTGATTCTTAATTTTTAAAATTACTGTGCTTCCAGCATTTCTGAGAAGTTTTTTAAATGGAAGTCTGGTCATTTGATCATGAGGGTAGGATTGAGGAATGTTGCCTTCAAAACATAGTTGTTGAACTTCATTTTGTTATTGTTTAAGTTAGTGACTGTGCTGATTTAACGCTTATCAGGCCATAACAGCATTTTGCGATTTGCAGTTGAAGCTTGACGGCTACTGATAAACTATTTATTGGTTTTGTCCTTTTTATGCTTCAAATCTCTTGGTTCTAATGCCAACGAGGATGGACTTAGAGCCATATATTCGATTTTTTTTTTTGCCCATGATACAGATAAAAAGATTTTCTCCTGTCTTATGAAGTGTTGCTGCATTACATGTGTTACCAAAAGTTTATTTGCTGATTTATTCTTGCAGGATCTATGGGATTCATTTTCACTCGATATACTTCACCAAGCCTGTGGTATATGCTCTCAGAATAAATTTTCCATTATTTCCATTGCTAATATTGCTACTTGATGTTCTTAATTTTCATGTTGATTGCAGTTTTTTTTCCTTTTTTTTGTAACCTATAAATTCTCTCAATTATCGTTGTGTAGGTTTTTTATTTTTGTCCGCAGCTCATAACATATAATTTCTAACAGTAATAGGTAAACGATAACAACACATTATCGCTTTACTGCTGTTCCAAGGGATATGATACCAACAATTAATATTAAAATAATAAATGATAGCAACACATTATTGCTTTGCTATTATTCGAAGGGGTAAACTGCCAGCGATTAATATTGAAAGTTACAAAGAATTTGCGGTAGGCTATGCATGGAAATATTGCAAACTTGGCGTTCGTTGTTGTGTGTGCTTTGGCGCACTCAAGGTCTTAAGGGAGACCTTGTTCTTACCTTTATTTCTTTCTATGACAATGGAAAATTTGTTCTTAAAGCTCTAAAAGTACAAATCAGGACATACGAACTTGATTTCTTATATGAAGCCATATATGACAGAAATTTGTCGAAGCCTCCAACAAACTTGTTTATTTTATTTCAAATATGCATTTAAGAATGGTTTTGATAGGTCACAATATTGTGCCTCCTACTGGCATTGCTCTTTACCTAAATTTTTATCAAAAACAGTTTTTATGTTTCGACTTTTAATTTGAAAATGATCAAAATTAAAAAGAATGAATAAATATTAAGCTCATTCCCATCCTTGAATCCCCTAAAATATTTATACTGTTTCATAAGTTTTGGTCCCTGTCATTACAATGTTCTAGGTCAGGACCTACAATCTTAATTTCAATGTTAAATCCTCTGAGATCAATGTCCAATGGGAAGCGAAATGCACATTTTATTTGTTGGTTGGATTGTAGTCCTGGAGTCTCTCTCTGTCTCTCTCTCTCACTCTCTCTCTCTCTCTCTCTCTCTCTCTCTCATATTTCTTTTTACTGTATTTATTGAAAATTATAAAGCCCCTCATTATCTTATCTAGGCATTGAAATAGTAATTTGATATCATGGAACTGCATTGCAGATCCTGCTGCAAGTGCTGACCTGGCTGTTCTTTTGATGCAAGAAGGTTTGGCTCATATGTTTCTAATTGGAAGGAGGTATTTGAATCTTATATCATTTTTGATACACATGATCAGTTAAACAATTAGATTTTTAAGATGTTTGCACGAGGGAAAATTTAAAAAAATTATACGTTTTTGAGAACTTTAAATATTTATCTGTTAATGTTACGCCAAGTATCACAATTTTTTCATATTGTTTGATGCTTGTATCATTGTTGGTTTGCATTAGAAATAATATCTTTAAATTGTAACATGACATGTGATAATGAGGTTTTTCTTTGCTAAAGAACCACACCTATTGATGCAATGATGCTCTATGTACTTAGTTGCTGTGATGCACAGCATAAGCATTTTATAACTTCCTAGTGTGATGCATTTTAAAAAGCAAGACATTAGTGCCTTTTCTTAGTCAGCGTGCTGTGAACTATGAAAGGATCTGCAGTCCACTGTTGGAGAAATTTGTTTGTCTTGCTACACGTTTGAAACACACTTTGCGATTTATCATTCACCGTTTAAAAAAAAAAAATGGGCACTTTAAAATTAACTGATTTTCTAACATTGTTTTTTTCATTTGTTCCCTTTTTTTTTCTACTTGTACTTGAGAATGCAATTTATATTTAGTGTATTGGATTATCATAGTTTTAATATATTTTCTTAAACCTTTTCCAGGAAATATTTAATTTGTGGTTATATTTATTACATTCTTTTCATTTTGTTTTATGTTTTGGGAGCTAATTTTTTTCAATCTTCCTAAAGAAATATTAATAAATCATTACTTGCAGACCTGTCTTTCCACCTGTGTACATTTGATATTCATCATTACTAATGATAATCTCAGGAATAATATTAGTAGGAATGTATTGGACCTGTGGTTGATTGGATGCGGAATCAAAAGGAGAAAATAAATTAAAAAAAGAGAAATTTATAGGCATTGTTTGATGTTTCTTGAAAAGTGCAGATTGCATACATTTTAAACCCGATTAATAACATTTTTTTTCTGGATTTTCAATCAGGAAACGTTTCCCTGAATTCATTTTATAAATTTTTACAATACTATTTTTCTATTAGTTAAATTTTCCTTTGGTTTTTGTAACAAATCTTTCAGAATTTAGATGAACCATTATTTTTTCTTCGCTTGAATTCCACATTGTGTTAGCATCTTCATAACTGTTTTTTTTAGTTAATAGAGAGCTTTCGATAAAATATTTCATGCAAATCATGCATGGGAAGAATGCATGATGCAATTGGATATTATGCATGCAAGTGTAATAATAAAAATATTTATATGCTTTCTAATAATGATTCTATTAAAATTTTCAAAAGTGGGGAAATATGAAGAAAAACTAAAGTATATATTGATTAATTTTCATAAAGTTTCCTTTTGTGAATTGGTAAACCCACTTAGTTATATTTAACAATCTTTCATACAGAAACATTTTTTTTAAATAAAGGTAATTTACATGACTTGAATATTAACCTATGTTATGGAAAGTATTAAATTTAATTGTTGTATGTTAGGAGCTTGATATTAGGTAACCTAATTAGAAGAGATCTGATTATAATATCTCTTTATATTATAAATATTCCTAATCTATAGAGATATGTGTGTATATAAATATGTATCATATGCTTTCAATTTAGGAATAAGAGAAATTGAAGCTCCCTTCACATGGTATCAAAGCTCTAGGCTCGGCTTTGACATAATTAGGGTATATTTCATTGTCCTCCTTCGATTGAAATGCTGGTTTGCATCATTTGTTTGTTTGCATTGATTGACGCTGTTGAGTGCTTCAACTGGATCACTCATCAATCTTGTTGACCTCCTTTTTGTGTTTGAAACTGTGTCATCCAACTTTGATTCTTTGTAGGATGATCTAGCGGGCTCGTTGTATGCATGTTTGACTGCGCCATTTCGCCAATCATCTTCTTCGTTCGACAAGTCTGTGCAGTCGGCCTGAGTGCATCATACAACCTGATTTTTCTAGATTCACCTTCATGCTGTTTGGTTTTGTGAACTTCATTAGCTTAACTGTGTATGTTTTGTTTTCAACAAACTTGGAACCCCTGTCAAGTTATTTGTCTCCTACAACTTGGTGTTGTTCATCTCCGACAGTCGGCAGTCATCTCACCAATTTGGTTTTTCTGTATTGTCCACGAGAAAATCTCAAGTTTTTCAAAAGTCGGTTTTCAAGTAAAAGTCTTGAAAATGGGTAAGCGGAAGGCGTTAGGATGGCCAAAGTACAACAAAGAAAGGTTGGGTGATTTTCAAATATTACAGTCTTAACAAAGATAAGATAACTATCTTGAAAAGAGGCTCCTACTATGGATGGGATGGCCTCCTTCGGAGTCAACAAGCTGGTATGATCCTCCTTCTTAAGCTTGTTCAATTACAAGGTCTTCCCAAGTTGGCTCAAACTTGCCACCTTTACGGTGATGTGCCATGATTGACCGCCGAAAAACAAGAACAAGGTCTACAGCTTGAAAGGTTCTAGGCTAGACTAGCTTGTCATGCTTTTGGGCCATTCTAGCACGGTCAAGCTCAGAATTTTGTTGAGCCTGAAGTTTGACTTCATCGAGATTTTGTCTCCTTGAATAATTGGTGATAATTATGGCTGTGAAACAAAAACACATTGCGAAAAGTTTTCTTTCAGCAGTGGCTAAAACTACAGATAGAAAGTTAATTGCATCAATTATTTTAATTGAAATAAAACAACAAGACTCTACTTAAGAAATATCTCTCAAGTGAAAAACCTTACTGAGAGTCCCCCAATTTAGACCGATTGTACTTGCTCCGAGTAGATGAGAGGTGATGACCATCTTTTGATACAAATATGGAACTTTATCGAACTTGATCAATCTGGCCCATCTTTTTTAGAAAATACAAACGTCAATTCGTCTATTGCATCTTTAACACAATCACAATGTCACTGAACAATATGATCAATCCCTTAAGACATATCACATGTTATATAACAATGCCATTGTTGGGTCCCAAGCCAAAGATGCGAAAAGTGGAGGCAGCCGAAAATCATTGTAAAAGTTTTGTCGAAAAATCATGAAATAAATCCTGTAAATCATTGTGTAAATGCTAGGGCATCCTCTGGAAGCGATGCACTGTATGACCTAAGTACACTATACTGACGCCCGAGTGTAGTGTAAAATAAGCAGGGGTTTCCACATTATGGATGGATGCAGACAAAGAAGTTAGTCCATGAAAGTAATATTAGGATAAAAACTTGGAATATTGATACTCTTACAGGTAAATTAATAGAATTAAGAGATATTTTGGTTCATAGGAAGATAAATATCGTATACATTCAATAAACTAAATGGGTTAGAGAAAATGTTATGGAGATTGAAAGCTTATGTTCTAAACTTGGATTTTCAGATAGGATTCATACTAGAAACGATGTAGGTTAATTATAGATAAGAGCTTGAAAGATGATATTTTTAAAATTAATAAAATTGGAAATAGAATTATAGCCTTAAAAATTGTTGTTGATGCTAATATTTTTAATATTATAAGTGCTTATGCTCACCAAGTAGGTTTAGATATAGGTTTGAAAGAAATTTTTTGAATAACCTATAAGAATTAATAAAAATGATACCTCTTGATGAAAGAATTTTTATTAGAGAAAATTTAAATAGAACTGTTGGTAGAGTGACAAGATTTTAGAAATATTCATGGTAGCTACAATTTTGGAGTGATTAATGAAGAAGTAAATTCATAGTAAATTTTGCTTTAACTTATGCTTTTGTTATTGCTAAAACTTTTTTTTAAGAAAAGAGATGAGCGTATTATTACTTATAAGAATTGATATAATAAAACATAAATTGATTATTTTCTATGAGAAAAAGAGATTCTTCGAGAGTGTAAATATTTAAAGCCATTTCAAGTGAAAATTGAAGTATTCAACATTAATTATTAATTTTAGACTTTAAAATAAAAAGTTGTAAAATAAAGAATACAATGAAACATTGTCATAAAATTAGTTAGTGCACCTAAAAGTTAAATTTAAAATTATTTTTTTGAGTAACATCAAGATTTAAAGATTTAATATGTTATGAAGAAGCTAATTTTATGTGGGATAAAATAATAAATATTATTAAATAAATGACAAAAGATGTACTTGAAGAATCAAAATGAAAAATTTTATTAAATAAAAATAGTTGGTGGTGGAATATAATGTGCAAGACAAGTAAAATATAATAAATTGCGTATGTAAAAGCTTAGAGAACTAGAAAAAAATATAAGGTGACCCGTATGGAGTCTAAGAGAATAATTGGTGATGCTAAAAATTCTGTTTTTAATAATCTTTATAATAAATTAGTGCTAAAGAACGTGAGAAATATATGTATAAACTAGTCAAACAAAGAGAAGAAAAATAAGGATTTAATTCAAGTATATTAAAGATGAAAATCAAAAAATATTTTTCTTAGGCGATGATATTCAACATATGTGGGTTAGCTATTTTGATAAACTTTTTAATGATGTTTTTGAAAATATAATTGACGTGAATTATCTTATTATCCTTAATAATAATAAAATTTTTTATTTTTACCTCCACAATATGAAAAAGAAAGTTGAAAACATTAAAAAAAAACTAGTAGTGGAAAAACCGTAGGATTTGATGATATCCCAATTGAAGTGTAAAATATCTAGGTTGATGATATCCCATTTGAAGTGTAAAATATCTAGGAGATTTGGGAGTTTCTTGGCTTACTAAACTATTTAATATTATTTTAAAAAGTTAAAAGATATCAGAGGAGTGGAGGAAGAGTATTTTGGTCCTTATTTTTAAGAATGAAGATGATGCACATCAGTTTGCAACTTTTAGATGAATTAAGTTAATGTGTTATACTTTAAAATTATGGGAGAGGGTAATTGAACATAGATTAAGATATGATACAAAGATTTCTCATAATCATTTTGGATTTATACCGGGGTATACATTTATTAAGAGGTTTGATGGAGAAGTACAAAAAAAAAATGTAAGGAGAATCTACACATGATTTTTATTGATTTAGAAAAAGCTTACACTAAGATTTCAAGACAAGTTCTTGGGAGAGTTCTTGAAAAGAAAGGTTTGATATGACTTATATTCAAGTCATTAAAGATATGTATAGTAGAGCCGTTACTTGTGGTCGAACAGAAGGAGGATTGACCAAGTATTCTCCTATTCAACTAGATTACATCGGGGATCGACTTTAAGCCCATATATTTTTGCTTTAGTTATGGATGCTCTTACTGGACATTACAGGAGGATGTACCTTAGTGTATGCTTTACGCTGATGATATTCTTCTTGTGGATAAGATTAGAGAAAGAGTTCAAAAAAATCTTGAATTATGGAGGTCTACATTGTAGTGTAATGACCTTTGTTTGAGTAGATTTAAAATTGACTACATGGAATGAAATTTTAGTAGTAGTAGCTCTAGCTACAGGGTTTGAACTGTGGATGATCAAATCATTAAAAGGTGTGAACGTTCTAGATACCTCAGGTCTATTAATCAAAGTGATGATGATATAGATGAAGGTGTTTTTAGCAGAATTCAGGTTGACTGGTTAGTTGAAGTGTAGGAATGCATCAGACCTATTTTTTGATAGAAAAATACTGCTTAGACTTAAAAGAAAATTTTATAAGATGATAGTGAGACCTGCAATGCTTTATGATGCAGAATGTTGGCCTTTAAAAGTGTAGCATAAAATAAATTTAAGTGTTGCTGAGATTAGAATGCTTAGGTGGATGAGTGACTTGATACTTAAGAGACAAAATGCCAAATATATCTATTCTTAAAAGTTAGTGTAGCTCCAGTGGCCGACAAGATTAGAGAAACTCGTCTTAGATGGTTTGTTCACATTAAATGTTGACCATCTGATGATCTAATTAGGAGAATAAATATTTTAGATTCGACTTATGTTAAGAAAGGGAGAGGTAGACCTAAAAAGGCTTGGACATATTTGACAAATTATATAGAAAATAATCTTAATATATTATAATTAAATAACAATATGTCACTCAATAGAGAAAAATTATTCTTGTAGCTGTCTTCGTTTACTGGAATAAAGGCTTATTGTTGTCGTACTTAACATGTATCACATGCACTTTAACTCGCAGAATGAAGGTGTCAAATCACAAATCCTATCTGATCTAGGCTTTATTATTCTGAGGGAAGCCTATACTAGAGTGTTGCGTATTATTTCAAGTTCTTAGGCTTTATTCGTAGAGCCGTCTAGCGCTCTTGCTTGCTAGAAAAATACATGTATCCGTAAATCTCAATCTTAGGGCAATTATGGAATTGGAACTCCGAGCACTGGAAATCAAGGCTTGATGGTAATTTGCTACTTGTGCCCTAAATCTGGTTATATGAGGAATATGTGGTAGAGGTTACTTAAGAAATATCAAAAGTGTTCTAGAGCATTGTCACATGGTCGCTAGTACTGAGGCCTCTCAAAGTCACCCTCTCGATTTCTGCAAATTAATATGCCAAATTCATCCAATTTTAGAAAGTATCTAAGAAATCTTCCTTTATCACCGCCTTTGTTGAGTTGGGTAATAATAATACTTGCTTTCTTTCCTCTTTCACACAATGGTTTATCGATTATGGTGCATAGATCACACGACTGGTAATATAAAACTCTTTTTCACCTTTCATAAACATCTTTCTTTCACCTTAACTGATAGATTTACGTCTAATGTTCTTGGTTTTGGTCCCATTAATTTTACACTTACACTATCTTTAACGTCTGTCAATAGTTTACATCCATTTTTTTTTAATTTTGTCTTTGTTAGCAAAATTACTCGTGCTCTTAACTGTTGTATCTTATTCTTCCCTGCTCATTGTCTTTTTTAGGATCTTATGACGTAAAAGATTATTGGTAAATGATGAGAATCACATGAGAGGCTATACATTTTGGATAACAAACTACCACGACCCATAGCCTATTTCAATACATTATCTCCATTTTATGTCCATTTTTGAGTAAGACATCCTTCACTATCAATGCTATAAAAGTTATACCCTCGGTTTCAACAATTATCATCTTTAGATTATAAGTTATGTCAATTTATTAAACACCTTCGTTTGTCTTTTGTTCTTAGAATTAATAATAAAGTTAGTCATAATTTTGAATTGGTTTATTCCGATGTATGAGGATCTTGTCCTGTTTTGTTTAATAAATTTAGATATTTTGGCCCTTTTGTGGATGATTTTTTTTTCATATGATTTGATTTTACTTTATGAAATCTCTTTCTGAGTTGCTGTCATATTTTCAATCATTTTGTGTTAGAAATTAAAACCCAATTCAATATTTATGTTAAGATTATGAGAAGTGACAATGCTAAAGGAAATTTCTCTAGACCTTTTCAACATTCATGGCACCAAATTGGGATGCTTTACCGGTCATCCTGTGTCAATACTCTATCCCAAAATGGAGCAGCTCAAAGAAAAAAATAAGCATCTTTTTGAGACAACCATAGCTCTTTTGTTTCAAATTGATGTATTAAAGTAGTTCTGGGTTGATGCAGTGTCTATTGCATGTTTTTTGATCAATCTGATGCCTTCTACTGCTTTATTGAATCAGACACCCTACTAAATTTTATTCCAACCAACTCTCGCTTCCCATTGAACCACATTTATTTGGGTGTATTTGTTTTGTTTGAGACACTCTTCCACATGTTTCTAAACTGGACCCTAAGTCATTAAGGTGTCTTTTTCTTCTTCTTTATCATGAGGTACAAATAACTTGATTGTAGTTGGTTAAGCACTGATTTATATTTTGGGAGCTGATTTTGTGATATTTTTCTTCGTCTTTTATCACGAGACAACTTACCAAGAAGTAGATATTGTCGCTCTAAATATAGTATTCCATGTATTTGGTGTTTTTGATTTGAGCTGCAACTAGAAAATATAATTTCAAATTCAAGCAAATTGTGAACTTTATGTGAATATGTAAGTTATTAATCATGTTTGTATTTTTTTCTAAATGATTTACCTTGATTTTATGGTTGCATTATGGCTCAATCAGTTTGAAATTAGCTTATTTATTAGATTTAGTTTAGTTTGTGTTATGGAATGTAATATATTAGGAAGTTTGTTTATTAGTAAGTTTGATTACAGGAAGCTTAATTAGAGGAAATCTAATTATAAAATCTTTCTTCTATTAGAGATATTCCTAATTTATAGAGACTGGGAGTGTATATATATATGTACATATGTCTTTAATAGAAATAAGAAAGTAGGTCTTCTCCATTACATGATATTAGAGATTTGTTGAATTGTTCGTCTTTACCTTCCTTTGCGTCCTGTGACGTCTTCTTCTCCTTTCGGCTTCATTTGCTTCCTATGAAGTGATGTCAGTGTCCCGCGATTCTATCGTCTGACATCTTCACCTACTTAGGTCAACGTTTTTGACTACTTGTTACGATGACATCGTTTGCTTCCTACAATTAGGTTGATGACTTCGACTGCTTACTACAAAGGCAATGTCTGCTTCCGATGAGTTTCTATGTTTTGAACGGTGCCATCTGCATCGACTTCGCCTTCAGTTTCGTCTGAATTTGCTTCATTCGCCTTATCTGCGTCGACCAGATTAAGTCATCGTTGAAACCTATATGTTCTGCTTGGTTTGTGTTGTCAGTTGTTGTGCTCTATTCGATTGTTGTGTTCTGCTCGATCTGCTTCTATTTCCTTGGATTGTCAGGATCAATTTTTCTTTTTTTCAATGATCATTGAACATTGGGTTGGGGAGTTATTTGTGTCCAATTGCTTTGGCAGTTCATCCTTCAATACTTAATGGCATCAATTATAGTTGGTGAGCATAAACATGTTGTGACATGTTTGGTTTCATCAGTGACTAATATTATATAGGAAACTTTAAATGACATTAATTATTTTTGCTTGAATAAAACTGTGAGACAATTTAAAAATTATTCTCAAGAGAGTCACCTCATTGATAGTCCTTTAGTTGAGACTGAGTTGAATTATTTTGAGTGGATGAGAGTTGATACTCACCTTTTGATAAAAATATGAAATTCTATCGAACCTGATCAATCCAATCATATTACTCATTCCGACTGCATTAAAAATGCGATGGAGGAATTGACATTTGTGTTTTCTTGGATAATATTTCTTGAATATTTGATTTAAGGAATTCTATCGTGCTGAACAACAGGATCAACGACTTAACACGTGTCACATGCACTTTGAGCGTGTGTATGAAAAATTGAACGTGCTATTGCCCTTTAGTACCGATGTTTGAATTCGGTAGACTCATATAGAACAAATGACTATCATGAGTTTTCTAGCTAGTCTCAACTCTCAGTATGAAGGTGTTAAATCACAGATCTCATCTGACTTTGGAAGTAATACTCTGAGGGAAGCTTATACTAGAGTACTGCATATCTCAAGTTCTCGGGCCTCACCCGTAGAACCTTCTAGTGCTTTTGTTAGTCAGAAAAATATAGACATCAATAAACCTCAATCTTAGGACATTTACGAAGGTAGACCTCTGAAGGGTCTGAGGTAATGTGCTATTATTGTCATGAGCCTGATCATAAAAAGAAAACTTGTCGAAAATTGCTCAAAAAGAACCAAAATGGTTCTAAAATCACAGCCAACTCACATTTCTCTACTACTGAGGTCTCTCCGAGTAAAAAACTCTCGATCTTTGTAGATGAATATGCCAAGTTCATCAAATTTCAAGAAGCATCTAAGAAATCCCCATCTATCACTATCCTTGCTGAGTTAGGTAACAATGACACTTCTTTTTTTCTCAGCACAATGCGTCATTGATTCTGGTGCTACATATCACATGACAGGTAATCCAAAACTCTTTTTTACCTTTCTTAACCACCATTTATTCCATCAATTTAGCATATGAATCTACCTTTAATATTCTTGTCTTTGACACCATTAATATTATACTCACATTGCCTCTAATTTTGTTCTCCTTTTACCTCATTTTGCTTTTATTCTTATTTCTGTTAGCACAATTACATGTGCTCTTAATTGTTATATCTTATTCTTTTTCGATCATTGTCTATTTCAGGATCTTATGACGAAGAAGATTTTTTGTAAAGAACTAGAATTGAAGGTGCTATATTGTTTGAATTATGAGGTATCTCGACCCGTAGCCTGTTCTAGCATAACATCTCCTTTTGAGATCCATTGTTGATTAAGATATCCATCCTTATTAATGTTAAAAAAATTATACCCTCTATTTCAACTGTTATCATTTTTAGACTGTGAGTCGTGTCAATTTGCTAAACACTATCGTTTGCAATATATTCACAAAGTTAGTAAAATAGTCGTTTATAGTTTTGAGTCGGTTCATTCTGATGTGTAGGGATCTTGCCTTTTTTTATCGAATGAATTTAAATATTTTGTCACTTTTGTGGATGATTTTTATCGTATGATTTGACATTACTTTATGAAATATCATATTGAGTTGTTGTCACATTTTCATTTTTTTTGTGTTGAAATTATAACTCAATTCAATGTTTCGGTTAAGATTCTGAGAAGTGATAATTCCAAAGAATAATTTTCTACATTTATTCAAAAGTACATATCATAAAATAGGATGCTTTGCCAGTCATTCTGTGTCGATACTCCATCCCAAAATAGAATAACTGAAAGGAAAAATTGATATCTTCTTGAAACGACTAGAGCTCTTTTGTTTCAAACGAATGTGCATAAATAGTTCTGGACTGATGCAGTTTCCACCACTTGTTTTTTTGATCAATTGGATGCCCTTCTACTGTTTTACAGAACCTCTACATCCCACCTAGTTTTACTTCTAACTAAATTCTCTTATTCCTATTGAACCACTCATTATTTGGGCGACTTGTTTCGTGACCCTCATATACAGGTTTCTAAATCGGACCCTAAGTCATTGAGGTGATCTTTCTAGGATTTTCTTGACTGCATAAAGGGTATCAATATTTTTCCCATATATTAAGCAAGTACATATTTTTTGCCAATGTCACCTTTCATGAACAAACCCTATTTTCTTTGTAACTCATCTGTGTCTAAATCCTCACAAGATTCTGATGAGCTGTTAATGTATCACATCATAAGTTCAGATCTTGCTTCGGCTCCACCTCCATTGCCTCAGCCTAGAGCACCTATCACTAATGTTGACTCTAGAAGATCTCGTTCCCCTGATCTCAGTCGGACACCCGTATCATCTTCCTCAATGGATCCACCTCCTATTGACCTTGATTTTCCTGTTTCTCTTTGAAGAGGTAAACATCAATGTGCCTATCTCATTTACTATTTTGTTAGTTATAATCAATTATCTTCCAATTCCTGCTCGTTTGTTGCTTCTTCTCTTGACTCTGTTGAGGTTCCAAGTTCTGTTTAGCAAGCTTAATTGTGTTCTGGGTGGTGCACAACAATGCTTGATGAGATGAACGCAGTTACTTAAAATGGAACTTGGGAACTAGTTGAGCCACCTTATGGCAGGAAGACTATTGGCTATAAGTGGATCTTTGTAGTAAAGTTTCATTCTGATGGATCTATAGCTCATCTCAAAACTCGGTTGGTTGCTAAGGGCTATGCCCAAACTCA
>NEWO01000464.1:109809-132315 GCA_003013225.1 Phalaenopsis aphrodite | reverse complement strand
AGTAGGATTTATGAGCAGAGTGAAAAGGGGATATATACGAGAGAATAGATTTTTGAGACTCTTACACACCACAATCTTGTCATTGCCTTTGATGTTTGTACGCTCTAGCAGCGCAAGGTTTCATATGTTTTGGGCGAAACATATGCGAAACCGGGAGACGTTAAATTATGAGTGGCCAGAGAGAAAATGAGATTTGCGGGGGTATAAAGTTAATTTTAAAGGACATTTCATACATACCACATAAGTCTTATGTATTTTGATATATATCGTCTAAACTTTAATAAAATAAAACTATAATTAGTAATATATATTAATAATTAAAATTATAATTAATAATTAATTAAAAAATATTATTGATATAATAATATATTACTATTAAATCTATAATTAAATAAATTATTGTTAATTAAATTTTATTTAAATAATATATCATACATGATACGAGTTACCATAATATTGAGTATTTATTGAGCAACGAGTTTGTTTGTAAACATAAATGACCAAGTTTGACTATGTTCATGTTTAGTTCATTTAAGCTCCGAGCTTTTAAAAATTGTTCAAGCTTCTTTATTTACTATTCTGAAAGAACATGATCAAGTCTTTATCGAGCCGAGTTCGAGTTGTTCATCGAGTGCTTTGATTCATTTACAATCCTAATGACACCTAACTGTTATAAATATTAATTATTAGATATATAAATGTATATGAATTGTGTGGTATTTGTGTAAATTTTCCTTTTGTTTTTATTCTCATAATCCCAAACTGGTAGAAATCCCAAGGACATATGATGAATGATTTATTCATCAAGGATATTACGTATCTTACAATCTGAAATACTGCTTTTTTTCTTTGCGCAAGTTACAAATTGGATTCTATTTATATCTACAACTTATATCTAAATTCAAAAAAGTTACATGCTCCATATGATTCTTTGATGATTCTCGTCCCTTTTCTGGTCTATGTATATACTAAGCATGTCTGAAAGAAATAAATTTTCGAACTATTTTTTTGCAGAAAACTTATTTAAGATAATTCTTATAGTATTTAACTTCATGTATGACTAGACAAATGCCCATTTAGATATCTGTTCAATGGCATCCTTGTAGCTTTTGAAGATTTGTTTCGTCAGATTACCAATACATGTCCTATAATTTGGCCATGAATTCTGAGTTGTTTCATCTATGGCTTAGTTCTTTAAACACCTTTCTACCGCGCAATAACTACGCCGCTGAAATCCTAGAATGAGTTTTTTCTTTGAATGTTCTCTTTTGAGCAGCATAACAACAACTCGCTCCCGAATTGAAACTTCTATTCCAAGGAAGCATGGTCCAGCAATTGCTGGTTATGAATCAGTAAGCTAGAGTATTGCCATTAAATGATTCATGGACATTTGTTGAAGTTTGAGCTAATTGATTAACATTTTTTGTAGGCTCTGAAAAAGTTTTTTGAGAATGTTCTACAGGTACGTTCTCCTTACATCTCTTTCAATTTTAGTTAAAATGAAGGGCTTTTTTGAAGAAGTCCCATGACATCTAACAGAAGTTTAATTGACTCAGTGTGTGTTAAAGCATGTTGATTTTAAAGTTGTTCGATGTTTAGTGATTGCAAGTCCAGGATTTACAAAGGTATGATCAGTTAGATTTCTTATGTTTATTGTATGTTTTCTATATTTTATTATCATTATTTTTAGCGTCAACAAGCGGACAGCAGCTTTCTTGTGCAATAGCAGTAAGAAGTGTTCTGCTTAAAAATAATGTTTCATTATGTAAGCTATGGCCTGAATGATTTGTGTTACGAAGAATTCCATTTTAAGAATGTAATATGTTGCCGCAAGGATTCACTTTTCTATTAGAATTTATTGCATACAAAAATCTTTCTTATCGTTTTGGCAGCCAGAAGTGGTTATGACTGTCTTCACCTCATGGAGTCTTTCCTTACTCTATGGTAGCTTTAACTTAATGTATTACATTAAACAAATTTTATTTAACATTTTCCTTTCCATTTGGTGAAGGATCAATTTCGTGATTATTTACTATTAGAGGCTGAACGACGTTCGCTAAGACCAATAATTGAGAATAAGTCTCGCCTTGTTCTCGCACATTCAACCTCTGGTTACAAGTGAGCTCTTTGACAACATTTCTTAACTGTTTGTTTTTTCTCATTTATTTACTAAAAGTTTTCATTAAATGTCTGATAGATCCAAAAGTTTGATTATGTTTGTTTAGTGGATTATTGTTTCAAAGAGATTAACTTTGCTTCAAGTAACAGTTTAAATGAGCTCAATCTTAACTGTTGCCAAGTTAAATATTAGCTACTAAGAAACTTCTTCGTAGGAAGTTGATTAACTTTTATATACATAAATAAAACCATATGTAAGTATAAGCATCAATCTTTTGAATCAGGTTGCAAATTATATCACTTTCTTGGGCTTTGCGGTTTCCCAGTTTGTTTTTTTCAGCAATTGGCACACTAAGGGCCTTATCTGTTACACCCCAACTAATCATCTTTAATGCCAACCATGGTGTGGCAGAGGTGGACGACTCGGTCAAAATTTTTTCTAACATTTGTTTCTACTTGCACAATCAGAGCCCAATGGTTAATGAATTAGTTTAACTCAATCATCACAATCATTTATAATTCATTTCAATTCATAATTCATTCACGTTCTCATATACTTGGAAGAGTGCATGATAATATCACCAAATCATATATATAACTGCGAAAAATCCAACATAATAAAAATACGTACCTAATATTGTTTAAAACTCTTAAAACTATGCAATCTAAAAGTTGTACAAAGTCACACATGGGTAATGGTCCCGACACTCCTTAACCTTTTCTGGAAGTTAAAATATAAGAGTGATTAATCAAGGCTAAAGTAAGATTTTATAGA
This sequence comes from Phalaenopsis aphrodite, assembly GCA_003013225.1. Lineage (NCBI taxonomy): Eukaryota > Viridiplantae > Streptophyta > Magnoliopsida > Asparagales > Orchidaceae > Phalaenopsis > Phalaenopsis aphrodite. Next base: position 129,422 of record NEWO01000464.1, on the reverse strand, counting down.
TCAAAATAAAATCACATGCATCTACAATCGTAGTTCATATGCATGATAACAGTATATTGAATAAACATGCTTTGTCCAATAGGATGCATTTAAGGTAAAGGGTATTAAATGCAGTAAATAATAACAATTATAACTAGCATATGTTTTATTCATTCATGTGCAATCATATCTTGATAAATTTATAATCAATAACTATTATCTTAGGAATGTCACTTGTAATTGTGTTTTCTTTGACTACATTCATTTTATTTCATGTCATTGGGTCGTCATCTAATCCGTCGGCTAAATTAACTGTTATTAAAGGTTGGGTCTCTCCCAACATAACAGTTTTCAATAGCCCTTCTGATATCAATAGTTTCATCCCCGTCTAAATGCCATAAATTGGGGATCCCATCGTTCCTTCTCGTCCGTACCTGCAGGCATTCATGTAATAGTCTACCTATCACAACACTTGCAATATTCCTTTAAACAATAATCTTGTAATAATCATTCATCATAGTCAAATTATATATCACATGCATAAGCAATAGTATACAAATACTTGCAAGCCATGATTTAGGGTTTGTTTGAGGCTGCTGCAACTTATACAACTTCTGCTGATAAACAGCTGATCCTGATAATCTACTGATGAGTAGCTGATCCGAATAAGCTGGCTGGCTAATTGGTTTGTGCGTTTGAAAAACAACTTATTCTGGATAAATGACCACTCTGCCCCTGTACTGTATAAGCTGTTTAACTGTTTGATTTTTGCGTTTTGTAAACAACAGATTTGCAATTTTTTGTTGATAAAATATCATTCAGACATTATTAATTTTAATTTTCCAAAACTTATTTTTAAATTATGTGTAACATAAATTGTAATCAATAATTTATATTTTATACTAATTTTATATAACTTTAATAACCAAGTTTAGGAACATCTAAAGCTATCCACAGAGATATATGAATTTGAACAGAAGTTTTCAAACTTCTATTCAAATATTTCGCCAGCTACTCTCAACTAAACACTCACAACATAAATCAACTGAAGCCGTTTGGAATAAAACATTCAATATTTTAGCCAAATCGACTTATTTTTATTATTCAATTATAATTAGTATTATTTAATTTTTTAAAAGTAAGAAGTTATGAAGATTAATTTAACAAAACATAATTAAAATAATATCTATATTTTGTTTTAGTTTTGACAAGGAATAAAAATTTAAGATTTTTAAATAAAATTTTAGGGGGATTTACATGCATAACACCTATCTTTAATAAACAAAAAAAAAATCTTTAAAATCCTAAAATTGGACGGAAGGATCAGACAGATCGGACGGACGGAGGAGAAGGACGAAGGTTACCTTCCTCGCTGGTTTTCGGGTAGGATCGGACGAAGGTTACCTTCCTCGCTGGACGAAAGAAGGAGAAGGACGAAGGTTACCTTCCTCGCCCGGAGGAGAGCGACAGAGTGCTTTCGGCGACGGAGAGCAACGAACGACTTCGAAGGCTTTGAATGACTTTCAATGCAGCGAAGGAGAGCAATGGCTTCGAATGGCTTTCAGCGCAGCGAAGGAGAGCGAAGGTTCAAGGCGAAGGCTAGGTTTTGTCGTGAGGGAGGGGTAGAGGCGAAAAACGACGAACGAAAATGCGGATCGTGGTTATAACCCCGCGATCTGCGTGTAATAGAAAAAATTAAACGCAGTTTTCAAATAATTTGTCCAGACGTGCAAAACAAACAGATAGGCGGCGTTTTCAAAACGCCGCCGCACTTATAAGCTGCCGCAAACGGGCCTTTAATAAACCCTCTCACCGGACGATAAAAGCGGTAATATCATAATTATCAGCAGAGTTAGTTCAAGCTTGCATTCATATAACCTTTATAGGTATTCGACAATATGCATAAATTTTTAAATGCAATTATGTATAAAAAAAATCACATAGGAATCCTAAAGAAATATATTCTTTTTAGTTTAACACATGATTATTTCATCTGAATCGACGGAGTAGCCATTAGACAAGTTTTCTCAAGAACGACCTGAGCTCGCGACCTATAATAGACCTATAATAAACCACTTGAATCATAATTCCCTTACGCTTTAGAAAATTCTTAATTTTAACTTAATTTAACGGCTCAACATTCATAATTGATAGTTACTTCGAATATGTTTTTCCTCATACTACCTTCCTACCACAAAACCATTTAATTTTAATGTCATAACTTTATTCCAACCGATTCGGCTAACAACGATTCGGCTAACAAAAGTCATGACAAATGATTTAGAAATTAATTAATTAATTCATGTCTAATTTTAATCAGAGATTTATAGAAAATCTTATGTTTTGACAAATAATTGCATTTAAATTTTTTTGTATATTGTTGAATACTTGCACATATTACATAAATGCAAATATGAACTGACACTAAAAATATTTATGATTTTACTTCTTTTATTAATCTGTTGATTGTGTTTATTAAACCACGACTTGCAAGCGTTCACATACTGTTGTTTATGCATATGATGCATGATTTAGCTATGATGAATGATTATCATATGAATTATGTTTAAAAGAATGTCGTAAGTGTTGTGTTAGGTAAACTATTACATGAATGTCTGTAGGTATGAATAACATGGAATGATGAGATTTCCAACTCTTGATATTTAGGCATGGATGAAACTATTGGGATCAGGGGGTTATTGATAACTGCTATATTGAGAGAGCCCAACTTTTATCAATAATTAATTTAACAGACGAATTGAGTGACAACCCAATAATATGAAATAAATATATTCAAAGTCTATGGAGTTATAAGTGACATTCATAAGACGAAAGTTATTGATTATAGAATTATTATGAATATTTTTATGATTGCATATGAATGAATAAAATATATGTTTGTTGCAATTGTTACTGTTTACAACATTTTATGCCCTTTACCTTAACTGTCTCATATTGGATAAAACATATTTATTTCATATACTGTGGTCAAGTATATGAACTATGATTGACATGCACGTTGCTTTCTTTCTGTTCATAAAATTCTACTTTAGTCTTGATTATTTTGTTGAGCTTGTAGCTCACTCCTATATGTTGTTGATTTTCAGGATTGAGTAAGGAGCACCGGGCAATTAACCATTTGTGATTTTGTAGTTTTGGGAATTTATAAATATTTTTGATATATATTTTTATTATTTTGGAGTTTTAGTGACACTGTATTTGATTTTGGTGATATTATTGTGCATATTTCCAAGTCTATGGGAATGTGATTAAATTTTGTATTGAAATGGATTATGAATGGTTATGACAATTGAGTTAGACTAATTCATTACACATTGGATCCTGATTGTGCAAGTCAGAATAAATGCTGATGAGAATTTTATCTGACTGAGTCGACCGCCTCTGTAGCATCACGGTTGACCCTAAAGGGGGGTCAGCTGGGGGTGTGACATTATCAAATGCTTAGAATGCATTATTTAAATAATATTGCCTAACTAACATTGAAACTTCTGGAATGGTTTATTTTAGCACTCTATGCCAAATCTGCTTACTAAATTAAACTAAATTATACAGAACTTTCCATCCTTCCCCATGATAAAAAATTGCTACCTAGCTGGCGATCAGATTCAATAATCTTCTGATTTACAGTGACTAATTAGGGTCTTGGTGCATAAAAAACCTTTCACTTAAGCGAAGTCCAATAGAATTTGGAAAGGAGTGAAAAGCTGTGAAGGTTGGTTATAAAAAAAATTATATATGTGTGGGCTGCGGGAGTAAAATGCATTAAGTTTGTAAAAATATTTGTGTAAAATAAATTCAATACTTCAAGTGATACCGATGCTAGTCGGGATTTATCGGTACACAAAAGCAAACTTTTCTTAATACAAAAATAGGGTTACAACACAACATAATGAAAAGGGAAAAACAATGACAAACTAATCCTTTGCTAGGGCCCGAAAGATGAGATTCGAGAGCGGGGTGGCGTCGACAACGTAGTGTGGGTATGCGGAAGGGTTGGTAGTGGTGAGATTGGTCAGGAAGGGGATTGGGGGGTCCAGTAGGTGGGCTGGAGTACTGATTGGAGGGTTGGACAACAAAGATAGGCTGCTGAAAAAGGGCGGCAAGATGTAGGGTTCGGGTCGGGCGATTGGACAAACGAGGGTAGGCTGCAGGGAAGGGGCGACAGAGTGTTAGGGTACAGTTCAAGTGAATGGACAACAAGGGTAGGCGGTAGGGAAGGGCGGTTGGGTGTTCAGATGAAGTATGGGGAGGTCAGAGGTAGAGAAGAGAGGAGGAGAAAGGTTTGGTAAGGGTAAAAGTAAAGATACAACACTACCTCAGTGTAGGATACAATCAGAGCACCACCACATTCTCAGATACAACCCTAGAACAAAGAGAAGAAACCATAAATGACTCTGAAATCCGCAAACAACCACTACCCTAATTCTCTGAAAACAACAATACATAAACTCCTATTGGAGGAGAAAAGGAAAAAGTAGGAAATGAAACTCCCACAAAAGGAAGGGTGTGAATACTCCTAAGAATAGCCATTAAAGGTTTTCCAAACGGGGAGGAACACACAAGGAGGGGCGGTAGTCCCCCTCACCCCCTCCTGATCTCACGATCTTGCTGCATGTATGACTGATTTGTGCTTTGCGAATAAGGTTGTCAACTGGTTCAACTGGCTGGCAATTTTTTAAGCAGAGGCGTCTTTTAGTGCCCCGCATCAGTATCTCAGGCTCGGGGAAGCTTCGACCTCGTTTGTCGAAGCTCCCAACTCTTCAAAATACGGTGTCAGGTTGGCGACGTTGAATGTGGCTGAAACGTTGTAGTCTCTGGGCAAGCCGATCTTATAAGCATTGTCATTTATCTTCTGAAGTAGTTTGAAAGATTCATCTGGTCGCGACTTAAGCTTTTCAAATGATCCTACATGGAATCTTTCTTTTAACTGAATCCATACGAGGTAGTATTTCTGGAATGTTACTTTTTTCCTGAATTTATTTGCCTGTGCTTGATATTTGCGGTTCAACTTAGTAATCTCCTTGCCAACCTCTTCATGGAGTTTCTGAATCTCGTGAACTTGTTCTGTGACATCCTCGCTAATTTCCGAGGATGGCAGGAGCGGTATCAACTCAAGTGGTGTGAGCGGATTGCGTCCGAACACAATCTCGAAGGGAGTGCGTCTAGTAGTCTGACTGATGGATCGGTTGTAGGCGAATTCAACTTGGGCTAGAATGAGATCCCATTGCTTTATATTTTGCTCAATGAAGCACCTCAGGAGATTTCCAAAGCTCCTGTTTTCTAACTTTGTCTATTCATCTATCTGTGTATGAGCTGCTGAACTGAGTTGGAGCTTGGTGCCAAGCTTTCCCCACAGTGTTCTCTAGAAGTGGCTCAGGAATTTGATGTCTTTTTCAGAGATGATGGACCTGGGAATTCCATGCAACATTACAATCTCACTGAAGTAGGTTGGCGATGTGGAGGCGTCTGGTGTCCGGTGATAAGGTATAAAGTGGGTCACCTTGGAGAATTTGTTTACCACAACCGTTACAAAGTCCTTGTTTCTCCGGTTCCTCTAGAGTCCCACCATGAAAACTATGTTGGAGTCCACCCATGGTGCCTCTGGTATTGGAAGTGGCGTGTACAATCCTGTGTTTTGAGCCATTGTCTTCGCCAGGTGACAACTCCTGTATTATCTGACATGTCGCTCCACAAATCTCCTTAGCTTAGGCAAAAAAATGCTCTCTTACAAGGGCAAAAGTCTTGTCCTTGCCGAAGTGACCTGCTAATCCTCCACCATGACCCTCCCGGACAATGGCCTCTCTTAATGAACACCAGTGAATGCAAAATTGACTATGTTGGAACAAGTATCCATTTTTTCAGTGATATTGCCCTTCTAGTTTCTCTTGACATTACTCCCAGATGTCTTTGAAATTCTCATCTGCTTCATATAGATCCCTTATGACCTCAAAGCCCACAACTAAAGTTTGCATGAATGTGATCAATAGATGTCGATAATTTAGTGCATATGCTATGAGGTTCTGGATTCTCTCATTATTTTTAAGTACAAAACTGAAACGTGGCTAGAAATTTCTCCCAAGTGGCATATCGGCTCTTTAGTTTGCTCTGTCTGTTGAGGAATTTTAGGGTCTCGTGATCTGTAAAAAGTGTGACTCTAGTGCTCTAGAGCTCTTATGATGGTGTAGAATTCTTTGTTGTAAGTTGAGTATTTCCTCCTAGACTCATTCAACTTCTCATTGAAAAAGGTGATGGGATGTTCTCCCTGGCTCAGTATGACTCCTATGCCCACGTTGGAGGCATCACATCCTACCTCTAAAAGTTGGTTAATTTTGGTAAAGCTAGCACGGACACCCGAATCACCTTTTCGTTTAGTCTGTCAAAGCTGTCCTATGTTGCTGCTGTCCAAGCAAACTCCTTCCTCTTTAAAAGTTCTGCTAGTGGGGAGGTGATGGTGTTGAAGTCCCTAATGAATCTCCAATTGAATTATGCTAGCCCCAAAATTTGTCTTAGCTCAGTGAATGACTGTGGTGCAGTCCAGCTGATAATAACCTTTATCTTTGCGGAACCCATCTAAATTCTGCACTAAATACAATGTAACCTAGAAAACATACCTGACTTGTCATGAAGTGACTTTTTTTTGGATGTGCATATAGTTGCTCGGTTCGCGGTACCTTGAATACTGCTTTCAGGCGATGAAAGTGATCCTCCCCTGATCGGCGGTATACTAGAATGCCGTCAAAGTAGACCACGACAAACTTTTCAATGCGAAATAACTGGTTCGTCAATCTCATGAAAGTGTTTGGTGCATTTGACAGACCAAAAGACACAACGGTACACTCATAAAGTGCATCATGTGTCTTGAAGGCATTCTTACACTCGTCTCTTTACGTCATCTGTATCTGGTGATACCCGCTGCGTAAGTCAATCTTGGATAAGATAGCGCTCTATGTGGCTACTTTAAGAGATCATTCAAGCGGTGTATGGGAAATTGGTACTTGATAGTATTCTTGTTGACAACTCGGCTGTCGATGCACATCCGTCACGATCCGTCATTTTTTGGCACCATCAGGCTGGGAGCATCATATGTGCTGGTGCTTTCTCTGACTAGCTCCTCTCTCGATGAAACCCTGCACCTGTCGTTGTAACTCTTCATACTCCGCAGGTCTCAATCTGTAGGCTGGTTGTTTTGACAATACCAATTCTGATATAAGGTTTATGGCGTGTTGGATATCCCTTAATGGTGGTAACCTCTCTGGTATACTGTGGGTCATAACATCCCGTAAGTCCTATAGCAATGGTTGCAGTAGTGCCAGTACCTTCCTTTCCTCACTTCCTTCTAGGAGAACTAATGCTAGTCTTACGAGTGCTTCTCTAACTGACTGCAGGAAAGTGTTCTGGGGAACTAATGCTGCCTCTGTATCTCTCCAGCCTTTCATATCTTTAATTGGTAGCAACGTAGTGTGAGTATGGGATCGTTGTATGGAATTGGGTAGGGTGGATGCTAGGAACCTTAGCATATGACTAGGGTTGGTTTAGCTCTTATACCAAATGATATCGACACTAATCGAGATTTATTGGAACACAAAAGCAAATTTTTATTAATATAAAAATAGGGTTTTAACACGACACAATGAAAAAGGGAAAAACAACGGCTGACCAACTTTTTCTAGGGCCCAAAAGAGGAGATTGGAATGTGGGGGGGTGTCAGCAACGTAGTGTGAGTATGGGGAAGGGTTGTTGGCGGCGAGATGGGTCAGGAAGGGGATTTGGGGGTGGTTAGGTGGGCTTGAGTACTGATTGGAGGGTTGGACAACAAAGATAGGCTGTCGAAAGGGGCGACGGGGTTTTAGGGTGCAGGTCGGGCAACTGGACAACGAATAGGGAGGGCAGTGTGTTTGAGTGCAGTTTTGTTGAATGGACAACAAGAGTAGGCGGTAGGGAATGACGACTGTGTGTTAGGATGAAGTATAGGGAGGTCAGAGGCGGAGGAGATGGGAGAAGATTAGGTAAGAGCAAAAGGAAAGATACAACACCACTCCAGAGTGGGATACAACTGAGCACCACCACCTCCTCGGATACAACCTTATAATAGGGATACAACTACTGTTCTAATTCTTTGAAAATAACAATATATAAACTCCTATTGGAGGAGAAAAGGAAAGAGGTAGGAAATGAAACTCCCACACAAAAGAAAGGGTGAGATTACTCCAGAGAATAACCATTAAAGGCTTTCCAAAAGGGGAAGAACACACAAGGAGGCCCGACCCCTGTACAGGGCACTCAAAACCTTGCTCTCTAGATCCTGCGATCTTGCTGTCTGGATCGGTCCGTGCTTTGCCACAAGGTTGCTAGTCGGTTCAGCAGGCTGGCGGTTTTTTTAGCGCCCCGCTTCAGGGGCGTTTTTAGCGCTTCGCATCATCAAGCAACACTCAAAACAACTTATGAATAATGAGAATTCCTAGAGCTGATCATAAATAGTTGGGATAAGGCTGGTATGATTGTTTCAACAGAATTACTTAACTTTCTAAATGGTTAAGGCTAATGGTTGCCAGCCATTAAAAATCGTTCCAGTGAATTGTGATGACATTGAAACTGCTAAACTTGTAACCTTTTTCAACTTTGAGTTTGGTGTTGATGGGACTAGTGTCTCAAGTGAAACATTCGATGATTTGGGGTAATCGAAATTAACTTTTACTGGGTATTGGAGTCATCTAATGTGACATTTGGTTTTAATTTATGTGTAACACTCACGTTATAAGCAGGAGGTGATGTATGTTAGGCCATTTCGAAGCAAAAAGATTCCACATCTCGAGAAGAGAAATAGAGAGGTGTGTGAAGGAAAGTAGTGCAAGAGGTGTTATCGTCAAATAAAGTCGAATGCAATGGTGCTGACGAGCTGAGGCTTGTGAAGGAGGAGACGACGCGATGCTTTACTGATGAACTTGATAGTTTTATTGGTTCGATTGAATGCAAGAAGGGCCAAACAAGCTTTTATGGGCGAGCTCAATTGGCGTCGAAAGCATCAAATGAGGGAGACGACGCAGGCAACCAATCACGAGGGATTTGACGCAGACGATTGAGCATTGAAGGATGCAAACCAGTTTGAGCTAACCACTTATGTGGTTTTAGGATCGTGACAGAGAGACGCATGAGCAAAGAGTTGTCAGAGTGGGTTATTTGGTTGAACAAATCATCGTGTGATCTACTTCTAGCTGTGGCAATTAGTAGGTGACTTTGTGCAAGAGCACTGACTACAGGTGTTCAGATTGTCCGATTCTGGTAATGCAAGCTTGTGATGGTTGAACTGATTAAAAACTTGGTAGCGTATGACTTTGCTTGTTCGATCTAAATAACCAATAATACTTCTAGTTTGGGGCAGATATCCGAATTAGTAGTCTATTAAATCAGAGAGGACGGTGTGAAGCTGGTTTCTCAGGTAACAATTATCTAGCTCTTGTTGGTGAGAGAATGGGGAAAATTGTCTTGTTTTGATTTCTAATTATCAAGCGAGAGAGAGAAGATGAAGCCAATATTTGCAAAGTTTTTTAAAGGTTAAACTATAATTCATTATTATATTTCCTTCGAATTTTAGTTATGGTGGAGTTAAATAAAATTTATTTTACTTCAATAAATGTTTAAATGTAAAAGAAATTTTGATGGGTTTATTTAATTTTTTATATATATCTATATAATTCCAAAACATAAAAAATAAATTATTATTATTGTATTCTTATTTTCAAATCTTCTTGTGAGCTATAGTGATCATGATCATGTCATTGATAGATGAAAATTAACTTAGTTAAATAATAAATAAAATAATTTTTTTATTTTATAAAAGTGATGAAAGTTTTAAATTTTTTTAATCTTCTTTTTATTATGAGAATTTTAGTTATAATTAAAAGGTTTGAACTTTAGGGTAAATGAAAATAATTATAATAAATCAATTGCTATATTTGAATGAAGTCAAATATTAATCTATTTAGTGAAAGAGAAATTTGAGTATAATTTAAATAGATTAAATGTATGTCAAGATAATTAAAGAATTTGGCTTATTAAAGCTTCATGAATCTTAGATTTTGATTTTATGATTTGTAGTTTAGTTAGTATCAAAGAAAAAGTGGCCAGGAACATTAAGCTTATCCTGTGAATCAAGCTTCAAGTGAATTTATTATAAGTAATCTTGTTTTTAAGTTACTATAGTATTGCTTATTTCTAATAGTATTCTTGATTGCAATTATGTTATATACCAGCAAAATTTAAACTACAATTATTTCTTCATGTGATATAAATGTGATGCACATGTTTACGTTTTTTCATGAGTAATTACACAATTCTTTCTAGGAAGGCATTAGATTATTATATAACATTTAGATTTTGTTAAAAGAATTTTTATTCATTAGCATATAAATATAAAGTATCTCATAAGAAAATCATGTGTGCTATGAAGAATGAAATTAAAATAACGTATATATGAATACTTGTATATGCATACGAAGAGAGTTCATCCCTTTGTAGTGCTAGTTGGGGATGCTACTATATATGTACATGTAGATGTTTTCCTGCCACTTTAGAAAATTATAAAATTTAGAGCATGAATCGTTGTGTCGACGAAAATATTTTAGTTAGGAGTATGTACATTTCTATGTCGGACAATAATAGACCTTTATGCACCCCGCTTTACCAATATGGTATGTATTGGTAAGGGGTGTGGTATATTATATTTAGACGATGCTCTTATGACAGTAATACAAATTAAAAGTAGTAAGTGCACTAAAAAGTTAAAAGATTAAAACTTGAAAAAAGAAAATAAATGTTAACATATATGGAAATTTTAGTTTCCTTATATGTGCACATATTATTAATATTATTATATAACTTTTTATAATCTACAAAGAAGATAACATACATGCTTCATTCTTTTCATTGAGTTACTGTAGTTTGGAAGTGTAATTATTCAGTTGGATTATTTTAGATACCTCATTATATTGATTTAATATTTTCAAATTTAAGCTTTTATATTGAAGATTAGTAATAAAAAAAAATTGTGTACAGAAGATGGGGTCAGCAAACAAAAAAATAAATAAATTTTTTATTTAATTTTTTTAGATATTAGTGTCTTTTTATTTTGGATTTAGAATTAGTAGAAAATTTCAATTTTACCATTCGATTGTCCGTTTCTGCATTGGAATTTTGAAGCTCGGAACAGGTTGTGACATCTAATATAGCTTATCTTTTATGATGGACACCAAATTTGATGTGATTCTTCTCATGTTGCTCTACGACACTGATTAAGAATCTATGGCGGGGGTGGCCAGTGACCACCCTCTCCTCTACGACCGGGGGGAGGTGGTGCATTTGATGGAGGATCTGGTGGCTTTAGTGGCGGCGATGCTTTTGGGAGTGGTTCTGGCTCATCTCATGGTGGAGGGGCCGACAACAGGAAGGGCACGACCTTGTTGGGAGGGCAGAAATCAGTAGGCGGAGTCCCTCACTCGGGTTCAATCGTCAAGAGCAGTAGGAGGCACGCGACCTGGCTGCAATCTCTCCTTTTTCCGAGGTAGATAGTGAAATCTTGGGTAGGGCTGGAGTTTCAAGGGCCAAGCCGACTCTTCTTGAATCTAAGAAATCGGGTGAGATGCTTGCGAAGGTCTGTTTGAAGGTGCAGGAGGTTCGACACTATCACTTAGAGAAGGATTTTGGAGATACCCATGGAGGGGTGTGGGAATGAGGTCAACTTGACCCTTGCTCCCCACTCAAGAATTGTGGATGGACCGGCTCCAAGCTTGCTAGAGAGGGATCGACGAAACAGGGAGAGACGGTTAGAAAGGCATTGCTAAATGAAATCCTTGTTGATGAGAATGCTTTGAGGAATGCCTGATGGCTAATTCTAACAAGACTGTTGAGTCTTTGATGCAAGAGGGTTTCGGGGGAGCTTGATTTACCAATCAGGATCAAAATGTGTATATGGAGGCTGAGGAGGGGCCAAGTGACAGGAATCTTGTTGCAGGTGGGGATGATGTTGATACTCATATGCAAGAGGTGGCTAATATGGAGATGCGCTCTTCAGTTGGATATAATAATGCCCCAAGAAAATTGTTGTCTGGGAGTTTGGAGTTTTTAGCAGGGTTATAGAGGCAGAGTGCCACCAAGCCCACTAGCAATAGTGAGGTTTTGAAAGAGACCAATTTGGAGGCCCCACGACCTACTTCTACGGCACCAAATCCGTCTAACTGAGGAGTTCAAGGTGGAACTTCCAGCAATGCCAACCGTAGCTTTCCTTTTGGAAGAACTAATGCATGGTCCAGGCCTACGCACATTCAAATTGCGTCCCCGGTGAATTTGAACTACTATATTGATGAGGGAGGGGCAATTAAATCTTTATATGGAGAGAGTGAATCACAACAAAAAGAAACTTGAGATGTCTGTGGTGGGCAAGCTTCTTTGTAGGCATGTCCCCTACTTCGTCCTTAATGTGGAGCTAAACCGGAAATGGGCTCAATTTGGTTTCTTTATACTTGTTACTCTCGCTAGTGAGTGCTTCTTATATATCTTTGAGGGCGTCAAAGCTAGAAATGTTGTCCTTGTGACGTTTGAAACCCAAAATTTTCTTCTGATTCTCTTCAAGGATTTTCTTCTTTGATTTGGATAAGGTTACCCCAACTACCTATCTTATATTTGGATAATGACAACATTAACAGTATCATCGCTAAGGCCAGATGTGGATTGATGCTCAAACTGACGCTTGGAGTCGGAACACATATGGTCGTGTTTGTGTCCGGGTTGATCTTTTGAATAAGTTGACTGCAGGCACATGGATTAATGGTTTTAATGGTAATTTTTTTCAGCAGCTTGAATTAGAAGGGCTCTCACATTTGTGCTTCAACTGTGGAAAAGTGGGCCACAAAAATCCATTAGTGTAAAGAAACCCTTATTCCTCTAAACTTGTTACTCCACGACAAAGGTAAAGGAATCGATATTGAAGATAGCAAGGCTATGGCTGGATCGGGCGAATGTTAAGAAAGGCAAGGCTCGACTGAGATCCAACAGCTTGTGGAAACTACGGGTTGTTATTCTTGGAGTATTTCATAGGTTTCGAAAGATGCTGACAGTAGATATGTGGAGGTGGTTGACTCCTCGGGTGGATCAAAATAGCAGGAGGAGAAGGTGGGTGCTTAGTTGCCTGTGTTAAGTGAGGAGGTAAATTGGGAAAGTGTTGGACCGTGGACGGTTGTTAAGAGAAACAGGAGGAATCCTCAATGAACTAGTTGACGGGGGAAGCTATGAAGCACACCAGTCTTCTAGACATATGGTGGAGGAAATATCTAAACAAAGGAATGCCCAAGCCCCTTGAACTGTGGAGAGAAGACCCCTGGAAGTTTTCAGTTTCTACTCTACTAAGGAGACCGACCACTTGGACAACCCGCATCAGGCTCATTTGCAGTGTCATGCCAGGAGGGCCCCTCCTTGTTGGACATGTCAATGAAGCCCGAAGATGAGCACAAAACACCCAAAGAGAGGATCTCAAAGGCCCACTTGGATAAGGAGCTACTTCGATGGGGATCGATGGAGGGGCATCAAAGATAAATATAAAATGGTTGTGGGCAGCTTCAGGACTGGAGAACCGGCTATGGATGACGGAGTCGTGTCACCTTTGACAATCAATAAATAATATCCTGTTTTCGAACTGTCGGGGGCCAGGAAAAGGAGGTTGGCAACCACCTTAGGACTTTGGTGGTGGAAATTCAAATCGGGTTGTTGGGTCCTTTGGAAACCAAAATTGAAGACATTAGTTGCATGGAAGTTGATAAACTTGTGGGAAGAAATGGAACTTCTTTCATCAACCGACTAGTGGCAAAGCTGAAGGAATCCTGATCTTATGGTGTGCTAACATGGTGGACTTCTCTCTCACGGTGTGTAGTAACTAGTGTGTTCTTGAACAATGAAGATCATCAATTCTAGAAATTGGCAAATTGTGGTGTACGCCAACAATGAATTTTTTGCTCGAAAAGAGATTTGGTGGCTTATCACGGTAACTGGAGATGCCAATACACCTCTTTTAATGGGCAGGGATTTCAATTGCATTCTTTCGCAGGAAGATAAAAAAGGAGAGAAGCCCTTCAAATATTCATTGGGAGATGCAAGAAATGATTAGTTTCATGACAGAGAATGATCTTCGATTCTCGGGTTCCCACTTCACTTGGTCCCACAATAAATCAGGGAATTTTAGGCTGGACGTGATCGTTGTATGTTTAACTTTATTGGTCTTAATTTTCCCCCTTTTGCTAAGGTTTCACAAAATCTTGGCATTGCTTCTGATCATTGCTACTTCTTTCCCGGAATGGTCAAAATACCTTTAACTACTCTAAATGTATAAGATTGAAGACATATGGATTTCTTATCCCGAGACTTGGCAGTTTGTACAAAAGACATGGATGAAGAATGATTACAACACGAAAATTGATATACTCCAAAGGAAGTGTTCTCGTACTTTAAAGGCCTTATTTTCTGGAGTAAAAGTAAAATTAAAAAGCTTGGGGAGATCAAACCGCAATTAGAGAATGATATCGCAGACCTTCAACTTAAGAAAGTTTAGATAACTCAGTGAATGAGGTGACAGAGAATTGTATGAGGAGCAAGTTGTGCGAGCCAAATATTAACCTTGTTCGGATTGCTTCTTGGTGGGAAAAGGTAACAAAATTATGATGGCTTGAAGATGGTGATTGCAATACTAACTACTTCCACTCTATGTCTACAGATCAACATAGGTCCAGTCGAATTAATGAGATTGTGGAATCTAATGGGGAGAACAAAGCAGAAAATGCTGATATTATTTTGTTTTTTGAGGAATTTTTTCACCAAGTGGAATTGTGACCTGCCAACTTTTAGAAATTGGCCTATCATGGACGATTTCCCCCAAAAAATTATGTCCTATAACGATTTGCTTACTTTGGAGGTGACGGATGAGGAAATATGGGCTGCTATCCATTCAATGGGACAAAACCACTCTCATGGTATGAATCGAATCACCGCTTCATTCTTTAAATGTTATTGGACGTTTGTCAATGGTGTTGTCACAGGGGCGGTGAGGCAATTTTTTATTTCTGGGCAAATGTTAGACCACTGGATAGAGACTCTTATTGTGTTAATTTCTAAAGCTTTGGGTGGAAAATCGCCTAGGAAATTTGGAGCAGCTAGCCTTTGTCAAACTATTTATAAAGTGATTGCTAAGATTTTGGTGAACCATCTTAAAGGTCTTATGCCATGTATTATTTCTGAGGAGCAAGCGACGTTTGTTCCTACCAGAACCATTTCCAACCATTGTTTCCTTGCTCAAGAGATGCTGATCAAGTTCAAGCATTCTACCGCCAAGTCAGGACTTATGATGCTTAAAATTGACATGTAGCAGGTGTACGATTGAATTAGCTGGTTCTCCCTGAAGGAACTTATGGAAAAATTGGGTTTTCGTACTACTTTTATTCATTGGTTGCTTCAATGCATTTGACAACCCAAATTTGCTTTTATGATCAATGTGAATCGTTCTAAGTGGATACAAGCTAAGTGCGGCTTTCATCAAGGATGTCTGTTATCACCTTATTTGTTCATTCTATGTTTCGAACTGTTCTTTTTGGCCTTTTGCAAAGGGCAGGAAATATGGGGATTCAACTCACTAGACAAGGTCCTAGACTCTCTCATCTCCTGTATGCCGATGACGTCCTGATTTTTGTTGAAGCTTCAACCTCGGATGCCAAGCTCATCTCCAAAATTACAGGGGACTACTGTGAGTGGACGAGACAGCATAGTAATAAAAAGATTTCTATGATTTTGTTCAGTCATCGTACCCCTAATTGGAAGAAATGGATACTCGCTAAGTTGCTGAATTTTCTTAGGGTGGAGGAGCTTTCTTAAAGAAGGGCTTGTTGATTGTAGCAGACTCTTGACCAATGCAGCAGGTAAACTTAATTTTTGGGGATTTCGACATCTTTCTCTTGCTGGACAGATCACACTTCTCAAATTAACTTATCTCGTGCTATTTATGCACCTTATTACATTCTGAGATACCTAAGAGTGTCTCGAAAGAGCTGGAAATGCATGGCAAAAATTTTATTTGGGGTACAGGAAATTATGTTTCTTGGAAGGATCTATGTAAACTGACCAAGATGGCCTCCATGCGGTGAATCAATGGAAGGAGCCTCTTTGAGCTAAATTGGCATGGGATTTCCTCTCACAAACCAATGCCGTGCTTCATAAATTTTTGGTTAGTAAATATGGCACTAATTTTTTCGATCTTGTTTTCAAGCGTAGTGATTCTAATTCCTGGAGAATAATTTGTGATGGAGCTGCTATGCTCAACAAAATCATCAGGTGGAAAGTGGTAAATGGTGAAATGATTATTATTCTTTCTCATGCCTGGGTTTGGGACCTGCACGTTGAATAGTTGGCCCACTTTTGTTAATGTTTTTGGATGTGAAAATAGGTAAGTGACGAAACTTTTATAGGAGGATGGATGGAATATCGAGATGTTAAAGGAGCTTTTTGTTAGAGAGCTGGGTAAGGTAATTCGCTTAATCCCCATTGACCGCAACCATCCCATGGATATTCCAGAATTTTGTAAGCAATTATCCGGGAATCGTTAACTGCTACAACTTCTAAAGCTAAGTTCAGGCACCTTGAAGAATCCCACAAGTGGCTCGGTAAGATCAAACAAAGACCAAGTGAGAGGATTTTTTTGTGGCACCTGAGTCTCAAGGTTATTCCTACCAATACTTGGCTCACTAGGAGAGGTCTCATGGGATTCCTTCAATGCCCTTGGGGATGCTCAGGTTTGCAAAACAGATCACATATTTCTTCTAATTGTTTGTTTTTGTGTAAAGTTTTTGACAGACTTTAGCATCTGGGCAGAAACTTGAATTTTTTCGTCAGGGTAGAAATTTCTTTTTTAGAGAAAAAAATTACATATTTTTCGCCTTTCCTACTTCCCTTTTTAATAAAATGACAATCATCTGTACACGCGCGAGATTCCTTATAACTTGAGGGGAATCCCACTGCGGACTCTACTTGAGGGTTAGCCACCACATGAACAAATGAGACTTTGTCTGGCTCAACCAAACGAGAAGGAGGCGACATCAGAGCAAGGAGAGCTGTCGGATTTAAGCTACATAAAAGTTGCTGCGGCAGGAACAGGGAGAAGCTTCACGAGCAGAACAAGAACGCGAAGCTTCGAGACTTGTCGAGCAGACGAACCCTGAGTGAGCGACATCGAGCAAACGCAGACAAACGCCGAGCAGCAGAACGCCGACGACGTGGGCGCGAGCCGACGAAGCAAAAAGGTCGAGTGACAAAATCAATGGCGATTGCTATTCAAAACCCTAGCAAAGCAGTCGTCCGCCATTCTATATATATAAAAAAAAAAGGAAAAAAAAAAAAAAAAAAAAAAAAATAGAGATAAAAGAGAACCAACAACCGATCAACAAGCTTAAAAAACAATAAAAAAAGAAAACCAAACCCCAAACCATACACAAAGAACACATCGAAGGAAGAGTGTGGCGTGTAGGGGGTAGGGTGGGGTTGGGTGTTAGATTTAGAGGATGCTTTCATTTAAGGTGTATGAATATATTAATGAGACGACAAAGTATTTTAAAGTTAAAATATGCATGAATGTAACTCTTCATGATAAGAGAGTGGGAATGCCAAAAGCATATTGATATGCATAATCCAAGTTAACGGTTTTTTATGGCTAAAATTATGAAGTTTATGTATGTGGTATGAATTTGGTATCCTTCAAGAGACTGTCATCTTCAACCATTCAAATTGAAATAGTAAAATTGAGTAGCAAATACTAATAGCAATGAAATTGCAGGAATTTTGATCAGTAATATATAGGAACAAGATAGATGAACCAAAGCATAATGATACTAGTTGTAAAAAAGGTGTTTAATTTTAATTAGGTGTGCACTCGAGATGAGTTTTAGCGAGCTGAGTGCTTATTTGTATTTGCTTGTTCGAATTTCTCTTTAAAATTGGGTCATTTTCAAAATGACTTGAGTATTATATTCGAGTTCAACTCAATTCAAATTCATTTGTTTTTTTTATCTCGTGTTCGGCTCGAGTTTAGCTCAAATGATTTAAAAGTAATAAATTTTGAAATGCATTTTGAAATACAACAAAAAAATTAATATAAAAAATTATAATATTTTTTTATTATTATTTAATTAATTCAATCCAAAATGTACCAAAAATGTTTGAACGAAGGTTTGTTCATGTTCGGCTCCTATAAATCGAGCTAAAAAAAGAAAAATCGTATTTGGCTCATTTGCCTAACGAAAGAATCGAACACAAGCTACTTAGTGAGCCGAACACGAGCTATTTATGAATGAAAAACTTTGTTGACAGTCCTAATTATAATGGATACACATGCCTACCATGAATATCAAAGGTGAGGATGCATTTGTATCAATCACATTGAACTCGACGTGATAATTATTCTAGAATTTTGAGAATCCTGAAAATAGGCTGTGGAATACTCGATGTTCACATCACTCTTTCAATATTTTGTATAATAGCTTAAAATTTTGTGCTTGTTTCATTGTAGGCATAGCTTGAAAGAGGTTTTGGATGCCCCTGGTGTTATGAACTTGATAAAGGATACAAAAGCAGCTCAGGAGGTGAGTGACTATGATGACTTAATTCCACTTATATCATCTTTTATTCATATTTCTTTCTAACTTGATGTTTCATATTATAGTTTTGTTTTTTAATATTAATCCTCTCATTTTAATTTCTTGGTTGCTGTATTTTCAGGTTCGAGCTTTGAAAGACTTTTTTGACATGCTTTCAGATGTGAGCTTGCTAACTGGAGCACAATCTATGCTCACCTGTAGACGCTTGATATATGGTTTTTAGTTTATTTTGAGAAGGATTTTAATAAATTATTACCCACTAATCTTTTGAAACTATACTCTCAAATTTGTTTTGCATTTATTAGGTATGCTGGTTAAAGTTGCAGTTTTCTATTATGAAGGCTAGTGCCATACATGTACTGCATATTACTGCATATTACTTGTTCATGTTCCCGTTTAGACTATACTTACATATATCAATGTGCTATGTTATTATCGGGTGTTAAACCTAGATGATGCATGGCACAGTAGATTCTGTCCAAGAAAATCTAGTTATGACGAGTTATTGTGAAATTTACCATTCTTGCACTGTTACATCTCTTTTGAGCATGACATCGAATACTGTTTTTTTGTGTTATTCTGGTTAATTTTTCTTTTACAATATTCTATTTTTTTGCGTGTTTATTAGTTATTGTTGTTTGGCAAGTCCTTAAGTGATGAATTCTTTTACTCATCCTTCAATCATTAGTGGAATGATCTCCTGTGAGGGCATCCATCCTAGAGGGTTCCATAAGAATTGTTAGGCGAAGAAGACAGTAGACATTTAAACTATAGGCTTTTTTTATGAAGTATATGATATTAAGCACTACTCCCTCGAGTTCTCCTCGGTTAATACTCATTTGTATTCATTTATCTGCAACAACCTTGAGCAGTTAAGCTATGATGCTATCAGAATGTAATAGTGCGTGTGTGGTGGGTTTGGGTGGCATGTGGGGG
>NEWO01000464.1:89970-109789 GCA_003013225.1 Phalaenopsis aphrodite | reverse complement strand
GCGGCGTGGGGGCTGGTGTGGAGGGGATCTAAAGGGATTTGCGTGCACTACTACAGAGCAGTCAATCGGCTATAATTAATTTTACTCATTCAAATTTCAATAATAATAATGAAAATTACCTGTTGATCCCTATTTATACAGATATGGATATAAAGATAATACCAAAGATTCAAATTCAAATTGAATCCTCCCGAATCATAATAAACTTCAAATTTAACATAATATTATCTAAATGGAAAATTTGAGCCTAATAAATCTATCAAATTAAAAACTGGAAAATTCGACCAAAATTAAATGTAGTTTTAAAAAGATTTAAATTTTTTTCTGTTTTGTTGGGTGGTGACACATCAAGAAGGGGAAGGAGCTTGAATTGGTGCTTTTAAACATTTTTTTTGCTATTAAAATAAAAACACTTCGATTTCAGATAATTAAATGAACATGCATCTAGGTTAATGAATAATTCAATTGCAAATAAATGAAAGTTAGCTTGAGATTGCTGGGAAGGAGAGGAATGTTTTAAATTGCATAGACATGATGATTCTCCCTACCGGTTTCTTCCCAAAAATCCAATTCGCGAGTTCCGGCTCCCCTGTCATTCATGCCCGCTCTTTGTTATAGTACCCGGCGAAGACTTTGTGGGGAGGAGGATTCGAGAGCGGGGAATGAGAGAGTAGGAAGCCTCTTATAAATTTATTTACCTTTCGATTAATCTCATCCATTAAAACCCCATCCTGCTGTTTCATGTCGCGGAAAGTTGGATGCCACAGTGATGCGAGATTAGGAATGTTAATTATGATATATTAAGGATTTAATTAAGCTTAGTTAAGTTATCATTTAAAATTTTTATGTCCCTCATGGCAAAACCTAGCCTCTACCACGGTAATTTCAAGCTCGAAGGAGTTCGCTCCTCCGTTTCGTCTTCCGTCTCGTCGAGCTGCGCCTTTGTGTTCCCTGCTTGTCAAAGGACGAGCTGTAGGGCCGATCAGGGCTCGTCTTCTACGGCTTCGTCCCGACGTTAACTTCGTCTTGACGCTCTCAGCAGGATACGTCGACTATTTCACACTCTCAGCAGGAGACGCCGGCTGCTACGGGATTTCGAGATTTAGCAGGAGACACCAACAACTACGGGATCTGATATGGCATCGACGATACGTTCTCATGCCAATGCACTTGTCGACGACTTTCCTGTTCATAATTATGCTCCTCTTTTAGGTTTAGAGTCTGTTTTTCATATTGACAAGTCTTGCAATGTTCCTCAATTTTTCCACGACGCTCTTGAAAGTGGTGATGATCGCACTTTCATTAAAAAACTTGGCAAAAAATGAGAAGTTTGCTCTTATTTTCACTGAGGTTGAAATCAGTACTCTCGCTTCTTCTTGGTGTTTTGCTATAGTGGGGAAATTTCTTTATGCTCACCCAAAACTGGATATTATTCAGAAAGAGTTTGATGCTATGAAGTTATTTGGTAGTTGGAATATTGGTCTGCTTGACGGTCGTCATATACTTATTCAGTTATCTCACGATGTCTATTACACACGTATTTTCTCTCGAAAAGTTATCACGATCGACAGCCGTTTTATGAAAATTCTGAAGTGGACTATCGATTTTGATCTAAAAGTGGAGTCCCCTATCATTCATGTTTGGATAAAGTTTCTGGGGTTAAAATTACATCTGTTTAATATGGAAATTCTCTATTATTTAGCAACTGTTTATAGTAAGCCTCTCATGGTTGATAGTCCTATGTTTGTTGTCACCCGACCCTCAGTGGCTTGTGTGTTAGTTGAGAGAAACATCACTCAATCAGCTTCAGATGAGATATTCATTGACACTACTCACAACGAGTATTGACAAAAGATTGAAATAGAATCACAGTCTCCATATTACTCTCATTGTAGTATTTTTGACCACAGTTCTACTATTGGTATCGCTTGCATTCTCATCTAGACCAAATATCACTAAATATTAGCCATCTACCATCCCTGATGAGAATGTGCAACCCGATCCTCTTTCCAACATCGCAGTTCTAGATAATGAATACCATACTACAGGTACAGATCCAAATGTATTGATACCACTCACTGTTATTAAAAAAAAACTCACTTACATGCCAAGACACATAGGAGTGCTCGTTCGATTTGATAAAAGATCAGCTAATACAACAAGTAGTTGCTTCTAATGTTCACAGCCTACACATGTCCGACTCACTTTAGACCATTCCACCGATCAGGTGAGCCAATCTTCGAATGAGGAATGACGTGTCTATTCCAGGAGTAAGAAGAAGAACAGAGGCCGACTTGAGCTCGAGAATTTATTGGATGATGCATTGGTTACTACTGACAATGACACTCATCTTACCAATTTATTAGCTGGCTCCTTCCCTAGAACTAGAGGCAGAGACAAGACAAAATTGGGTCGCTCTCTAGCTACCCGATACTCTATTTTTTGACATTTTTTAGTTTTTTCTTTAGGTCTCTCATGTATTTTTCTGTATTTTCTCTTTTTGGAATCATTTGATGTTGTGATTATCGTGTGGCCAGGGTGTCATGTTTGGGTCCTCCCACACAATCTATCTGTATCCTACTTTCTATTTAATATATTAGTCTCATTTTGATCATATATATATATATATATATATATATATATATATATGTATATATATATAATTGTTCTTTGAAAAGTGTAGAATTTTATAAAAATATTTTGAGTCTCTTTTGAGGGATGCAAACATGAGTTAAATTTTACAAAGATTAAATTTTTACCTATTTAGTCAAAATTGGATACTACAATGTTTAACGCTGATATCCTTGAATACACTGAATACCATAACTTCTTTTTTCTCAAATAAGTAGTCCAATTGTGTTGACACTGCATCTAACACATAGTACCTCAATTTTTTAAGTTGACATTGGGCTTAAACGCAAGATCCCTAAATACGCCAAATATTATAACTTCCCTTTTCTTAAATAGGGGAGGCCAATCGTTCGAGTGTAGATCATGCCTAACGCTGAGTTACCCAAACGTTTGGGTCAACATCATGCTTAACTTTGAGTTCTTTGATAATGTCGGATACTGCAACTTTCTATTTACTTGAGAGAGGTTGAGCTAGTTTAGTGACACCGTGTGTCGAATTGAGATCCCCAAATGATTGTTTATATCATTTGTGTTAAAGTTGTATTCAACCATTCATGCCAATAAACAAAATAGTCTTCTAGAAGATAAATAGGAGATAAAGTTAAAATTAGGAGTTTCTTTTTCTAAAATCACTACTATTTTGATGTTCCAAGTGAGAAAACCTTTGAATCTACAAGCTTCAACAAATCATGTTTGAAAAGCTATCTAATTACTCTTTTGCTCAAGTTAAAAATGGAGTGGATTCTAGAGTTTGGACTCAATAAACTCAAATATGGCTGAGTTAGTAGTTGTTCTTCTCACTCAACAAATCATAAGAAAGACCATAGTAAATGAGCCCCCATTCTTTTAGTCCAAAAAAATGCAAAGGTGTATTCATAGCTCAAGTTTAGAGCTCGAGCGGGTTTTAGAGGTCAAATTCAATAAGCCAAGATGTGAACTTGTTGTCAATTACTATGCTCGCTCAATAAGCTATAAGAAAGTTCATAGTGAAGGATCCCTTGTCTCATTATTTTGGTGACTGCAACAATCTCATACCAAGCATATCTAACTTGACAAGTTCAAGCGATCCAAGTCCATGAGATTGTTTAACTGGTCAGTGAATTTTGGTAAAGATAAGGAGATGATGCTCATTTAGGAAATCTATTTGCAATCAGGTGAAAACATTTCAAAGCATGCAAGTTATAAGATCTCTAAAGTTAAAAAAGAATAATATGAGTTTGCAAACTTCAACAAATCAAATCAGAGAAGCACACGTCCTTATAGCTCTAGCTAGGATTCGAAAGTCTTAGAGGACTGAACAAGCTTAAGTGTGACTGATTTGCTAATTGCTCTTCTGACTCAACAAATCATAAAAAAATATTGCAATGTAAGAGTTTTTGCTTTGTCAGTCTGATAAAAACAATTTCCTAGCTCTAAGTCTATCCTACTTGATAAGTTTAACTGGACTAAATCAAAGAGATTTTCACAAATAGTTGAATGGTCAAAGTAAATTAAGAGGATGACCCTCGCTTATGAAGGCATCAAGCCAATCTCGATACTCCCTTCAATAGGTCTGATAAAACTCGAAGCACAGGTCGAAAGAACCTCTCTTCTTTAGTAAGTCTAGGAAAATGAAAAGCATAGATAAAAAAAGCTATCCCAAAGTTTATACTAAGCTCGAGGCTGAAATAAGGGACTTTTGTCGTAATAAGTTTGACAAAGCACCAAGCGTTAGGCAGACAACTTGATACCGAAGTTAACCCAAACCACAATATAAATGCAAACATTATTGTTGAAATTCAATAGGGTTACAAACAAGGACTCTTGACAATTAAAAAATAACAACCCAAACATAAAAAGCCACCTGAGGGCGATGGCGAAAGCAGTGGATAGTAGCTGGACAATAGGTAGGTTTGGATTGCAAAGTTGCGGCAACGACTGAAAGGCTGTGAGGGAGTTGCGACAACAAGGTAGAGGGTAGCACAGGGCAACAACAGCAGGTAGGGGTGCTTGGATGGGTTGACGACTATAGGTTGGGTTGCAAGATGGTTGGTAACAACAACTTTCGTTTTTGAATCTGTAGTGTTGTCCTACGGTCAAATTGCCACAGTCTTGTTGATCTCATTTTTTGTGAGGTCTCTTCCTTTTCTTAGAGCCTAGGATCTAGCCTTTAGGGTTTCCTACCGACTCTCTTGACTCACAGTTTCATGTGGCTGGTTCTAAAATCCTCAACGCTTAGTTGAGTCGATTAAACCAATGCGACGAAGCTCAAGTAAGTACCTTTAGGATCTAAAGCCTTAGTAAACACTTCATGTCGTTCGGGCACACTCATCGATGCACGAATACCACAATGCACACAACAACACACAATTATCGAGATTCACTTTTCCCGCATTCGTCAGAGGCTCCACTATCGATCACAAGTGATTATTTTGACGAAATACGAATTTGATGCATTTCTGATCCGACTAGTGACGAGGTCGCCCGGACGATCCCAGATGATGACACGGACAGTGCCGGCGAGTCCAGAATGTTAACTTTAGTTAGGAAGGACTCCCACTTCGATAGGTCTTTGTGCACAAGCGAGAGGTGCACAATTCGAGGAATTTTAAACATTATTTATACTTTGGGGGGAGTAAGTTTGACAATATATGATCGATGGGGTCTTTTATTAGGGGTAAATCCTTAATTTGCCACGGTCCTTGCTTGATTCCTTCCCCATTTGGAGCCCAAGCTTCTCTCGCTTGCGGCCCTTGGTTCCGTCTCCGGGATTTAGCCCTAATCGTGTCTTCCTTCTTGCTGGTCCACTTCCTTCGCGTGTCGAGGAGTTGACTCTTCCCCTCTTGACATCTTCTGCCCCAAATCTTCTCTTTTCGAAGCTTTCTGCTTCGTCTCACTGCACGGAAGCTCATTCGGGGTAGGTTGACTGGGTGCGTTTGTTCCTTGGGTCACAAATGAGGAAACTTCTCCTCCTTCTCGATCTATCTTCAATGTGGCCTCGACTGTGGCGTTCTTTTTCTTTCGGCTGGGTGTTGTGCTTTGTCGAGAAAGTTTTTGCGAGCTCCTCTGGCTTTTTTTTTTTCTGGTGTTGATAAAACTCGGTGGGGAGAGTTCTCAGAAAGGTGACGAAGCTTGAGGCCTGGTGGGCTTTTGCAAAAAATTTCTTCTCGGCTAGGTGCTTATTAGCTTGGAGTCTGGGAGTGCTGTGGCTAGGTGCTTGTGAGCTTGGAGTCCGGGAGTGCTGTGGCTTTGCTTGTGAGTTTGAGGTTTAGGCGTATTGTAGTTTTTTTTGTTGATTACAGAAGCCCGAGCAAGGTATGTTTCCTCTGTCCTCCTCTTCCCTGCTCGACACATGCTGGAAGCGTTAAAATAGGGTAATGCATGCATAGGGGGGATTTATTTTGTTCCTGATGAAATTTAATGCTGGAATCATGGCTGGCTATTAGATTTTAGCTTACTTTAGTTCAAATACATGCTATTAGGTCTGTTTTAAATATTCCATGGTACTTAGCTAAGAATGTAGGCTAATGAAAGACATGGTTTAATTCTTACGCATGTGTAAGCTTCCTCCTTATGTTCTTATCACATCTATGCTGGTATGTTGAAGTGTGAGGGTTGTTTTAGCCTCCTTGGCTGCAGTTTTTTCTAGCTGCATGGGTTTAACATGGAGGATTTCTGGGTTGTTTTAGCCCTATGGGCTACGGTTTCTTTCGCTGTACTGATTTGATACTGAGGCTTTTGAAGATTTTAATTTGGGGGCTTTGTTTTCTGCTTCCCTGTTGCTCTCCTACTCGAAACATATTCAGGTGGTTTTTTCGATTTTGGGGCTCTTGGAGGTTTGGTTTGGTGGTTGGATTTTGCTTCCTGCTGTTCCCTCTATTTGAATATATGTTGAAATGTTTTTTTTTGGTGCTTTGAGCAGCTGTTTTAGTGGTTCAGTTTTGCTCCCTGCTGCTGCTCCTGTTCGAATGCATATTGGAATCTGTTTGAAGTTTTGAGCAATGGTTTTGGGGTTTAGTTTCATTTCATTTTGAGGCTTCCCTATTTGAAATATATGTTGGATGAAAATTTGGTTTTTTTTTTAAAGCTTGGGAGCTTGTTTTGGGCTTGGTTTTATTTTCTAGTTGCCCCTAGTCGTGGGCCTTCCTGCTATTTCCTGAGTGTGGGTGTGGGTCGGCGTTCCCTCCTGGCATCCCCTGGCCGTGAGCCTTCTTGTTGTGTTGTCCTGTTTGCGTTGAGTGTTCGCTGGTGGCTCCCTTTTAGCTGCTCCTACCCGAGAGCCCCCTCGTTTGTGTCTGTTGGTTCCCTTGTGCATTTGTTTGATGACTCCTTGCTGCCCTGGCCGTGAGCACCTATATGGGATTCTTTGAATGATGTTGGGTTCATATGGCATTGGAAGCTTTTGGCTTGAGGTGGAATTGAATGCTTTAATGTTGGTAAAATGGAATACTTCAACTCTTGTTATTTGGAAGAATTCAAATGCCTCTTTTGGAGGCATGATTTGTCAAATGTTTGGAGATGTTCCAGGGCCCAATTATGCGGGCTGAATTGATTGCAATAAAAAAAAAGAAAAAAAAGAAGGAAAAGAAAAGAAGAAGAAAAAAAAAGGAGAAAAGAAAATCTTGATATATTTGAGAAAAGGTTTGAGAGTACCTTGGAGGTCTCTAAATTGTGCATTTTGGGGTTGTTCCTGGCTACCATCGGGGAGTGTGCCCATCTCATTGCTCATTCGAGAGGTCCCGTCGGGTGGATGTTTTAGGCTAATCCTCCTACCACTTTGGCATTTCCCTCTAAATTGCCTTTGGAGTCAGGTTAGTCTTCTTTTGCATTTCTTGTCTTTTTGGTTCACTTTCCTTGCTTCTTGGTTTGGGTTTTAAATGCTTATGTCCGATACATAAGCACATTCGTATAGCTATGGATATATGTAAAACCATCAAGCAAGGTCGTAAGTTGGACAATCTTTTTAGGATATTAGGCCTTGATGATAAAGACATTCGGTGGTAGAGCAAAATAATGTTTCATCCTACAACATTGGAACCTAATTCCGGGACCCGGTGAAATGTAGGATGATGATATTATTCACCGACACTAGACTAGCATGACACCCTTGCCTTTCTAGGTTGTTGTTGGTCCTTGCCCCAGCGGTGCGATTGACTTGTGGATAATCATATTTTCAATAAAAAGAAAATGATAAGAGCAAATTCAATAAGAACATATACGCTGCTTTCAAAATATTTTGACTACCAAAAATTGATATTGCTTTTCTTCTATGTATGAAACCCATATATGCATGCCAAAATATAAGTTTTAAATAACAAAATTCGATTGTCCACTTGTCAATCCCCGGTATTGGGCTAAGGAGTGCCCACCGAAGTTGGTATAATAAGACACTTTTCTAGTTGAATTTCGGGCTCTATACATACGGATGACTGATAGTTGCTTTCAGAGTCCCTCGAGAATACCTAATTCTAAGCCTAGCCTGACTCGAATGCTTACGACCTTCTTTCTTTCTTCCGATTTTTGGGTGTTTTCCTACGTTTTTTTATCGAAATCGGATCTTTATGTGTTTTCTTACGGTTTTATTGAAATATTTGTAAAACACTTGTGATTTCCTTTCTCCGGATTTTCCTCGTGTTTTTTGACGGTTTTCTTCGAGTTACTTTGGGTCATCTGCCGCCTTTTCACGATTTTTTTCAGGAGCTGTCGGCCCGTCAAGTGTACAGGTTTGTTTTACATTTACAACATTTACTGTTGCTATTGCACGCTTTCCTGCATATACGCATAATTTATGCTTGTAATATTACTGTTTACTGCGTTCCATAGCATGTTCCTTTTTATAATTAATGTTGCTTCTAAAGACTTGCAGGGGACTTTTAGGTTAGATGCCAGTAAGACTCGGTTTAGGAGGTTCTCCGTAGTGAGCCACTGACCCAATAACTGTACATCAATCCTGAGCCTATAATCGATATGTTAAGGATCTTAGAGTAGTCTTTCCAAGAAGCGGGACGTGGAAGCAAGCGGACGGAGGGCGACAATTGAGACCGCGATGACGAGACATAGGATGTCTCCTTAGAGTCAAGGTCCAATCGTAGGATAGTTGGAAAGTCACCGGGGTTCTCGCTAGATCTGTGACATCTCCTACCTTTCACTCAATTGACTCCTGAAAATAACTGTTCATATTTTGAGCCCATTCTCCCTTTGATTTCCTCATATTTATCCTTGGAAACCTAAACTTTGCAATATTGAAAATAAAACCACTGATCTTAATCGAAGGTTTTATTAAGTGATTGCAGTCATTTAAGATGTAATTAACTATAAGAGCTTGCCTCTATAGGAAACTTACGAGCTCAACTTAAAATAAACCCTATTTAATCTCGCGTATTAAATAAGGGAACTTGTCGGTTAACATAAATGTCCGCAGACTAAAATGAATGTCATAAAATCTTTAGTTTATTTAATTGATCCGCATTAGTAAGTAATATGTCTATTCCTCTGGATAGATGTATCGATTACGGTGTTGTGCTTGATCATTTAAACTATTGCGGATATGAGATCAGTTCGGTCTCGTATTTTAAAAAAAAATTAAAATACTACTTTTCCAAATTAAATATATAAATTAAATTAAACTTCTTTTAAAATCGGGCATCAGGATATCCATTCCGACGGCTGACAATTTCTAATTTGGCGACCGACAAGTCTCCCCAACAAATAATGACATACTTACATGGGTGCTACGTCGCACCATACCTAATCGTGCAGCTAGCTCCCAATCGAAAACTCCACCAGGCATCTTCAGTCAATGTTGACCCTGTTCTCCTTCAACTATGTTAGAGAATACATCTAGAAATCCTCTTGGGTCATAAGACCTAATTTATCCACCATTTGCGTAGATAAAACATTCTTGTTGCTCCCTTCGTCAATGATGAGACTACATACCTTTCCATTCAGTGCTACTTGTGTAGAACATGTTTTGGTGAAGCCACTATGGATCCCTCGTATACCTCTCTGTTCCTCAACCGCTTCCTCATCACTAACCTCCTCGACTGCGCCCTGCTCGATAAAAGACACAACTCAGCTTGCCGGGTAGTTGGAGGCAATGTGCTCAAATCCAGGACATCTAAAGCATTTTCTGGTGGGGCCTGTAATAGGCATGCTACTCTTCTCAGGCTTCCTCTTACTTGGGGTGGCACTGTCCTTATACGAATCATTTTTCTTAACTTCCTGAAGCGTGCTTCTGTTGATATCTGCAATTGCGCATGGCTGCCTCAATGGTGGCGGTTGCCTGCTCTGTTTCTGTTGTCTCTCTACCTTTAGGGCTAAGGTTTGGATATCTCTCAATGACCAATAGGGTTGCAGCTATATGATATGGCTAATGACCCTGATATTGGGCTATAAAATGTTCCTTTGGCTCGACCAACTCACACTTTATCTGCAATTGGTCGAACTGTGTTGTGAACTCCACTGATAGGTCACTACTGTAGGTGGAGTTTCAGAAATATATCATGTCGGTAATGAGGTGGTAGTTATTTTCTCTGCATCACCTTCCTCATCTTGCCTCACTTGGTATTCTTGTCACTGTCTCCTGTTTTTCTCTGCCACTCCAAGTTTTCTTAAACAAGGAGGCACTTTCATAATTTGATGGCTGCGAATTGTCGAAATCCATATCTCCATTGAACATTAGTATATCCACATTTATTTTGAAGTCCTTGTGTATTCCATATATTATCTCTTCTCTCGGCCTCCTCTGTACTGGATTCCAAAGCGTCGTGACTTGTCTTCTTCATCACTGAAATCCCTCTCTTTGGAAAGGGTTGAAAGTCTCATCCCTTTCACCTTTTCAACTTTTTCTGTCACGATCGAGAGTAATTTTTTTCCCTAGATTTTATCCTCAATGTCCGTAAGCCTTCATTGAAGTTGACAGATCTCTTGTTGTTTCTCTTCTTGGGCAAACTCGAGCATATATCTTCTTGGTGGCATGGTTAGGGTTTGATATTTGTGGAGTGGAAAGGGTATTTGGTAGTAGGAAAGAAAAAAATTTGGTGGAGATGGCTTGGGTATGACAGATGCTAAGAAATCCTAGGATAGGACTAGGGTTAGACTAAATTTGATACCAATTGATACCAGAGTTTAATCCAAACCACAATAAAAATGCAAATATTATTGTTGAAATTCAATAGAGTTACAAACAAGGACTCTTAACAATGAAAAACAATAACACAAACAGTAGGTAGGTGTCAGATTGAGAGGTTGTAGTAGCAGATGGGATGCCTGGAGGGCTTGGCGGCGGCATGTTGGGTTGCAGGAAAGTTGGAGGCAGCAAGTTCTGGTGCTGGAGGGACTGGTGGTAGTACTTGTGATGGCTTGAAGGGTTGACAACAGTAGGTTGGGGTGCAGGAGGGGCTGGTGGCAACAAAGGCATGAAAGGGAGGTCTGCAGGGGAATGATAATGAGCAGGGGAGAGCAGCAATTAAAAAATGAAGGGTAAAAAGAGTTACAGCCGGAGCATCTTCTCGCTGTCAGATACAACCCTAGAAAGGGAAAAAAAATACACGAGGCTATCCTGACAGAAAAAAACCAAAAACCAAACCTAAACCAAGAAAAAAAGTATATTTATAATAGCAGAAACTAAGGAGGTGATGGCTCCTCCCCTCAGGCGGCCAACCTAGCTCAGACCAAGGTCCGGTCAGCCCTTGCCCACCTAGCTGAACCGGCCAGCCCCTGCCGATTCAACCCAGGGGACCTCCCCTCCTCCCCAAGTCCCCGCTTCACAACTTTCCATCAACTTAATACAAGCTTTTAAATGCTAGGCCATCAACATAAATGTCTCACCAAGTCCACCAAAATAGAAAGCATAAGACATAAGTTATGCGGATTTTTGACAAATCAACAAAGATAAATCGAATCAATCCCTTCATCAAGCACACTGAAGTAGAAAGCATAGAGCCGATGGTAAATTCATTCTTCTGAAAAGTTAATGAAAACTAATCAAGTCAACTCAACATTAAGTCCGTTAAGACAAAATGCATAAAGCAGAAGGTAGACTCAATCGGGTCAATTTTTTCATTAAGTCCATGTAAAAGCATCAGACTAGTGAAAATCTCTATTAGGTTCAACAAGTTTTTGCAGCCTAGTTGAAGGAATTCAAACTCAACATCAAGCCTAAGGGATGAATCCCTCTATTGAAAAGGTGTCAAATTCAAGTGGTTCTCAAGATACATCAACCAAAGACTATTCTTCAATGATCAATCCCCCATACCAAAGTTCAATTCACACTTTATATCGACATCTGAGAGAATTCTCGTAGATTTGCAAAATTAAAAGCTGCTTTTAACGTGATATCTAAACAAACTCTTGATGATCCGTTAGGTGAAACCCTCAACGTGACATTGAAATTAGTTTTTTGAGATTTGTAGGATCAACCAATTTGCAACAAATATGATATGACTTATGTACACACAATTTTTTATGAGGGGCATTTGTTGATCTCCATATTTACTCCGCTTGGTGACACGATTGGATTCATTGAGAAAAATGAATGAAAGCAAAAACATAATGTAAATAAAGGTCACGAGGCATTACACCAAACAAGATCAATGCACAGCCATAATGTCTTGCGACACCAATCATGCACATTTAGTTAGGTATGGTCGCAAGGTCTTACAATCTTGATACAACTCCCCATGTGAGGATGACATTGGGAGGTTGCTAGATTTTTTAGTGATTGAGGGCCTAAATAGAATTTGAACAATACTTAAACAAAACTTAATTAGGAATTTTATAAACTTGAAAAAACACGAAAATAATTATGGAATGAAATAAAATGAAAATTTTAAGAGCAAAGCAGACTTAAAAGTGAACTTATATGAGA
Organism: Phalaenopsis aphrodite; assembly: GCA_003013225.1. Taxonomy (NCBI): domain Eukaryota; kingdom Viridiplantae; phylum Streptophyta; class Magnoliopsida; order Asparagales; family Orchidaceae; genus Phalaenopsis; species Phalaenopsis aphrodite. The sequence goes on along the minus strand of NEWO01000464.1, from coordinate 97,311 downwards.
TTTGAAACTTTACTTGTAAAGGACGAGCATAACCTCCTTACACTTAGAATGTTCAAAATATTGAAGTCACAACTAAAGGAAAATAAACCGAATAATTATTCTATCTATAAGCAAAAAGATGACTTGTGAGGGCCACTCAAATAAAACAAGTCATATATAGACAAATCTTGCCCCTATAAGTAAAGAAAAAATTAAAATAAATTATGGCCTGGGAATTTAAATTTGAATATAATCTAAAAAATTTAATTAGTATCAAATCTACACAAAGGCTACCAGATCCACAACTTTGATGCAGAAGCAGACATAAGGTGTTGTTAAGGAGGTCTCAAATGATACTTCACATTCATTAGTATGTCACACAAATTTATTTACTTAATTTTATCTCTTGCACATTCTTTGTGAGACGCTCTTTGGCTTTGAGTATTTTGCTTTGAAAAATGGGCAAATTGTTTGAAAATTTTGCGTTTCTTAAATTATTTTTAGTTTTTTAAGAGTTTAAATATACTCGTATGTGCTCTAACTAGTACATAAAATAAGTAGTACATGATCTAGAAATGTTGTGTGGGTTGAATATATATTTGGACTAATATGTAATTTACCATGAGAAACATTCAAGTTTAATTAAAAATTTCTTTCTAAAAATCTCATTCATAATCATTTAATGATTCATACTCTCGAGTGGGTCACATTATCTATAAAACAAAATCACAAGTCCCACTTTAGTCAATTCGATCCTCCTTATTAAAAGGACTCGAGTTGAGATGATCAATGTTTTAATTATATTCAAGTGATAAATATTAATAAAAATTATAATTATGAATGATACAATTATACAAATGATCATCCCTGATGATGGATATGTTCAAAGTGAACGTCAAATGAAGGTTTATTTTTCATAAATCAAAATTTCACATTTTAAAAGATATATTCAAATGCAATATCACTAAATCTTAAAATAAATTTCATCCACCATCTACAACTGATACCAGAGTTAGCCTAAATAATAATAGAAAAATTAAATATTATTACTGGAAAACCGATCAGGTTGGTACTGAAAGGAAAATTACAACCAACTAGATGAAAATGTAAATAACAACACACCTGACACACGACACGTGGCTAGGATTGGATCAAGGGTGGTGGAGATGGGTCGATGAGGGTTGGAAGGTGGCGGGATGATGGACGAGGTGGTAAAAAAACATAAAACAACAAAAATGATGGTTTAACGGGTTCCAACAACAAGCCAACAACCGATATTGATGTGGTGCGACTATCCGGGATGAGTGCTATAAGAGTGCTGAGTATGGGTTCAAATTCTAGTAGTGGACAACAAGTGAAGAGTTTGCAAGCTGGCGAAGGTAGGAGACGAGGATAGCAAGTGAAAGGAAAGAACTGTAGGGAATACAACTACAAGAAGTTGTTGAAGCAGCTGCAGCAGGGACGAAATAGATGGGAGCGACGTGGGAGGAGACAAAAGTGAATAAGGGATAATAACCACCATTTCAGTGGAGGGATACAACAAAAAGACCTCCAATCCGTTGGATGCAGCTCTCGAAAAGAGTAAAATAGAAGTCGACTGTTTTCCTAAACAAAACACACAAAAAATTCCTCTCTAAACCCTAATACAACACATATACAAGAAAAGTCTAGAAATGAATGAAAGGAAAGGAGGAAACTCGCTAAAAATTGAAAATGAGTAGAAAACCGACCGCTCAGTTCAGCTCTATGTCGCCTGCATGAATCGGCGTCCGAATATTGTGGCAATGTCGTGGAAAGGAAGGGGGTGTGGCTCCTGATAGCTCCTGTGTCAACAATAGTTTATCGAAATTGATAAAATTGAGGTTACCTTGAGCTTATAAGGAGTTAATATTGTTTTAAGTATATTGCCATATTGATACTCAAAATAATCTTATGCCAATAAAGACATGGCTAAGGCTCTTTGTTAACGTGATTTAACTAGTCGGCTCCACAAATGTTGTTATGATCAAAACCCTATGATCGGGTGGTTTGGCTAGAGAGACTCTACTATATGATGGTTATGATTGCAGAACATATGTCATGAATGACTTCATGCCTTTTGAGTCTTGAATCATATGGTATATCTGATATGACACAGCCTTATATTAGCTAATATTGAGTTGAAGTTGTTCGCTTATAAAAACATTTACTCTAAGGGTCCATTTGGGGCAGCTTATAAGTGCGGGCGGCGTTTTCAAAACACCGCCGTACCATTTGGTTTGCGCGTTTCGTCAGCTTATCCAAAACTGCGTTTGAGTTTTTACACTAAACGCAGGCCGTGGGTCGACCTCTGCGGCCAGCTCGCGGGCCGCGTTTCAGGATAAGCAGCTTATCAAGAAACGCACAAGCTGCCCCAAACGGACACTAAGTTTATAAGATTTTCTCGAATAAAATAACCTATAGCTGCTGACAAAATTTATGTTGTGAAGTTGAGTCGACTCTCCTTTGTTTACGTAGATTAGAAATCTTGGCATCCAAGCTGAGAGAACTATAATATTTTGATCAAGCTTCGAATCATCCACTCTAAGCTCATGGTAATAAATTTTATAAAAAAAAACTGCTACTAATGCTGAGCGATCTTTGCCCTAATGCTTATGATACGATTCACAATAGAGTTTCTCACAAAAATTAGGGAAAACTATTATTTTATTGTAGGAACATCAAAAAAGTCAGTACAAATACATAAAATAAGCATCTACAATTTGAGTGGTAAACAATCTTTCCCAAATGTCACGATTCGAGAGGTTGGAAATCACTCACAAACCCTATCCCTAAGACTTAAGATAACAATCTCATGCATAATCCTAACCCTAAGCAAATTTGCCTTATTATACTAAAATATAATAAATAATAAAAAATTAAAATGCCCTTAAGCTATCACAAGACAAAATTGCTCTTAGGCTAGGTACCAGACTAACAATACTCTCCTTACAAAAAGACACATTATCCTCAAGGTGGGAAAAACTAATGTTTGATCAAGTCTTATGGTTTCCACTGTTCTTCGTTATCTGATAATCCTTTCCATTTAATCAGAATTTTCACATGATGCTCAGAAATTTGAAATGTCATATTGTGGACATCCTTCGGTCGCATTTGAATCAGATGGTGACCTAACTTTTCAGTCAATCTTAGAAAATATCGCAGTCCCAAATAGCACATCCCATAACTTATTAACACCAAAATTTCTATCAACTTCGTATCATGTGTCTTTTCCATCTCTACCAACTCGATCATTCTTGTTTTTGTTTGTTGAAGCCATTTGAATGTCGCATTATTTCTTCAAAGTGCTGCTGCTTGAGTCCGCTCTTGATTTCTTCACTCGATCCCACAACCCCAGATCCGCCTAAGGCAGCAATGCTACTCTGATATTGCGTGAATTCTTTTGGTTGCTATTGCTGGGGTCTGTTTCTCATGTCGTTGCTCAATCCCGCGGAGGCTGAAGGTGAGTTTGTGTGAAACCTCTTGATCTTCTTAATCATTTTCTTTCACAGTCATGAATCTCCTCTCAAACTACCATCCATGGACGAGAAATGTTTGTCTATTTCAGATTTGATGTGGCTCAACTCTTTCGTAATTTTTTTTCCATAGAATCAAATTTTTTTGGGCTATTACTCCATCTATAGTTTACGAACTCCTTTGCGTTGAAATCCTGTCGTTGGCTTCGTTGGTAGCCCAAATCACGACTGTTTCATAAGGCATTTAAGCTGCAATCACTTGCTTTTAGATCGCACAATTCGGTCACTTAGATCACAACTAGGGTAAGTTGAATCGTCGTGCTTCTCAAATCGCAGCGAGGGCAAACCAAATTGTGCTTCTTGACAACCTCGATTTTGTGCCCACCCGGTTAGCTCTAATCATAACTTTATCTCTTGGACAGAGCTGGAGGATGTGATTTTTGGGTCACCATAAATTGTCTTGCTTTCGAACTAGCTCCAGTCGTGATTGTTTTGTGAGGTGAGATCACGAAAAGCATCACCTGTATGCCACAATCCTTTCCTATGCTGCGATCCCGATCCTTCTGCACACCACAATCCCATAGTTTTTTCCTGGATAAAATTGCAACTGTAGCTTCCCATTGTGATCCCATTGCAACAGCTCCGTGAGTACACGTAGTCTGCTATCTTGTCGTGCTTCTTGTGGCTAGAATTTGTGAATCCGTTGTTAATTTTCCAAGAATCGAGAGCTCTGATACCATTTGATTCAATCGGAGACATTTTTTTCCGTTGAAATTAGGGAAACAAATATTTTATTGCAAGAACATTAAACGTTTAACACAAATACATTATGCAACTACAATTCGAGAGATATGCAATCTCTCTCAAATCCTACAATTTGAGAGGTAGAAATTATTTCTCAAACCTTAATCCTAAGACTTCCTAACACCAAATATGTTAGCCCTATTTATACTAAATAATAATAAATAATAACAAACTAAATTGCCCTTTAGCTAATACAAGAAAAAATTGCTCTTAGGCAAGGCACTGGGGCAACATATTAGTTTTAATCGAAAGTATTCTCCCATTATCAAGAGTAATTAACCATATGGACTTGCGCCTATGACAAATCTCGAATCGTAGATTTTAAAGTTCTCGCAAAATGTGGGAGAAATGTCTTGATAGTGTCTTATTTACAATTTCATCTGTTTATAAAAAATTGACCCATAACTTCATGTAAAGCACTCAATTCTCATTCATTTCAAGGGGGATCGGGTGCAAATTTTCGGAGCCCAAAAGACAGGTGCCTTTAAAAAGCATGGCATAAAAATTGTTTCTCACCTTTTGATTTTTGCAACATTATGGTATTGTCAAAGTTATATACTGAATAACCCTGCCACATATGGAAATCATATTTAGTCGAGTCATAGTTTTTATTATGAACCTCAAAGGGTGAAGTAGAATTCGAATGTTTCTTATAAAAAGCAACGTTAGAACGTTGCATTAGATATGACCTATGTCTCCTGGGTTTAGCCTATTGTTGAGGTTGCATGGATGTCATTTTATTTCAAGTAACTTGAAAGCGGTCAATGATGGTGAGTATTCAATCTTTTCATCATAAATTTGAGATTGCATTTGGGATCACTTGTTTTGGCAAATTGCTTTGCTTGGAATATGACCAATGTGAAAATTTTAAACTTTGCAGTTTTTTTGCACGGGAATGGTCAAACTAATGCAAATGCTGATGTTTGTACATTTTTTTTTTGTGATGGTTGATGTAGGGTATTGGAATGGTTGTGTATACCTGCACACATCTGCACTTGTTTTGCTGGATACTTTTAGTCTTTTGCCTTTGCTAAAAAGCCTCAAAATTTACTTTTTTTTTTCTTGCCTTTTTATTAAATTGAATTCATTAATTTCACAGGACACGTCCCGTGCATGCTATGGCCCTAGACATGTTGAAGTAGCAAACGAGCGAATAGCTATTCAAACTCTTCTAATTACAGATAGCCTTTTCAAGTAAGATTTTTCTTATTTCCACCTTCCGTATCAATAATTTATATGAACCAATTAAACATTAGGGTTTAGATTTTTACCATCATAGAGAGTGATGCTATAGAAGTTCAAGTTTTGAAATTAATTATTTTGAATTTTTCTTAGCGAACCTTTTCACCTAGTCTGCATGGATTGAGTATCTAATTTCTTAACTATCAAGCGGCAATGGAAACGTAGATTGACCATTAGTAACATCAATGGAAAACAAAATATTATGGGATCATTACATCGGTGTCCCATCCATTTCAGGCAAGTCGCACAGAATTTGTGGTTATTTTTATTATTAGGGATTGGGTTTTAGCGTGTTCATCTAAAAGAAGTTCTTAACTGACTGATGCGGGAGTTAACCCAACCACAGTAGGATAAAAAAATATTATTACTAATAAAATCCATAGGCAATTACACACACTTGAAAGGAAATGCATTAACCTAACTCAAATTAGGGTGGATCTCGGGGTGGTGGTGGTGATCGGAGAGGGATTTGCAGGTGATGGGTTGTGGTGAGATGGTTGGCCAGCAGAAAACAGCAAGATAGCCGTTCCTCGGGTTCCGGACTGCAAGCAGACTGCAGATAACGTGGAACAACTGTTCTTGATGATGTCAGTAATTGGGAAGGGGAAGGGTGCAGTTTCTGAAGGCACAGCATGTGAGAAGGGAGGGGCGGTGGCTGGGGAGGCTGGGACACCCAAGGACAGCAGTTTGATTGCGGAGGGAAAGATAGTGGTAGCTGGAACAGCCGCGAAGCTGCAGGGAAAAGTGATCTGGATGGCTGGAACGGCTTGAAACAAGCCGGGAACAGCTATTTGGGTCTTCAGCAGCAAGGGAGAATGACGTTGGTGGCAATGGGGGATGCAGGGGATTGCAAGACAGCTAGAGGATGGCTTTCCGGGGCGGCGGCAGCGAGGAAAGATGTCTGGAAGTAGAAAAATTGCAATGAAAACAGCGACGGCGGTTGTTCAGGGGTGGTTGCAACAATATTGGGCGATTGAGGAGGATGTGGAAGGGAATAGGGAAGATAATCACCACATCAGGAGAGAGATAGCCGGAGCTCAACCCAAACCTTCAAGTACAGTCTGCCAAAGGAGAAAACGGATGTTTGCGGTTGTCCTAAATAAACCCACACAAAAATAATTTCAAAAACATCATAAAAGCAAATATATAGTAATAGGAGAACTAGGAGTGGCCCAAGAGTACCTACCAAGTCCCCACAATGAAAATACCTGGACCGATTTGGTCCAGGGACGAGAGGTTGCTTTGCTTCTTGTTACAACAAATCCCGTGTGAGTGGGATACGCCCCATGTCTGTCTTCCAGGATTGGGAGAGCTTTGACCTCATTCATCAAAGCTTCTGTTTGCACGTTAAAGGTGGTGGAGCTGCTATAATCTCTTGGTGTTGAAGGCTCTTCGATTGTGTCGATATCAATGCTTGGATCTCACCGATGATTGTATTATTCCCCAAAACACTGATCTATATCGGTCCAACCCTCTGGAGATACACTGCTGGATTGGACTGGGGGGGGGGGTGATATGGTGGAATGCTAGGAACCCTATAGTAGGACTAGGGTAAGGCTTGCTCTGATACCCAATGATAGCAGAGCTAAACCAAACCACCATAGGAAAAATAAATATTATTACTAAGAAAGTCAATAGGCGATTATAATTTACACACATGAAATGAAAAAAAACAACAGACTTAACAACCCAACTCAAATTATGGCGGATCTCAGAGTGATGGTGGCGGTTGGAAGGTGGTGAGGGGTGAACAAGATGCTCTGCTAGCAGAAAACAACAAGATAGCAGTTCCCGAGGTTTTGTATAGTAATCATGCAGTGGA
>NEWO01000464.1:66140-88860 GCA_003013225.1 Phalaenopsis aphrodite | reverse complement strand
CTGTGTCATAACTATGACTAATCCTCCCGATACTTCTCTACTAGCAAGGACAACTGTAATCTTAGACTCCGCAGATAGAAGAATTATGCGCTTGTCATATTTGGTGAATGAGTAGGTGTTCTGGTACCCATCATGTTGAGTCTTACAATCGTACTCACGGTCTCCCCAACAAAAGGTAACGAACATCCATAGTTACCACGACTGGCTCCAAATCGAAAACATCAGAATACATCTGTCAGTGTTGATCATGTTCTCCTTCTTCAATCATGTGAGGGAATATGACGGGTTGTCTCTATGTCATGATGCTCAACTTGTCCATCATCAATGTTGACGCCATATTCTTGCTGCTACTTCCATCAATTATGATGTTGCATACCTTTCCCTTAATGTTGCAATGAGTTTAGAATATATTAGACGTTGTTATTCCCTTGACACCTCAATCTGAAGGACCCATTAAACCACAAGCATCTCGCACTCATCTAGTGGAAGCTAGTACTCACCCTTTTATTCGCTGTCAATGCTTCTTTTTCGCTGACTTGCTTCATTGCACCCTGTTAGGTAATAGACACAACTCAGCTTGTCAAACAACTGGGGATGATGTGCCCAATTCATGACATCTAAAGCATTTTTTGGTTGGGACTGTAGTGGGTGTGTTACTCTTCTAAAGTTTCTTCTTACTCTGAGTTGCTTTGTTCTTATCCTGACCAGTCTTCTCAACTCCCTGAAGTGTGCTCCTGTTGATGTCTCCAATTGCGGGTGGTTGTCTGAATGACTTTTGTTATCTGCTCTGCTTTTGTTTTCTCTCCATTTTCAGTGTTAAAATATGTACGTCCCCAAGTGTCCAATCGGGTTGCAGTTAGACTATATTATCGATGGCTGGCTTCAGGCCTCCCAAATACCTAGCAATGGTGTGCTCCTCTGGCTTTGTTAGATCACATTTCAGCTTGAGTTGCATAAACTCCATTGTGTTCTCCACCGATAGCTTCTCCTACGGCAGTTAATGGAACTTCAAGAAATATTATGGCGGTAGCGCGGGGGTAGGTATCGTCGATGCATAATTGTCTTAATTTTCTCTCAATAAGTGATTTTGTCGTGTCCTTCTTTCTGTCCCTCCCTCGTCAAGTTCTCCCACCACAAAGCAGCATTTTTCTTCATCTTGATGGCGGCGAGATTCACTTTTCTGTCATTGGGCACCTTCTTGTTTTTTAAGGTTCTGCTCAACAATCTGCATCCAATCAAGAAAATTATTAGGACCCTTTCTCTCATTGAAGTTCCTGTAGATTCACCTTTGTTCCTAGATCTTTGTATTCTCCAATAGACTCACCATCTTTGTATCTTTTAACAGGCATCTCATATTTGTTTCTTCTAGACACTTCAACTCTGTATCTTCTAACAAACGCTGAATCTCTGTGCCTCCAACATGCACCTTAGTTCCGGCCTCCGCTGATATTGTACCCCATAATTTCTTCTCCATTGGAGTCATCCCCATGGAAGTGATTCAGGTGTTCTTCTTTCTCTCCTTCACGGATTTCACTATCTTGGGGTGGTGGTGGTAATCAGCTGGGGGTTGGAAGGCGGCGGGGTGATGGATGAGATGGTCGGCCAACAAAAAAAACAAGTTAAGGGTTCCCAACATTATAGAAAGCAAACATGCAACATATAACAATTTGGAACACCCGTCCTTGATGATGGTTTAAAAGCGGAAGAGCGTGGGAAGGGAAGGAGCGGTGGCTGTGGAGGTTGGTTCAGGCAGGCAACAACAACAATTGCGGAGGGAAGGGTATTGGTGGCGGGAACAATCAGGAGGCTGCGAGGAAAAGAGTGTAGTGAAAGCATCGACAATGGCTGTTTGGGGATGGCTGCAACAATGGAGGATGGTTGGGAGTGATGAGAGGAGGATGTGAAAGGGGATAGGGAAGGAAATCCCCAGCTGAGTAAAGAGATACAACCAGATCACTATTCAAACCCTCAGATACAGTCCTAGAAGGGAGAAAATTGACGCAACATCTTTCTTAAACAAACTCACAAAAAAACTAATTGTAAAATATCAGGAAAGCAAATATATTGTAATATGATAACTAGGAGTGGCCTAAGAGGATCGACTGAATCACCCACAACGAAATGATCTGCACCGGACATGGTAGGCCGCTTCACTTCCTGTTGTCAGGAAATCACGCGTGAGCAGGATATGCCCCGCGTCACCGGCTGTGCCGACTTTTCAAAACTAAGAAGATGAACATAAAAGTTTACTTGTGAAAATGAAAACTCATTTGTTTAAAGTGCTAAAATCCCGTGGCTATTTACATTTGGTCATTTTAGTCCCAAAATGCATAATAATGTCAAATAGTCGCCATATTGTTTAAATTTGGGCTGAAATAATCCTTCGTATTATATATATAAAAAAAAGATTTAAGATCAGCAGTCACCAATATTTAAACATAGTCCGAACTAAGATCATGTAGTCACCAATATTTAAAATTAGTCCTTTTTTATTTGACCTTCTTCGGCGTTATGATGAACTAAAAAAACTGGTTAAAACCATATTATGGAAACTGTAACGTGGCTGGAGTTTATGGCTTTCCCTGCTAGTTTTTTAAGCTGGGTGCCCTTATTGCAGTGTACGCTAAGTGAATCTGTTCCCATATCCAGGTAAAACTTAGGCGTTGCTTAATACTAGTATACAACCACCAACAGTAGTATAAAAATGGCATTAGTTGGGCATGGAATCAAAAGTGATTATAAGTCCCTACTTGAGGTTAAAGGGTCCAAAGAGGGAGAGGCCTTTTCTGTTAATTGGATGATCCTTTTTGCTATTCCTGGACTAACCTTATCGGTATTTAGAAAAATGGAAGTCCATCTTAACCGCTAGGGTTAGTATTCCAATGTATGGGTTTTTGCCTTGCATTACAAGAAAAGGGGCAAAGATCTTTTACTTCTCAAAGACAAGTACTTTGTTTTGTTAGGACTTTTTTTCTTACCCATCCATCTTAAATCTACCACAATTTAGACTGTATTATATTTTGACATCTGATTAGCAGTTTGACCAAAGAGATTTTGAGCTCTTTTCATTCATTCAATCTGCATATGGCTATTTTTATAGCCTAATTATCTTTTCCTCCTAGCATTACCTTTTAGTTTGCAAAAGTTGGCTTTTACATCTTAACTTTTTTCCCTATAAAGCTGAATACTCATAAAATAAATGGCAATCCAGGATCTCATTTGGTTGCTTTTGGATAGAAACGAATTAGAAGATGATGGTTTTATTGCACCCATTTTCTTGTGTGAAAAAGAAATTGCTACATTTTGGTGGTTTGCTTACAGTTTTTGTTGCTTTATGTATATATAACCTTGTGATGGAGTGATTTTTTGTACCATTTTTCGGAACTTATTTTCTTCTGAAAGGAAATAAAGGGACCCTAATTTGATAATTTGAGATAGTTATTATCCCACATGTATATATATATATATATATATATATATATATATATATATATATATATATATATATATATATATATATATATATATATATATATTAATGGCAATTTTAGGATAGAAACTTTCATTTTTATCTTGTTTCCAAGGATACAGGAGATTTCATGGTGCAGGTCTTTTTTTTTTTTTGGGTGTGATGTTCAAGCCAACTTTCTTCAGAAATTTTTTGAAGTTTTATATCATGACTTTAAATTGTTGGTCATTACAATCAAGATGCACTTGCAGTCAAACCCAATCAATATACAGAAAGTAGGTTCATTTAATTTTTTGCCATGCTTGAGTGGAGTTGATCAATTTATAAATTCATCTTTACATGAAATTCCCATTTTTGCTCAAAATAAATCTCCACTAACTCGGCCATTTGCTCTGTTAAACTTTTCCATTGGCTCCTATAGTTGCTGATTGAATGGTTTTATTGGTAGAAACGCAGATGTGTTAACAAGGACGAAATATGTCAATTTGGTCGACTCCGTAAAGAACTCTGGAGGCTCCGTCCATATTTTCTCTTCGATGCACGTCTCTGGAGAGCGTGAGTAATTCTTGCCATTTTTTTTATTTGGGGCATTTACATGCATATCACCAATGCCTACCTATTTACATATCCAACACCTAAACCTTTCTTTCTTACATTTATACCACTCAAATCAATTGCATGACATAAAAAATTCCAACTATTTTAAAGTTTAAAAGGTGAAAAACCTTTGCATGCATAGGTAAGGTGGCATATATGTGAAAATTGAAATTTAGGTGTTAGATATGTAAATGCTTAAGAATTGAGTGTTATGTGTGTAAATTTTTATTTTTATTTTCTTTAACAAATGTTCTCCTGAGGCCTTTTTTCCAATGCTGCCATTTTCATATCCTGTAGATAGTTCTTCAGATTTAGTGAACAAATCTTCTGATTAGCACTTTTTTATTTTTTTCTAAAATTTGAACAGAGCTGGCGCAACTAACAGGTATTGCGGCTATTCTTCGCTTTCCCTTACCTGATTTGGATGACATTGAGATGTAAGTTATTGCAGCATTTTCTCTACTAAGAACAGAGGGATGCATCCAGTCTTGTGAAACTTTCTTTATTTGCTGTGATATTTAGAAATGAAGTTTTTTCAATTAGCAATTAATGCTTACCTTGTCTTTTAAACATATACAAGCTAACAGCAGAAGTGTAAGAGTCCTGTTTTGCCTGTCTTCATTCATTACAGGCAATCAAATTAGCCAAGATATTTATGTACATATGTTTCACATTTATTTGTTAGTTTTGTTCAATATTTAAATGTTTATAATTTTGCTTCTTGTTATTATATTGATATCGAAGCGTTTTTTTTTAAAATCATTTCTCAAAAATTAGTTTGTGTTTTTCTTCATATACAATTGCACAAGAAGGTTTGGGTTAAATATGTATGCCTTTATCTTTGATGGCATCTAGAAACTGAGGCATCCATCTATGCATTCTATTCCAAGCCAATAGTTTTTTTATTTAGATAATTAGTGCATAGCACTCAAAACTTTGCTATTTACAAAATTGGCACCCTAGTCATTTTTTTAAACTATAGAAGTATAGAAGCAGTGCATTTATGCATGCCAAGATTAAATCATTGCAAATTTGTTAAAAATGAAAAATATGAGTTGGGGTTTTATTGTGAATTCTGATATTTGAGTGAGAATTTGAATATACTTATGAAATAGGGTGCTAGTTCTGTAAGTAGCGAAAATTTGAGTGCTATATATGTAATTGCCCTTTTTTTCACTGGAATTTCTTACAAGGTTATATCTAGCATGATGATTTCATGGCATCTTTTTTATTTGCAGGCAAGTCAACAAATAATATTCATGTATAAAAAATGTAATTGAGATAACAGCAAACGAACCCTCTGAGCACGTAGAACTTTGACTATTTGCTTAATCAAGTTCGAGATAATTAACTGTTCAACAATTTTCAATTTATGTTTAGCAGTGAATGAAAATCAGATGCCAGAGTAATTATAAAATCCCAAATTTGAGGGATTGGGTTGGTCATTAGTTGGGGTAAATGGTAGCAGCGTAGCATGTACTATTAGGGTGTAGCAATTTCTTTTAAAAAGTCGGTGCCCTATTGCATGGATTACATTTATTGTTGTTGATGTTGAGAGAAGGTTAGGATTTGTAGTTCTTACTAGAATAATGGTAGTTGTGTTATTTAGGGAGTTCGGAGGTTTGAGAGCTATGGTTTTGGAGGAGGGTGAAAGGTTTTGTTAGGGTTTATGGCTTCGTATGAAGTGGTAAAGGCTTGGAGAGGGGAAGGTTTTGCATTTGAGTTGTGAGAGTAATGAGAGGAGTAATAATTTCTTCTCCTAAGAAAAATGTGCTAAGATTGGGTCCTCTAGTTGTCACCTTGTAAGAGAGAGGGAGAGAAAGAGCTTACATGGATATTTTTTATAGACAGTGGAGCATAATAATTAGGATGGCTGCAAATTAAAATATAATCTTCTTCACTAAATTTATGGGATTTTACATATATCACATCTAAACTGTAATATATATATATATATATATATATATATATATATATATATATATATATGCATGAAAAGATGAACTGCACTTCTAAAAAGTGGTGACTGTGCTATTTTTTATGTAGTATTAAAAATTTGGGTGACGTGTGTATAAATTGAAGTTTAGGAGGGAAATACATAAATACATAAATGCACCTAAATTTTTTAAAGAATAATATTGATATATTGCTTGGTTATATTCTAATCTTCTTAACTCACTTTTTATATCACACATAATTATGAAGACAACGAAAATTACGTGCAAATATAAATACAAAATGAAAACATGTATGAGAATATTTGTTGTATCAATCGGCCTTTTAGGAGTTTAACCATAGAAAATTTAGAAGGTGTTTTCATGGTTTGAAGCTATATTATTATAAACAAATTTAGATATAAATTTAGATACATCCAATATCAAATTTTTTTTTTCTACAAAACAACTTGATGTTAAGAATACAGTATAGATCCTTCATGTTATATATTTTTGTAGGAAAAAAAAAATTGTACAAAACGACTTAATTTTAAGAATACAGTGTCAAAAAATACATTTTTTTTCTGCAAAACAACTTATCAATAATTATATAGATAATATGAGTGTCTCATGAGATTTTCAGCAATATTAAAATTGATGAAAAGATCTTACTAAAACAAAGAATATATTAGACATTACATTTTATAAAATGTAACAATTGAAAGTTAGCCGTTCGACATCTATTTTTGTAAAAGGTCAATAAATTTTATTCTTTTATCAATTTGCTTACTTGGTTAGGTATTTATTTACTATAAGTAAAAGGTTAAAAGATAGTTGTAGAAAGTTCTGAAAGCTATTGTGACTCCATAGTAGCTACAGTAAAGTATGCCTGAGGTAGAGTGGAGGAAGAGAAAACCTGGAAATACTTGATTACCCACACAGCTTGCTATAGTACCCGAGGCCCGCGTACACAGGTATGTGGGAAGGTTCTACAGATGAAGTGTTACATGGTTTACCTTAATGTCGCATTGTATGACTGATATGCCTTAACTTGGACCTGATGAGTTGTTACCCCCTCAAGCTGATGAGGTTTGTGACAAATTTGAAGCTTAGGATTGAAGAAACTGAAACTACTATTTTGACAGAGTTTTATTAAATATATTAGAGTCCTCATCTTGTGTTATGATGTAGTGGATTTGAAGAAATTCGGAGTTGATTTGGCCATGAATGAAGCGGAAATCAATCTCGATATGCTTGGCATGAGCATAGAATGGTGGATTTTAAGAAATTTGGAGTCGATTTGGCCACGAATGAAGTGGTAATCAATCTTGATATACTTGGTATAAGCATGGAATACCAGATTAGTAGTGATGGCCATCGCCGAGACATTATCACAAGAGATTTTGGTAGGATGTGTTTGAACCTGCCAAATTATACAAGAAGGCGCCGTAACCGAAGAATATCAAAGGTTTCGACTGCTAGTGCTCTATACTTAGATTCGGTAGATGAATGGGTAACATGTTTTTTTTTTTTTTAACAATTCTCGATATAGAGATATTCCCCATGAGCGTACAGAAGCCAGTTGTGGATCTGGGGCTCTCTGTGTCCTCGGCCGACTTGGAATCCATGTAAGTGTGTAAGGTGAGCTCACCATGTGTGATCTTGAAGCCATAATGAAGAGTACCACGCATATACCATATGACCCTTTTCAAAAGTTGAAAGTAGTGATTGGTCGGATTGTGCATATGTTGGCATAGGAAGTTCACGGCAAATGCTATATGTGGATGCATGTTTCTTAAGTATTGTAGTTCCCTTGTGAATTGTTGAAATTCGGTAGGATTCACCATTGAATGAGTGTTATGTTCAACATTACCAAGCTTGCATGGTAGTGGTGTAGAGACTGATTTGCAACCTAACATCTCCGAATGGCGAAGAAGTCGACTAAGATAGCTATGCTGGTCAAGAAATAATAAGGTGTCCATTTGAGTGACATCAATGCGTAAAAACTGAGAATTACAAGGTTATAGAGACATAAATCAACGAAAGCTGAGGTGGTTGATGGGTGAATGATTGATGCTGCTAGAGTCCGGACGTAATATTTTTTCGCTGGTTGTGCATATGATTGAGGGCAGCACTACTGAAGTTAAGAGCAGGTCCTCTGTTCAAGGGAGGTTCTCAAATTTTTACTATTTTAGGGGCATCGTAATTATGCTTGATATCTACTTTTTAATAATTTTTTTGGCTCTTTTATATTTTTTATTATTTTAAATATTTTTAATAATATTGCTTTATTTTCTGAAGCTTCTATTAACTGATAACCTTTACTGATATTCTGGAGCATTTTTGCCCAAAGATAATATAGAGCACATATACATTGTAGAGGAAATAAATTTTGTTTATTATACTGATGAATCTGAACAGAAAAAAATCATGGGCCCCAGGTTTTTTATTAGTTCTAACATAAATTTAATCAAAGTGCAGCTAATTTAATCTGATGTTCTCTCTCATACTGCGCTGAAAAAAAAACATTAATATTCCATAAAAGGAAAATCCATGCAACTTCTAACTTGAATTTTATTATGCAATTAATGGAGCATAATCACAGTGAGTGTTGCTATGGAGGGTGGCTGTGCATTTTAATTTGCTTTATTTTACACAGTTTATTTGTCTTGATTTAACCTTTTTGGAGTTTTACAACACGTATATATCTTTCAACATGAATATAATGGCCTTTCATTAGAACTTTATGTTAGCATTAAATATAATTCTCAAGTCTTCTCATTATTTATTCGCCTCAATAGTACCATAGATTAAGATTCTTAACAACCTTCATCATGTTCATTTCATGAAGGGCTTTGAAATTGTTTATTATGTTCATTTGTCGAAGTCTTCGCTGGTGATGGTTTCTTTAGCAATATAAATCATCATAGCATCGTTAATCTATGGGAGAGGTCATCCAGTCAATATAGAGCATGCTACGGCTCATTTACTTATTTATTTATTTATAAGATTATGAAATACTTCGATATACTTTGGGAAAAAGAATTACCATGTGCCTTCCAAAATCTATAAGAGATCATAGTTTTATTCATTGTTCACATTCTGAATTCCATAATCATAGGGAATTTAGATCTTTAAACTTGTGTTGAAGTTCCAATTGTTCATTTTAGAGTTCTTAGATTCTTCGGCCTCATTATTTTTATTTCTCCCATTATAGTGTTCTATGATTTTTTAACCAACCCTCGTGCTTTTAAATTCACATCCCATTGCTGTAGTCGGTCGCCTCATGTCTTCTAAAGCTTGCAATCACTTGCCAATTCCAATCATTTAGTATAATTCTATCAAATTTTGGAGGAATGAATGTCTTGATTGCATTTAAGTCGCTTGTTGACTCTACATCGCCTAATACTCCTTCAATTAAAAGAAGACTACCAAAGCTACTTCCAATCTAATTCATTCAATCTATCCTCTTAGTATTGTTCTAACCATCAATTGGTTTAAAATCTCTAATTTAGGAGAACTTAGTGTACAAATCACCAGGCTTTTAAGTTTCTCCTTTTTCTAGAAGAATGATATTTTGATTATCTCCAATTAATAGTTATGGCAACATGCTTAATCTCTAGGGTAGATTGATCCAACCATCTTTATCGATCTCCATGTTCTTTTTATGTATTATGCACTTTTATATCACAGCTACCTTCAAGGGAGGGCTATTGTGATTATTTATGTTGGCCTCAATAATCATTGCTAATTCTTCTGATTTGTAGCCCTTAAGATTTTGTTCTCCATATGAAGGCTTATCCTAGCTATCCATTGTGGCTTGCTCCACCTTTTAGTACCATTTTGTTTGTCACTTTATGTTGTATTTTCTCACTTTTAAAAGGAAAATTCTCTTGGTGACCAATATCATTGTGTTTTTCACTGCCTAAAGTGTTGGTGATATCTTAGTATATCTTAGTAAATATTTTTTTTTAAATGGAACTATGTGATATGCTTTGATAGTCATATATCAACCGTCAATTAAAGTATTAGTTTTTTTTTTTTAAAAAAAACTTAATATAAATATAAGATAAATATTATCAATTTTTTTATGAATTTTTTAATTTAAAAGGTTTCACTTGTTTAAAATCAACATCCTCTTTGTGTTTAAAAAGAGTATCCCTTTGTAACTCTTTTATTATTAGTTGAAGTTTTTTCAACTTAAAAAAATCCATAATTTTCATGTAAAAATCATGTATGGATTGCTTACTTGTTTAACATCAAATTTCTAAGTTATGTATATAGCAAAAAAAAATATCACTACACAAAACAGGAGTGGGAACTCACTTAAATGGGCCTCTTTCTTAGTCCATACCTACCAAAGAGATCAAGCCAAATAATGATGATGAAGGTGATCAACCCAGCTTCACCAAACTCTGATGAGTATTGGTTGAGTTCAGATAGCCGAACATGAGGGGCCAAGTGCAAAAGATGAATTTGAATATGGAATATTGAATGCCAAGAACATAACTTGCCAGTCATCTGCTAGATAGCCAGTTGTGTTTAGGGAGAAAATCTTCAAGAATATCTTAAGTTTAAATGATGATATGACCAAAAAAATGACTAGACGTCCCAAATTGATCTAGTCATATTCATAACTTGCACTTATTTTTGCATAGTAGAGCCCCTATAAAAGCGAAGGATAAAGCACAAAGTAAGTTGAAAAAATAGAGGATTCAAATTCTAGTTGTTGGAACTTTGTTCATCTTTGTAATAAATCTGCTGCTACTGATCCCTTTATCTTTCTCCTTTCTCATGCTCTATTCCTTGGGATTGATTCACGGATAAACATGGACTCAACACTTAAATAGTGTAGTAAACATGGATCATTCCAAAAATAAGAATAGGAGCTATGCAAGAAAACAATCGAGTTGCAGAAAAGTTGCAAGCAACATGGATTGCACTATAGAATTTGTTGTCGAACAAATCAATGAGCTCAATGTGCAAATGATGAAGATGATCGAATGAACCCTCTCTCAAGTAATTGTGTTTCCACCTCAGACAACAACTCCACATTGAAGTGACGAACCTGACTCCTAAGCTGGGAGAACCCCTTCGCCGACGTAGGGAGAGGGAGATGATTCTTATTATCCGAACAACATTGGTTTGGCCTCGCCATATCACATTTGAATAAGACGCTTGAAACCACACGATTGTATCAAGTGGAGAATGCCTTCTATAAGAGATAACCAAATTTGTAGAGCCCAAACATTGCAAGATCTCATCCATGGAGTCCTATCAAGGATGGTAGGGCCATTATGAACAAATTACCTCATTCGAGTTTACTATGTGTTTTTTAAACGATGATTTAAAATGTCGACTCTTCTTCATGACTTTGAAAGAGACCCAATTTAATGGTTTAACAACCTGTCATTAGGAATAATCACATATTTTGCATAATTCAAGAGGATATTCATTGCATAACTTGGCGGTGCTAAAAAATCTCAAAAACGTTTGCAAGCATTGTTGCAACTTCATGAGGAGCGCGGGGAAACCTTGCATACTTTTGTGATTCATTTTTTAGAAATAAATGTTGGATGTGATTTAAAACCTACAATCGTTCATGTTGTCCTAACTTAGGGGCTACAATAAGGCCCATTATGCCATGCATTTGGCATATAATGCTTAATTAGCTTACTTGGTAGAACTTTCTAACAATCATCTATTTGTTTGAAGAATATAATTCACCATTGGACCTTTTGCGAGCTAAACCATTTGAGAGGCATCCCTCAAAGGGAAACCACTATAAGGTCAAATGGAAGAAGCATCGTCTTTGCAACCAGCAACAAGGTCGAGATTATAAGAGAATCAACCTCGTCGTTCTAGAGGGGAGCCTATGTACAAGAGAGAATAGTTCGTCCACTAGAAGGACGAGTCTGATACCAAGATAGATAGATGGATCACCACTTGGAGGCAAAACCTTCACCACCGACTTATGTGATACCCCAACAAACTTCATTAAAAGTCTCAATTAATGAAGTTGTGGAGGCCATTCAGAACAAGATTTTTTTTCAAAAACATATGTATATGAAAGAGAGAGGGTACATATGTCACCCAAGAAGGTACTATGCTTACCACTGAGATCATGGGCATGACCGATAAGAGTGTTGTCACCTCTGAAACCTAATTGAGGAACTAATCAAGGTAGGTGAGCTGATGTAATCTTTGGCTCCTAGAGCAATCACCCAAAAATATGGGAAAGCTCCAACAAAGGAAGCTCATAATGAGCTCGCTCATGCCTAGCAATTTTGTTGGTGTTGTTCTAGCCATTTTTAGGGAAAATTTGAAGCATCTAATCAGAATAACTTAAAAAAGCCTCACTTAGAAGAACAATGCATGGCAGCATTATCCTCACGGTGAATCATGCATCAACAACCTATTGTCTTAAATGAGAAAGACCACCCGCTAAGGGCAACACCCACAACGATGCAATTGTAATTACGATAGTGATTGCCAACTACCAAATTAGCAGTATCCTTCTTATTATAATGAGATCCATTGATATTTATTTGTTTATTTTTGATAAAATAAATCTAGGGGCTTCACGACTAAATGCTACATTCAAACAACTTTATGGTTTTTCGGGCAAGAAGAAAGAGACATTGGGGACTCTAGCCTTACCCATTGGTGGCAAGTTGTTCACTGCACTGGCTCATTTCATCATAATGATTTGTTGACAACATAAAAAAATATATATTCAGTTGTCCCCTTCTAAACATTTTTAAGGCTATCATCTCTACCTATTGTACTAAAAATTTCATATGAAGGAGAATTTATCACCATTCAAGGCATCCCAACAAAATCACGCATCTGCTATCTATTGGTCATAAACAACGTGCATCAAGAAGCCTTAGATTTAGACGTTCAACAAATGAGTGGCATGGAAATCAACGAGGTGATCGAGGAGATCTTTATCACAACAGGAAATGCTAGAAAGTTTTCTCAATTAAGAACAACTTTTGTTGCAAGGTACAAGGAGGAAAAAATTGCCATGTTGTGCAAGTACCGTGATGTGTTTAAAGCTGTCAAAAAAGCTCGTTGTTCGCGAACAGCTCGTGTTCGGCTCGTTCGTTAAGTAAACGAGCCGAACACGAACAGCTCTTTGTTCTCTTGTGTTCTGCTCGTTTTAGCTCGAAATAAAAAAATATTATATAACTATTTATATAACAATATAATATATATATTATTTATATAATAATATATTATATATATTTATGTCTAAGTTTAAATCATAACACCTTATGTGGCAATGTGGTTAGTGTCTTCTTTTGTATATATTTAATCTAGTTTCGAATCCCACACTTTACATTTATTTTTCTCAATTTAAGTTTAACGAGTCAATTTCGAGCCGAACACAAATATTTAAATCGAGCCGAACACGAACACTCTGTTCACGAGCCGATTTCGAACACGAGCTGATTTCGAGCACGAGCTATTTAGAACGAGCTGAACATGAGCTAAGCCTGAGCTCGCTCAAGCTCGACTCGTTTACATCCCTAGATGTGTTTGCTTGGTATGTTGAAGAAATAGAAGGTGTTTTGGTCTATGTTGTTTGTCACTAGTCGAATGTCAACCAGAGGGTCTGACTTGTTAATCAAAAGATGTTAAATAGAAGATGTGATCAGTAGCACTCAAGCTGGCGGAACCAATTCAGGAGGAAGTAGAAAATATGTTGGATGTTGGATATGGGGTGTCAAAGTCAAATGGTAAGTGGTGAATGTGTGTCAACTTCACTAGCCTCAAACCGGCTTGTCTAAAGGACAACTACCTCTTGCCACAAATTGTTGCACTCGTTGACTCGACAATCAGTCACTCAATCATGAGCTTCTCAGATGTCTTCTCAAGATACTGCCAAATTAAAATGTATTATGCTAACGTTTAGAAAACATCCTTTATCACTAAGGAAAACCTGTATTGTTATAACATAATGCATTTTGGGCTTAAAAATGTGATAAGATTTGCTTTCTAATCAAAAGGAAAAAATAGTGAAATTTACATTGATGCTATCTCAATTAAGAGCAAATTGAATGAACAACTCATTAAAGTTTTAAATGAATTTTTTGAGATATTGAAAAAAATATAACATGAAGTTGAATCCAGTAAACTGTACATTTAGAGTTGGAACTGGGAAATTCTAAAGTATTTGTTAGCACCAGAGAGAATCAAGGTTAATCCTAAGAAAGTCCAAGCAGTTATAGATATGCCCTCTCCCTGTAATATCAAAGAATTATAGAAACTAACAATGTGAATTTTAGGTCTTATTCGCTTCATTTTTAGTTCCAGAGATAAGTGAGCGGCTTCAAAGTCCTATAAAACATCAAGTACCTCGTCAAGATTGTAGAGTGTAAACAAGAGTTTCTTCAATAGAAGAGATTCCTAGCAACACCACCATTGCTCCAGAGCCCCAAACCCATCAAAGTACCAGGGAGTCAATCCTGAGGCAATAAGTTCAGTCCTAATTCAAAGGGAATGTGAGAGACAATTTTTGGTCTACTATGTCAACTGAATTCTAAGAGATACCAAATTCAAATACTCATTTATGAAAAAATTACAACTTGCTTTAATTATTTCACACGAAAACTTCATTCATATTTTTAGACACATCCCATATGAATTGTGATTGATCACCACTCAAATATGTCTTAGCTAAGCCAAAATGTTATGAACAACTCTTCAAATGGGTGGTTGAACTTAATGAATTTAACTTATCTTACACTCCTAGAATGATGATCAAGGCATAAGTTATCTTTGAAATCTTCACCGATTTCTCTAAACTAGGTAACCAAGAGGATAAAAAATCAATTAATGACTCAACATGGACCCCACATGTGGCAGAGCATCAAGTTAGAATGGAGCTAGACTTAGAGTCATGTTAAAGAGTCTAACTGAGTTTTGTCTATATCATTTATGAGAGGTTGAATTCAAAGTGACCAATAATCAAGTTGACATGGCACTTATTATTATATTATGTTTCACTCATAGTATCAGCGTGAGACAATTATTACTACGATCTGACTCTCAATTGGTAGTGAAATAAATAAAGAGATAATTTGAAGCTAGAGAAAAGAAAAAGACAAAGCAGTGAAGACATGAGTGGGAAAATTTGAGTCCTGCAAAATTGAGTGCATTCATATGAATCAAAATTAAGTGGAAAATCTCCTATCTAGGTGCAAAATGTTTGGCTAGAACACTACCATTAATATTTACCTATCCTACAATCGATGAAGTAGAGGTCATGAACATGAAACAGAGAAGGCTAAAAGTTAGGTTTATCCATATGTCTGGTTCCTCAAGTTTAGGGAACTCTCCATTGAGAGAAAGTACCACAAACGATTCGGGATTAAGGTGATGCAATAAATTATTCTGAATGAGTACCTTTTCTGAAGTTCTGTGACATCACTTTTCTTAAGAGGCATACATGAAGATGAAGTGACACTAATTCTTAGTCTATTTAGGAAATTGTATGAGTTACTCTGGAGAAAAGACTTTGACAAACTAGATACTCAGACAAGGTATTTTTGTCAACTCTTGAAAGATTTTGAAGAATTCTCATGATAGAAGGTATTATGTTTTCAAGTATTGTACTGAGTAGCACAGGAAATTTACCCCCATGATCCTCAAATCCTTCCACAAACTACAACATCTTTTGTCTTTGTTTATTCATTGTTTGGGGACTAAATCTTCTCGGGTCATTCCCCAGCTAAAGGGTAGACAAAATTCATATTGGATGTAATTAACTACTTTATTAAATTGAATGAGGCTAGAAACAGGTCTTTAAAACACTTTTGTCTTGCACTCTTGAAGCATAGGTCAAGACTTTATGGCTAGACTCTTCCTTTTGCGACAAGATTCATAATGAATAACATGTGTCACCACAATTGCAAGTCTAAACAGTTACCTTGTGAAGATAACGCTAAGATTCACTTAAAAAAAATTGGCATAAGACATAAATCGACTAAGGTGGTGACTTAACAAAGAGATTATAGAGGTTATGAGTGGTGTAAGACTTCAGCTTGGTGATATCATCTTTGAAAGGAATTCTATCCTTAAAAAAAAAAAGCAAACATTTGCCATGAAATTCTGTAATCTAAATCTTAAGGTTTTGATTGTGTCCTAACAACTCGCTAAAAACAATATATTGCTCTAGTAGTTATCTCAACAAGAAGTAAGTCATCCTTATTTTTACAAACATGAGTCTGGCATAGACTGCCTACTTGAACTTGGATAACCAAATTTCGCATCTTATTTTCATTGCCTCATAAAATTGAGAAGCTACGTTGAACATTTAATAGTCAAAGTATTCATATAGGTGAATGTTACTTACGATGGTATGATCACATGATATTTTTCTCTAACATTTTAGAAGATAGAAAAATAAGCAATCTTTAGGAGACGAAATGTAGGAATGTGTTTTCATTTTATAGAAGTTTAAAAATTATAAAAATTATGAGAAGAGTTTTGAGGGTTTGCTAAACAAGTCACATAATGTGCTTGTCGATCCCCCATCACTTCTCTTATCACCCTCAATCTGCTCCTCGAATCTGGGGAGCAACTCTTCAAATTTCTCTACATTTGCATAGTCCGAGGAAATTACATTTTTTCTTGCTAAGTGATTTATGTAGTAAATAATATTTTTGTTTAACTTGTCTTTGAGGATGGCCCTCGGAGCAACATTCTTGGAAAGTACTTTAGGAAATTTCTTTGAATTCTTCATGTTTATCATATGTTCCCTCAATTTTTACGCCTCATCCTCAATATCACTACATTGGAATCATAGCGAGGCACATTTCATGTCCAGAGTTTCATTTGATTGTCTTACTATAATGGGGTAAGATGATTTCAACGAAATGATATGCTCCTTTTTTTGAGCTAATCAATCTCTAGTAAGCTTTCCACTTCATTTCCCTTGACAAGTCTTGCATCATCTGTTGATATGAGCATAACAGAGTGTGGGTAGCTTCTTACCCGGTCACCTACAGACTTATCACCACCAGCAATAGAGTGCTCATGTCTGGAATCTCTAAGTACTATGTTAAGGATGGTGAATGAATAATTAACTCCAAGTAGTAGGCGAGTTGTGCCCCATTCTCCAATTTGGTTTTCTAATCCATTGATGACTCGACCAGGGCTAGTTATATAAAAAAATTCCATTCCCTTTCTCTTGGAGGAGGAATCCAAGATACGGTGGCTTTATGAAATAGATAGGATGCCTTTCCTCCTCTTTGGGGCTGGTTCATGCTCTGTGCCTACTTTCTCTTTCCATTTCCGGGTGGATTACTCAAACATAGGTTTTCCCCATTTGCGACGCCCATTTTCCCACTGGTCAGACAGATAAATCGAATGGAGTGCATATATAATTGGATAGTTGATACGCCTTCCTCTCTTAGTTGATTCACTACATCCTTAAGTGGTTCCGCTCCACCAAACCCATAAGGAAAAACATCTATAGAGGATAAGGGATTAACTTGCTCTTCATTTTTTTTCGAGAAATGTTTTTCTCAAAACAAAAATCAACTCTTATGTGCTTTCCTTCTTAATAACAAAGTGGAAATAGAATAAAGATATGAACCAATACTTGCGGCAGGATGGTCGAGTCTATCATTTTGACTTTTTTCATTAAGTTTAGTTGGCCCCCTAATTAATAGCATCCTCAAATACCCAGTCCTCTGTTGTGATTGTTTTGAATAGCTACAAAACCACTATCTTCTCGAGAATGTTTGCATTTATGTTCCTAGGTACATTGAACTCCACCTTCTTTACCCAGTAGATGTTCTTGAGCGCCTCATACGTTGGTTTCACCTTCCTTTGTCGAAAGTAAGGAAATCAACATTTTCCTAACCGATCAATCTTTCTCTAAAGAAATGAATCATAACTTTCTCTTTCTCTTCCAAACTTTCACCTTATTCTCCAAGCCTTGGATATGGGCCCCAGTCTTTAAGAACTGGAATCTTTTCTGTTTGGCCCTTATGGAGAAGAGTGACCTGAAGAGGATCAACTATGGAATCTTTATACGTCGAAGATATATCACTAACTTTATGATACCAATAGAAGAATTTGGAATCGCTGGGGTCATTATAACACCATGGAAGTTTAAAATTTCTACAAGCTCTAGATAGAGTGGCAATTGAAGTTCAAGTCTAAATTAATCTATGTAGAACATTAGTTCGTCATGAGAATTCACCCTTGTCTCCACTCTCAGAAAAATGAACTGTCAAAAACAAACTCCAACTTGACCAACTAAACTTGATCATACGTCAACTTAGAATAACATAGATTTTTAGCTGCAAGAAATGACATATGATCGGTGTGAGAGGTAGATGACAAAAGAAGCAGAGCATATGAACTAAAAAAAAAGACAAACATAAGCAAAAAAAAACTAATAGAATCCCTTTTTATTGGGTTGAAAATCGTAACTATTGTAAGAAAATAAAAAGTTGGATGCCAAATACTAAGTCACATTTTATAAAACAATCAAATCCCCACAAAAATCGAAGTGACAAAAGAAAGCCTTTATTCAATTGAACATTTGAATTCATTATAGATAGTTTGGTTTCCATGAGTACAAACCAATACAATGAATCAAGGCATAAACAAGAACCTTAGATAAGGGTTTGAAACAATCTCATATTGTAGGAGCACCCAACTCAACATCCTGGTTTTGTCGACTGTCATTCTTTGTATTATAGTCATAGATGCAAAGTTCACTAAGAGTAAAATGCTCTATAAACAAAAAATGGAAGTAAAAATAAAGCATATCTTATTCTAACATGCCTAAAGAAAAAGTCTTTACACACCAATCGATTAGCATTGGCCTAGGATTTCTAAAATTGTAGGCTACATATTTCATATGGTTGCACACCCAAATTTGAGCGCTCCATAGGTGTCATAAAATTCGTCTGCAAGGGTAAATCCTTAGTCAAATCACGAGTTAGCGAATTGACTTCCAAGTTAGTCATCCCGACAACAGATCTTGCAAGAGTAGTCCTCTTCCCCTCCCCCTGTCAGAGGACAAACCTCTTGAATTTAATTTCAACACGGCTTTGTGCCCTCTCTTATCACTCGCCCGCTTTCTCTTGGTGCACATGTCCGACAACAACTCCTTGTTCAAAATGTCGGTTTTTGACTGTTAGAGTTCTACTATGGTATGGAAATTGAAAAGTGATTGAATTTAAGAATAAAGAAAAAGAGAGTAAAACCCAAAGGAGGGTCAACAAATGTCTTATCCCTCTATTTATAAGAGTCGGGGCCCGAAATTCAATGGAGTGCTCACACCATAAGTGTCACTTAAATCAGATGGTTCTTTAATTAATTTAATTTTCATTTTTATCGTAATACAACTTTCTAAGAAACAACAGAATTGTAAAATTAAATATGTATAATGAAAAAATAGCTATCACACTAGTAAGAGCGGAAATTCACCTGAATGGACCTCTTTATCTAGTTCAGGCCTCCCAGGGAAATCCGTCCAAATAAAGATGATGCAGGCGATCAACCCAACTTCGTCAAACTCAGACGAGTACAATCAATTCATATGATCAAATACTAAGGGTCGAATGTGAATGGCCAAATACAAAGGTTAAGTGTGAAAGTTGAATAAGAATATACAAGGCCAAATGCCAAGAACAACTATCTGGAGTCATTCGCCAGATAGCTAGTTGATTTTAGGGAGAAAATCTTTTGGAATATTTAGAGTTTAAATGATGATGTGATTGGAAAGGCAACTAGATGTCCCTAAATATCCATACACATTTGACCTACACTTATTATTTCACAGGAGTTGTCTCTAATAAAAATGAGAGAATTAAATGTAAAACGGATTTATGAGATCATGGATCCAAGATTTAGTTTTTGGACTCTTTTCACCCATTTTTCTCTGTCTATCTACATGCGCTTTTTATTAGGTGTGATTCACAGGCAAAAATGAATTCAACATTATAGCCAATGAAATCTCTCTCTCTCTCTCTCTCTCTCTCTCTCTCTCTAAAATCTCTTCTAAAATCACTTCTATCATATATAATAATTATGATAGACCGTCATGGATTAGCATAAGACTTATTTATTTTATTTTAAAATATTGGATATGTAATGATAATGTTTTATGTGAGTGGTAAGGCAACTTAAATGTGCCTATGTGCATACATGTTTGCGTGACAATATAATTATGGGGGTAAGATGTACGTCCATTCATATTTATGTAGTGTATCATATTTTATTCTTATAGATAAAGCTTTGCCCCGACCGCTAGTAAGTGTGTAAACGAGTTGAACATAAATGAGCCAAAAGTTAATTCGTGTTCGAGTCATGTTCGAAATAGCTCATGTGTAATCTACATATTCAACTTGATTAAAACTCATTAATCAAATCAAAACTTATATTCAGATCAAAATAATAGTTTATTAAAATTTAATAAATAAAATATTACACATAAATATTACTTTCGAAGTCAAATTTAACTAAATTTGGCTCTTATTTGCGGTAAATTTGAGATTCATTCTATCCTTTTAAACAACATATCTTAAGTGTTTATTGGGTCTTTGGTTACGAGCATAGATGAGAAATGGTGGGACCACGGACCACGGCACCTTGAGTGGGAGTAAGCGAAATTTTTTGGGCATTTACAAGGCATCCGACACCATTCTTATGTAATTTGAATTTAATAGGTGGGGATGGGGAGGGGGAAATATTTAGTGTCGCCTGACTGTTGGTCGTCTGCACAACATGAACAATACTCCTTGGGGGTAGGAGGTGGAGGGAGCAACAAGTAATTTTTTTTAAAAACCATTTACAGACCACCCATGTCTATGTAATTACATATACACAAATTTATTTTGTATTTGCAACTTAAATTAATCATCTAAAAAAAATAAAATTTAATATTTGTTTTAAGTATAGTATAAAAATTTAATCTATAGATATTCTATTAATGTTATTTATTTATTATGTTTACTAATTTGGGCCAAATTGAGCCCAACATATGATCATACAAATACTTTTTTATGTTAAAACCTTTTATAAATTTTGCATAAATTTAATTAGAATATTTAGACTATACATTTATCCCATTCAACATCCAATTATTTTATTATAAATTCTAATATAATTATACAACATGAAAACGCCTATATATAATTAAAATTCTTTTTAGTGAATTGTAGGGCTTATCCCGTAGAGGGAGCCCTTCCAGAAATTCTCTTGGGTCCAGGTCAAGCCCAAGCCCAAGAGGGGGTTTGGAAATAGTTTTCAACCAGCAATAGACGCGACTCGGTTAATACCTCATTGCCTGCGTCATTGCCCCAAGCGCAAAGATACTTTACCCATCCAAACAAGCGCGCTTTTGTACAAACTACGAACCCCGTATTCATCCAACTTAAGCGATGTGGGACTAATTAATCAAAACGGCCGCGTTCCGGAACTCAATGTCGGACCAATCATTTACCTTGACAGAAATTATTTGGGTAATATAACTAGTTATGCTTGATAAAAGAGGAAGTAATGCTAGAATGTTAGGCGTTATCAAGTCTTAGAGACGTAGTAACGAAGATGAAAAAGACTTGTAATGAATTAAACATGTATATGCACTTGTTGAGCAAAGTCAGAGTTGTAGTATTTATTCAAAATGAAATTATTCTCGTAACAAAATGTATGACCAGATCAGTGTGGGACGAATCTCCATGCAAGGATATAAAATATTGCAAATGAGGTGGGTCTGTAGCTGAGATGTGTCAGAGTCGGGGTAGCCAAATCAAATCATTCAGATAGTCGACATTTAAATCCGAAGTTCGTTACAAAATACGAATTGGTCGCCCGACCATATGACAAGCTAGCGACCTCAAGGCTAAACAAGGAATATTTGCAGAACCGGTTGAATAAAATATATCCATCGAGTGGGGAAAAGCGGACTAAGGAATTGTGATAGGAACATTGGTGAAGCCAGACAAAAAGACAACATACCATCATCACGTGGTTCGTCCAACTAAGAGATGAACGAATGGGAGCAAATCGAGCAAGTGAGGGGTCACCCCATCAGTGAAAAGTTTGTTTATATAATGTATCATGCAAATTATTTTAATATTTCTGAATTCTTTGGTATAGGCAGAGGGCAAAAAGGTAATTGTATCTATAGAAAACCTCTCATACCTATAAATTGGGAGCCCATTCATGAAGAAAAGGTATAGACACTGTGTTCTACGGCTCATTTCCTTTTTTTACTTATCTTACGCGCTCTATTCCTTGGGCGTGATTCTTGGACATTTTTGGGCTCAACACATAAGATCATTAATTAATTAAAAATGTCATAAATATAATTTTAATTTTTGCAAGGTCTTACAACATCAAAAATGAGAATTTCTTGTCAAAGACTACAACATAAAAAATGAGAATTTCTTGGCTAAGACAGATTATGATTAATTACCAACATAAACATAGATTAGGGCTAACACGTTGATTTTAAGATGTTTTAATAATTCTTTTCGTATTTTCTTAACGTTATAAAATCTATAATAATTAAAGAAAAGAGATCAATAGATTTTTTGTTTTGTATTTGGGCACTTAATATATGTGTCACGCTTTAATTAAATTAAATTTAATTTTGATTTTATTGTGATTAAGAAAAAATTAAATTAATTTATATTTATAAAAAGAGAACGATATATTTAGAAAATGTGCATAATATGTACATTTG
>NEWO01000463.1:486411-507046 GCA_003013225.1 Phalaenopsis aphrodite | reverse complement strand
TTGTAGGCCAATAAAATCCAGATTGTAGAATTTTGTATGTTGTTTTATCAACACCAAAATGTCCCCCAAAATCAAAATTATGACATTTTTGGATAATTTCTTAAGTTTTTTCTAATGGTACACGTCTTTGAATGATCAGATCTTTCTTGTTTATATAAATATGGGTCATCTCAAAAGTAAGTCTTAGCTTCAGAAATAAATTTCCTCATTTGTTGGTATGCCATTCCATAGGGTTTAAGATCACTAACAATATAGTTCACAGTGTCGACATACCACGAAACATGCCACTCATTGAAAGTGAACAATTTTTCATCTGGAAAATGTTCGTTAATTTATTTTTCAAAACAAAGTGGGTTTTTTAGTTCAAGCCTGGAGAAATGATCAGCAATTTGATTTTGAGTTCCCTTCTGATCTACTATTTCAAAATCAAATTATTGTAAAAGAAGAATCCATCTTATAAGTCTTGGTTTAGTATCTTTCTTTTTTATTAAGCACTTGATAGCAAAATGATTTGTATGCACTATACAATGAGTTCCAATCAAATATGATCTAAATTTATCAAAGACATATACTATTGCTAATAATTCTTTTTCAGTTGTTGTATAATTAATTTGAGTTTCATTAAGAGTATTACAAGCATAGTAAATAACTTTGAAAATTTTATCATATATTTGTCCAAAAATAACTCCAATAACATAGTCACTTGCATCACACATAAGTTCAAAAGGTTTTTCCCAATTTGATGAAATGATAATTAGTGCAGCGATTAATTTTTTTTTTAATAATTTAAAAGCTTTTAGGCATTCTTCATCAAAATTGAAAATTACACCTTTCTTCAGTAAATGGCCTAAAGGCTTAACAATCTTAGAAAAGTCCTTAATATATCGCCTGTAGAATCCAGCATGTTCTGAAAAACTCCTAATTTCCCTTAAATTTGTTGGATAAGATAAATTAGCGGTTACTTGAATTTTAATAGGATCTACTTCCATACCATGTTCTAATATTTGATGACCTAATACAATTCCTTCTGCTACCATAAATTGACATTTTTTCAAGTTAAGGACTAAATTTATTTCTTCACATCTCTTAAGAATTTTAGATAAATGTTCTAAACATGAGTCAAAATGAAATTCCAAACACTGAAAAGTCATCCATAAAGACTTCAATTCTTTTTTCAATTAAATCACAAAAAATTGTCATCATACATCTTTGAACTGTAGCAGGAACATTACATAAACCAAAGGACATTCTTTTAAAAGTAAAAGTACCATAAGGATTGGTAAATATTTTTTTCTTTTGATCCTCAGGAGATATTTGAATTTGGTGATAACCGGTATATCTATCCAGAAAATAAAAGTTTTTATGCCCAGCTAGTCTATCTAGCATTTGAACTAGAAAGGGTAGTGGAAAATGATCTTTCCTAGTGGTAAGATTTAATTTTCTATAATGAATGCATATTCGCCACCTTGTAACTTGTCTAGTAGGTATTAACTCATTATGCTCATTCAGAGTTATAGTTACTCCTCCTTTCTTAGGAACATGGTGAATTAAACTAACCCCTGCACTATCTGAAATATGGTAGATAATTCCAGCATCTAACCACTTTAAAATTTCTTTCTTATAAACTTCTTTCATAACATGATTTAATCTCCTTTATGGATCAGCCCTAGGTTTACAGTTTTCTTCCAGATTAATTCTATGCATACAAAATGAAGGACTGATTCCTTTAATATCAGCAATTGTCCATCTGAAGGCTTTTTTAAAAATTTTCAAAATTTTCATCAGCTTTTCTTCTTCTTCCTTTGTTAACTTCTAGGAAATTATAACAGGTAAAGTAGAGGAATCTCCTAAAAAGGCATATTTTAAATTTTTGGAAAGTAATTTCAACACAAGTTCTTGAGGTTTTTCAATAGATGGACAAAATGATTTTTCTTTGTCTATCGTTTCCAAAATTTCAAAACTTTCTTGAACATAACTTGAATCTTC
Organism: Phalaenopsis aphrodite; assembly: GCA_003013225.1. NCBI lineage: Eukaryota > Viridiplantae > Streptophyta > Magnoliopsida > Asparagales > Orchidaceae > Phalaenopsis > Phalaenopsis aphrodite. The sequence continues at coordinate 505,060 of NEWO01000463.1, read as the reverse complement.
CTTAAAAAAAGGTTTACACAATGATCTAATTCCTCCTCTTGCTCGTGTTCCAAATCTTTTTCTTCAGATTTTTCTTCATAAGTAGTCTTGAAATGACATTTGCTCATATATCTTATAACATCCATTCTATAGCATTCATCATCTTTACCTTTTGCACGGTATTTCATTGATTTTGAGATGTTAAAAGTAACAGTTTGATCATTGACGCACATTGTTAATTCCCCTTGCTGCACATCTATCATTGCTCTTCCTGTGGCTAGGAAAGGTCTCCCTAAAATGATAGTTATCTCTTTATTTTCCTCCATCTTTAGCACAATGAAATCAACATGAAAGATAAATTGATCAACTTTCGCTAGGACATCTTCTATAACTCTTTTAAGATAGGTTATGAAACAATATGCTAACTGCAGAGTTACAGTAGTAGGGGTTATTTCTCATAATACTAATCTTTTAAATATTGATAATGACATAAGGTTAATTCTTGCACCTAAATCACATAAAGCTTTCCCATAAAATTTGTCTCCTATTGCACATGGAATTGTAAAGCTACTAGGATCTTTAAGCTTTTAAGAAAGTTTCTTCTGAATTATAACACTGCACTCCTCACAATAGTCTCATTATCTTCAAACTTCCTTTTTTTGTTAAGAACATCCTTCATAAACTTTACATAACTTAGCATTTTTTCTAAGGCTTTAGCAAATGGAATATTGATTGTAAGCTTCTTAAATATTTCCAGAAATTTTGAAAGTTGCTTATCCAACTTCTATTATCAAAGTCTCTAAGGAAATGGAGGTGGTGGTTTTTCTAAATCAAAGTTTGTTGGAGAAATAGGTCTTTCAGAACCTTTCGGAGTGTCCTCTTTTGATTCTTCAATTTCTTCTCTCTTTAATTTAATTTATTTTTGAATCCTACCTTCCAACTCTCTTTCACTTCTAAGTTGTATAGCTTTAACTTGTTCTTTATTCTGGTCTTTTGGATTTGATTCAATATTACTAGGAAGTGTTCCTTAGGATCTATTACTTAATGAACTTTCGATTTACCCAAGTTGATTCTCAATATTTCTAATTGTTGCTCCTTGACCTTGTAACTAATTACCTATTTGTAATAGCACTTTTTCTATAGACAACTTCTTATCCTTAAACTATGTATTACTATTGAAACCTGGAGGATAAGTAGATCTATAATTATTATTCCCTTGGTTGTTCTATTTTACCAATGAGTTTACTTGGTTGTTCCCCCATTGCTGATTATTACCACCCGAATTGTTATTCCAGTTAAAGTTGGGATGATTCTTCCAACCTGGGTTATAATAATTAGAATATGGGTTATTTTGCTTATTATTTATGGCATTCAAAGTCTCTAATGATGCTTGAGAATCTACAATTTGGCCTAATGAATACTCTTCAATCATGGAAATTGGTTGAGAAAAATTCATTTCAAATTGGTCTAACTTCCTTGAAATTGCAACAACTTGATTTGCTAATGTAGTAAATGCATCAGTTTCATGTATATTGGCTACTATATTTTAATTCACCCTCTCAGAAAGCCATTAAAAATTATTGGTAGCCATTTCTTCAATTAAAGCATAAGCATCATGAAATGGTTTTGACATCAATGAACCACTAGCAGTGGCATCGATAATAGATCTAAGAAAATCAATTAATCCATTATAAAAGGTTTTAATTATTAACCAATATGGTATAGCATGGTGTGGATACTTTCTTAAGAGTTCTTTAAATCATTCTCATGCTTCATAAATAGATTCCCCTTCAAACTGATTAAAAGATATAATATTATTTCTAAGCTTCACTGTTTTTGATGGTAGAAAATATTTAGCAAGGAATTTTTCTGCTAAATCAACCCAAGTTTTGATAGATCTAGGTGCTAGCCAATTCAACCACATCTTAGTTTTATCCCTCAGTGAGAAAGGAAATAACTTAAGTCTTCTGACATCATCTGAAACACCATCGTATTTAAGTGTAGCACACAATTCTAGAAAAATTGGTAAGATGTAAATTTAGATCTTCAGTTGGTGATCCCCCAAACTGATTATTTGATATCATTTGGATAATAACAGGTTTAAGCTCAAATAAATTAGCCACTATAGAAGTTTTTTAATACTATAATGAAGTTCATCTACAACAGGGTTGGCATAATGTCTTAAAGGTCTAAACTCTTGATGAATTTCAGCATTTTGATTATTTTGGTTTGCCATTTCTGTAATTGTTTTTTCATTTTTCAAGCTTTTTAATTTTTTTGGTTTTTCTGATTTTTCTAATAGTTATTTCTATTTCAGAATCATAGAGCATTAGTCCTTCAGATCCTAAACTACGCATACACTAAAATAAAATAAATTAAATTAAAACATACAAAATTGAGATACAATATTTAAAGTTAAAATAAGACTTTCTAAAAATAGAAATTTACTTAGTTTTCGATCCTTGGCAACGACGCCAAAAACTTGATCCTGGATACTTAAAGCTTATGCACAGTATAACAATAGTTTTGATGATATTTTTCACTTATATTTCATTATTTTGCAACAAAACCAAAAACTTAATTTTGAAGAAAAATAAGAATTTACTTTTTAATTTATGTATATTTATATTGGGATACTATGCAAGTGTACGTATCGTTATCAAGTAATATAGAACTTTTTGATTAAGACCTGAATATAGAACCCACAGGGAAGTTTATGCAATATTCACTTTTTAGAAAGTTTTTATATTTTTAAAAAGATAATTACTAAAACTAAAAACAATTTTTACAGGATTTTAAAATTTAAATATTTTTGGTATTTTTGATATTTTAACGAAACAGTAAAAACTTATAAAGATAACTAAAGTTTTTGTAGAAGAAAAGTATTTAATATGAAAATATCATTGTTCTTATCATGAATTAGTAATAAGTTTAAGAATTCTATTGTGGAAGTATGCAAATTGTGTTGTGTCAAATAGGAGCAATAATATTCTTTACCCTTACTAAAGATGCTATAAAGAGCATTGACTAATTTAAAGTTTGAATAGTTCTGAAGATTGGCTAGGCAGGGAAGATATTAGCTCTCACTCTAGAGTTCCCTTGATTCCCTCCACCTAAGGGCTAACATTCTCGTATCAGTACCTAAAATAATAAAACAAGTTGGGGGCTTTAACCTGTCACTTTAAAGTACTCTAACTCTACACCCATCAATGAATATTTTCCTATTTATTTGCACTCAATCATATGAACTACATTCTCATTCATACAACCTCATGTGATTCTTTCCAATTGCTGACTAAGAAAATATCGGCCTAGTTCTTACATGTTCTCACAACAAATTTTAACATCTAGATTGACCAAATCAAGAAGCAAATGAAGTGCATGGATTTAAATTATCACAACTTCTTCCAACATTAAAGATCAATACTCTCCACAACTTTTACTAAAAACTCAATTACTTATCATTTTAAGAAGAAAGGTAAAGAAAACTACTCAGAATCCATGGAGAAAACAAAACCACACTTTAGTTTAAAGGAAGAAATCATTGGCAAACCAACAAAAAGTCTCGATTAAAATCAAAAGTAGTCTAAAACAAAATGATAAAAACTTATCTCAAATCCTCCACCAAACACTTGAGGTTCCTTTAAATCTCTTCTCTTTTACAATCACTCAAAACAAAATAACAAAAAGAATAAAGTAAATAAAAAGTTGTTCCTAAAAATCTCTCCAAACTAACTCTCCAAAAAAGAACTTTCAAAACTTGCCAATATTTTCAGGACTCTTTTCTAAGTCCTCTCTTCTTTCTTTTTTAGTTTTCCAAGAGGTGTCATGGGATCTCTTCAAAATGTGTCTTGATTTGATGTATTTGCCCAAGAGATGCATCTAGTAACTGCCACTGGCATGTAAGCGCGAGCTCTTGGAGCTTAGGGGTGGTCTTCTCTGTTTAACCGGTGCTTAAGCGCCAGATATAGCGCTTAGGCGCCAAAACTCGTTTGCATAAATTTTCACCTTTTTGCTCCAAATTTGATCCTTTTTCACTTCTTTAAGCATATTTTCCATTTTTACTTGTATCTGCAAGAGAAACACAAAAATACCTTCCATTAAAGCGCAATATCTCAAAAGTAGGTATAAAAATGCGTCTAAAAATACTATATATTTTAGGTGTATCAAATAACCATAATTTTCTCTTTGTTCTGATCTTTAGGATTTACTTCAACAATACTAGGCAATGTTCTTGGATGTCTATTGCTAAGTGTAGTAGCAATATATCACAATTGATTTTTCATGTTTCTAATTACAGCTCCTTGGCTTTGTAATTGACTTCCCATTTACAATATTAATTCTTTCATTGACAACTTTTTTCTCTTTACTCTACAAACTATTAAAACCTGGAGGGTAATAAGGTTTATAAGTTGGATTTCCTTGATTTTTAGAGTTTCCTAATGGGTTCACAGTGTTGTTTCCCCATTGCAGATTTGCAGCATTAGAGTTATTATTACTCCATATAAAATTTGGATGGTTCTTTCAACTAGGATTGCAATAATTGGCATAAGGATTATTAAAACGATTATTTATTGTATTTAAGGTCTCATAAGAAGATTGAGATTCTATCATTTGTCCCAATGAGTTTTCCTAAAACACTGGTGATGTCTGAGAATAGTTCATTCCATATTGATCTATCTTGTTTGATATAGTAACTATTTGGGCGTCTAACATAGATATTACATCAGAATCATGAATATTATCTACTCTTTTTGGATTTACACTTTCAGAGGGCCATTGAAAATTATTAGTAGCTATCCCTTCAATTAAAGAATATGCGTCATCAAATGGTTTTGACATTAATGATACACCAGTATCCATTATAAAAAGTTTGAATTATTAACTAGTCTGGCAAAGCATGGTGTGGAAACTTCCTAAGGAGATCTTTAAACCTTTCCTAGGCTTTATAAATTGATTCTCCTTCAAACAGACAAAAAGATGTAATATCGTTTCTAAGCTTATCTATTTTTAAAGGTGGGAAATATTTAGATAATTCTTTTATGATAAGTATCCCCAAGTTCTAACAGAGCCAAGTGCTAATGAGTTTAACCACATCTTAGCTTTATCCATTAGTGAAAAAGAAAAAATTCTAAGCCTGACGGAATNTCCTCCACCAAACTCTTGAAGTTCTTTTAAATCTCTTCACTTTTACAATCACTCAAAACAAAATAACAAAAAGAATAAAGTAAATAAAAAGTTGTTCCTAAAAATCTCTCCAAAAAAGAACTTTAAAAACTTGCCAATATTTTCAGGACTCTTTTCTAAGTCCTCTCTTCTTTCTTTTATAGTTTTCCAAGAGGTGTCATGGGATCTCTTCAAAATGTGTCTTGATTCGATGTATTTGCCCAAAAGATGCATCCTTTCATGACAATTTTCGTCCATGGTGGTTACGACCACCTATTAAGCCAATGGGTGCCTCAAAAACCTCTTCGAAATTCATGAAAACTAATTTTACTCATCTAGTAACTGCCACTGGCGTGTAAGCGCGAGGTCTCGGAGCTTAGGCGTGGTCTTCTCTGTTTAACAGACCCTTAAGCGCAGGATCTAGCGCTTAGGCGCCAAACTCATTTGCACAAATTTCACCTTTTTGCTCCAAATTTGATCCTTTTTCACTTCTTTAAGCATTTTTTCCATTTTTACTTGTATCTACAAGAGAAACACAATAATACCTTCCATCAAAGCGCAATATCTCAAAAGTAGATATAAAAATGCGTCTAAAAACACTATATATTTTAGGTGTATCAAATAGCCATAATTTTCTCTTTGTTCTGATCTTTAGGATTTACTTCAACAATACTAGGCAATGTTCTTGGATGTCTATTGCTAAGTGTAGTAGCAATACATCACAATTGATTTTTCATGTTTCTAATTATAGCTCCTTGGCTTTGTAATTGACTTCCCATTTACAATATTAATTCTTTCATTGACAACGTTTTTTTCTTTACTCTACAAACTATTAAAACCTGAAGGGAAATAAGGTTTATAAGTTGTATTTCCATGATTTTTAGAGTTTCCTAATGGGTTCACAGTGTTGTTTCCCCATTGCGGATTTGCAACATTAGAGTTATTATTACTCCATATAAAATTTGGATGGTTCTTCCAACTAGGATTGCAATAATTGGCATAAGGATTATTAAAATGATTATTTCTTGTATTTAAGGTCTCATAAGAAGATTGAGATTCTATCATTTGTCCCGATGAGTTTTCCTAAAACACGGGTGATGTCTGAGAATAATTCATTCCATATTGATCTATCTTGTTTGATATAGTAATTATCTGGGCATCTAACATAGATATTACATCAGAATCATGAATATTATCTACTCTTTTTGGATTTACACTTTCAGAGGGCCATTGAAAATTATTAGTAGCCATCCCTTCAATTAAAGAATATGCGTCATCAAATGGTTTTGACAATAATGATACACCAGTATCCATTATAAAAAGTTTGAATTATGAACCAGTCTGGCAAAGCATTATGTGGACACTTCCTAAGGAGATCTTTAAACCTTTCCTAGGCTTTATAAATTGATTCTCCTTCAAATAGACAAAAAGATGTAATATTGTTTCTAAGCTTATCTGTTTTTAAAGGTGGGAAATATTTAGATAAATGTTTTATGATAAGTCTCCCCAAGTTCTAACAGAGCCAAGTGCTAATGAGTTTAACCACATCTTAGCTTTATCCATTAGTGAAAAAGAAAAAATTCTAAGCCTGACGGAATCATTCGACATTCCATCATAATTAGAAGTAGCACACAATTCTAGAAAACTAGCAAGGTATAAATTAGGATCTTCAATTGGTGTTCCCCCAAACTAATTGTTTTGTACCATTTGGATAATAACAGGTTTAAACTCAAATGAATAGGCAGTTACAGCAGGGTTTTGTATACTTAAATAAATTTCATCTACTGTAGGATTAGCATAATCTCTTAAAGGTCTCTAATGATGTTCGTTTTCATTTCCAACATTATTCAAATTACAAGCCATTTTGCTAGTATGATCTATCTCTTTTTGTTGTTTTCAAATTAGTTCATTCTAACTCACAATCACAAGGCACTAAATTTTTCAGATCTTACACTACGCATAAACAAACACAATAAGTAATTAAAATAAGCAAACACACTAAAATATGAAAATATTCAAACTACTACAAACACTTTTTTAAGGTTTTAAAATAAAGATAATTCAAATTATAAAATAACTTACTATTAATTTTCGTTACTTCCCCAACAATAGCGCCAAAAACTTGATGCGAGGTGGATTTAGTATATTAATTTTGTAAATATTTTTCAATAATACAAAATACACATGACATATACAACATTAAATATGCAAATTAATCCCCACAAAAATAACTTTTATGAAAATAGTTTTATGTTTTAAAAATCTTTAAACTGTCAAATCTCCTAAAAATAATGCAAGTATACGTATCGCTTAAGTAATAAAGGGCTATAATGGAATCCTAGATATCAATCCCACATGGAAGTTGGAAATGCCTATTAGTAAATTCTTAAGATTATAATCTAAACTACAATTTTAAACTATAAAAGTGAAGTGCTAAATTTGAATATAAAGTAATAGAGTGAGTGTTAAATAAAATGCAATAAAAAGTCAAAGTTAATTAAACTAATTGATATACTTTCAAAAGTAAAATTACGAAAACTAAATAAAGTTTTTTATGACAAGGAGTTCAAATTTAGTAAAGTATCCTTTCCCTTTACAATGAGTATATGGATTGTGAAGAAATTAAAATCATTTGAAAATACATATATAAATTGTTTTGTGTCAAATAGGAGCAATCATATTCCTTACCCTCTTCCAAGTGCAAAAAGAGCATTGGCTAATCCAGAGTTTGGTCTCTAATTCTGTGGTTAGGCTGGGAGGATACCAACTATCACTCCATAGCTCCCACTACAACCTCACCTGAGGGCTAACAATCTTGCATCAGTTTCCAATCAACATGACCAAATTGCAAATTTTAATCTGTCACCTTAAAATCTCTAATTCTGCATCAAATAAAGTATATTTCCCTATTTATTTGCACTCAACTCCATGGATGACATCCTCTCCCATGAAATCAAATGTGATTCTCATTATGTTGTAGAAATCATAGCTCTTTTGGAACATATATTTCTCAACACATTTAACATTTCAATTGGCCAGATTAAAAACTAAATGAAGATCAAAGTTCAAATCATCACAAATTATTGACATTTAAAACCATATAAAACAAAATCAATTCTTCAATAAACTATATCTCAAATTAGGGAGAAATATAAAGAAGACTACTCAGAATTCAATGAGAAAGATATGACAAAACATAGATTTCATTAATAAAAATAAGTTTACAAAATAAAAAGAAATAAAAGACATAGCTTATCTCACAATCATTCCCAAACAAATCCCTAGAAGTTCTATTCAAGGCTTTCTTTCCTTGCAAACACTCTCAATTCTCTCTTAGAGTTATAATGAAGAGAAAATCTCTCACCTTCCCTCTCCTCTTATAATCCTTGAAGAAAATCTTTAATTCCTTGACTTTCTCTCTCTCTCCCTTTCTCTTTTTCACCCCCTTTACACACCACTTCTACCTTTTCTTTTCCCAAGCTTCCCGCTTTTTTATTAAAGGCTGCCTCCCTCCAAAAAGAATTCAAAATTCCCTTCAAAATTTTATCCAAAAGTCAACTCTTTTGAATTCAAAAGAAATGTCCATTGATCCATAAGACATATCCCTTCATAAAAGAACCTTCCAAAGTGTTTAGATGCATTGAATCACTCTAAAGGGTGTTTAAATTAAGTGTCCTTTTAAAAATTTGCAAAAAATTTATCATGAACTGCCTTAATCCTCAAAAGTCATCTCTGGCGCTAGCTTGTTTAAGTTAGCTTTGTTCTAGGTTTTGGCTCATTTAGTGTGAGTTCTGGTGCATCTGACACTAGCTCTCTATAAAATGGTGCATCTGACACCAATATGGCGCCAGAATTCCCAAAATTCACTATTTTTACTCCAAATTTCAACTTTTTTGCTACTTTTGCTCCAAATGCCTAAAATTGATATTCTTGCAACAAAAATATGAAAATACCCTTCTTTAAAGTATAATATCACAAAAAATAAGCATAAAATGTATACTTAAAATAACATATTATTTTGGTGTATCAGTTTACTATTAAAAATTTTGAAAAATTAACTAGTAAGGTAGTCAGCCTACAAAACAGACAAAGCAGTTGTCGTTATTGAGTTAATATACTATACAAGAAACCCCAAAAACTTACATTAAAAAGATCTAGGAATGTGGCTGGCATTGGCCAGGAAAAGTAACCCATGCAAATACAACCTGAAAATTCTAAGCAATAACAGTGACGGATTTCACAACATCAGTAGCAAAAGCAACCAGAGGGAAGAAGAATGTTTAGGATCACATTTAAACACAAAAGAAATTGGGTATATACTTTCAAAGATAGTATTGTGAAGAAGTTTTCAAAAGCCTATTAGAAATCCATACTTTAAACTACCTAAACCACAAAAACTGGATGAAGCATGAAGAAATAAGGAGCCAACTACTGCCCGTGTCATAGACTTCTCAAAGATTCATTTGAAGTATGCCTTTCTTTAAGAGATTGGTTAGAAAAAAAAAACCACAATGATGGTATGATCGTCATTCCCAAAGAATATTTGAAGGAACCAACGCAAGGCTCCGTCAATGTTATCTTTGGTGAAAGAATAGAATCTGATGATCCAAATAAAGTGGAAGAGGGTTGGAATCTTGATCTATCTAAGACTTCTAAGAAGAACATCAAGAAAGTTAAGAGCCATTCAAAAATAACCCATAAAGGAGCTCAAGCATTAATTAAATTTAATGTTTTTTTGGTTCCTTAAGAAATTAAAGAAGTGAAACCTAAACCAAAGCCTGCATCACCTAAAGAGAGAGTTGAAGGAGAGAAATCATGTATAGAAATAATAGCATTGTAAAGAGTTTTCTTCCTAGGATAGTCATTTCAGGCAAGGTACCTATGACCCTTACACCTTTAAATCTATCTAATTTTGATTTTTTACCCCCTAGGAACAATAGTGAAATGAGTGGTATCTGTGCTTATATCTTATTTATTTTGATGAATCTATATTTATTGACTCAAGTAATAATTTTAATAGCAGTGAAAATCCTAATTATCTTAATAATCCCAATAATGACAACTCTTAAGTTATAGCAAAATCTGCAAAAAAAATATTTATGAAAGTAACAACTCATATTCTCATAGTAATGCACCTACAAGTTTATACCTTTTAGAATCGAATTAAAACCATTAGAATCTAAAGAAACCCAAGATGAACTACATAAGATTACAGAGTATTCTACCGACATTTTATCAAAAGATATTTTGGAAGTTAATCTTCAAAGAAATAGAGTACTCCCCACCATGAAGTGTACCTCAATAGAAAACCTCAATAGTTAATGAAAATAATCAACCTATGACACCACCACAAGATAATCCTACCCAAGATGAACATGTGAAAATTACACCAAAAGTTGATTATAATGTATTGTCTTGTCTAAGAAAATTGACAGCCAAACTCAACATTTATGATGCCATTATTCTATCAAGAGAAAAAAGAAAATCATTGGTTAAAGCCCTACAGGATCCCAATAATTACATGACCAAATTAATACCTCTTGCCTCAGAAGAGGAAGTAAACAATTCTAGCAAAGATCTTAAGCTAACATTTACTGATGAAAATCTTTTGCTAGGAATAGGCAACAATGATTGACCACTTTACAACTCTATAAAAGTTGGGTGATTTAAGTTATCTAGAGTTTTTATTAATCCAGGTGCATCTGCCAATATCTTGAATCTAAAAATGATTGCATAACATAAGGTGGACACACACAAACTTTCATCGAAAAAGATGTTACTACGACAATTTAATAAAAAATGGTGAAAGAGCACAAGGTCCAATAACACATCTTCTTAAAATTGGGGACTTTTAAATTGAAGCAAAATTCCACTTCACTTAGAACATCTTTCAATGCAGTCCTTGGAAGACTTTAGCTTCATGAACATAGAATAGCTCAATCATCCCTTCATCAATGTCTTAAATACCATCATGATGGCATCGAACACTACATCAGAGGTGATCTACAACCATTCATTATGCATGAGGTTAGAATCTATGATCATGGAGCCTAAAATGTACCAAAGAATCAAATCACTTTTTTAGAGAAATATTTGTAACCCAAGATTGAAATAGAATGAAAATAAAAAGGAAAAAATAACTATACATGGGGAAAATATCAAAATGGGCAAAAGAAAATGCTACAATAGAAATATAAATGGAAATCAAAGAAAATTATGGAGAAAAAGAAAACATGCCTTCAACTAATGAAGATCAACTGCGGAACATTGTAAGATGATCAAATAATTTTCAAAACTAACAAATATGTGATAATACAAACATAGTTTACAGAGCAAAATAAAATATGGAGAATGAAATACCTCCAATGTACATTGACTTTGTATCCAACTCAGAGGTAAGTCAGCATTATATGGCGGTATGTTAATCTCTGAAAAAAAAACTCTAGAAAAAGATGAAATAGAAGAAGGAATAATGGTTACAGAAGAAGGCAAGTCTGAAGCTTTAGCATACAAAAAAGATTAATTAATATGTATGTACTTACTATCCTAAGAAAATTTTGGCTAGGTCGATGGTCATGGTTGCACCCTAGCTTGCTGGATATCAAGAACAAAAATTCTATCACGGGTCTTCATCTACAAGCCCTGTGATTTCACCAAATTAATGAAAACTTCCTTTGATTGTTTTTCACGTTTTGTATCTAAGTTGGTTGAACAAGGCTTGATACTGCATACCTAGTATAAAGAGAAAACACACAATTTTGCAATCCTTTGCAATACCAAGTATAAGAGAGATAAGCCAAGTGCCAATGTTGGATTCACTACCATAGAGCCATTGGAAGATAAAGATTATTGTATGGTCATTACAGGTCATCTAGAACACAAAGAATTTTATTTGAAAAGTAATCACCATGCTGATGGATTTTGTTTGGAAAATTCAGAAGGATTATATGATCTTTCAGTTGAAGATACACCACTTGAACTAAAAGAAGATATCAAGTATACAATTAATGAATTAAATGAATTAAATCTAAGAACTTGCGATAAACCCAAACTGGATTTCTTCCAAAATGGTTATCTCTTGGATGAGAAGGAGGCTGATGACCTTATTTAGTTACTAATGAAATATAAAAATTATTTTTCTTGGAGTATTGAGAAGATGCTTAGATTGTCTCGTAACGTGGCAATTCATAAACTAGAAATATAACCAGAATTTACAAAAAATTAAATAAGCTCTCAGAAGAATGAGATTAAAAATTAAACAACAAGCCACCATCGAAGTCCAAAAGATGATTGAAGCTGGCTTTAAACGAAAAGAAAAGTACCCTGCATGGTTGGCCAAGGCCATGCCACTTAAGAAGGGGGGGGGAGGATAGATCCGTATATGTATAGATTTTGGAGACATAAATAAGGTGTGTCCTGAAGGTAAATTCCCACTACCCATACCAAAGTTAATGGCCAACATTGCCTCTTTACATGCTATATTTTTATTTATGGATGGTTCTTCAGGTTACTACCAAATCAAATTGGCTTTGGAGGAGGAGAAACATACAGTATTCAAGATGCCTATTAAAGTGTTTCATTATAAATTCATGTCATTTAGTCTAAAGAATGTTGCACCACTTACTAACAGGTCCCAAAATCCTTAATGAGTTGGATACATGAACAAGTTAAAGATTACATTGATGACCAAGTAATCAAAAGCAAAGACAAGAAAGATTTCTTATATGACTTAAAAATTGTATTTGATTGACAACTTCTCAATTATCTTAAGTGAATCCCTTACAATGTTCATTTGGCATAGCTTCAATGAAATTTCTAAGATTCATATTATGACATCATGGGATTGAGATAGATCTTGAAAAGATCAAAGCGATTTATAAGTGCCACCTCCTTAAACCTTAACTTAATTGAGATCATGTCAAGGTAAGCTGACATATCAGAGACACTTTATCTCTAACCTTTGGAAGATGTCAACATTTTCATATTAAAAAAAAATGCCAAATTTTTTCAGGGTGATAAGTGCCAAAAGGAATTTAGAAAATTAAAATAACATTTAACAACACTTCTTATATTAGCGGCACCCATCTTAGGGCAACTTATGATGTTATGCACTATTTTCTTAGATGAATTTCTTAGTGCCTTATTAGCTCAAGTTAACGTGGAAGGGAAAGATTACAGTCATAATAGTTACGCTGCTAAGAAATCAGCTAGGGATTGAAAGTTGATGGCACTTAAGGGAACATAAGTTCCATCAAACTGTAATAGAATCATTGACCATCTTGTCGGCCTTCCAGATAGAGTTGTACAAGCTCAAGAAGGACGTTAACTCAGATGTGACCTCCCCGGACAAAAGCATGAATTGGGTTAATCTTTATAACTCCTATTTGGGGACAATTGGGATTAACATATCACTTATCAAAGCCATGCACCGAAAATTAAGTTGAATATGATGCTTTGATCTCTGGTTTACATTTGACAATTTCAATGGAAATAAAAAAGATCAAAATCTTTCAAGATTCATAATTGGTGATTAACCAAATTATTGGAACATATCAGTCCTTAAAACCCAAGTTTCATTTGTATTATCAACACAACATGAAATTATTTAAGCAGATACCCAGACATTATCTTATATAGAATACCGTGTGATAGTAATACCATTGCAGGTGCTTTAGTAAAACTAGCTAAAGAAATTGTCTATATAGAGGAAGATTCTATCCCAATTAGAGTACAAGGTTGTCTGTTCCTCTCCCCAATCAATATGAAATACCTAAACAAATCAAACTTTGAAGAATAGTTTACCACAACAACACATGAAGAGGAAGACACATATTGACGAAATCTTTTCATAGAATATTTGCGTGAGGGCAACCTTCTTAAGTATAAATCTCTTGCTCATTAGATAAAGTCAAGAGCTTTGTTTTTTACACTCATAAATGATACACTTTACTAAAGAACTTTTGATCATATGTTGTTATGAGGCTTAAACAAATAACAAGTTCAGATGATTGTTAAGGAATTACACTCTGTATTATGTGATGCCCATCAGTCAGGTCCTAAGATGAAAGTAAAGATTAGAAGAATGTGATATTATTGAAGAAGGATGATCAATGATTGCATGGAGATTGATTGGCGTTGTCAACAATGTAAAGTACATGTGGTAGCCCTACATCAACCTCCCAATGTACTACACCTAACAATTGCTTCCTCGCCCTTTGAATGTTGGAGGCATAGACATAATAGGACTTTTTGATCCTCCCTCATTCAATGGACATATGTTTATATTAGCTGCAACAGACTACTTCTTTAATAGCGAGAGACTATAACATTAAAAGAAGTTAAAGCTTACCAAGTACTCCAATTCTTCAAGATCCATATCATATATAGATTTGGAATCCATCAAAAAAATTATATCTGATGATGGTCTTGCCTTCAAAAGTACCAAATTCAATAACTTCGTGAATTGAGAAAACAATGATTGGCCTTATTCGACCATTTACTACCCTCGACCAAATCTGTTAGTCGAAGCTTTTAATAAAACACCAGTCTAAATTTTGAAGAAAATGCCAGATCGAAACAAAAGACAATGGCATAAACAACTAATAAAAGCGCTATGGGCCATAACTACACAGTGAACCACAAAATTTGCTCTTTTTTCATTTGTTTATGGGTTTGAAGCCAGGCTTTCCCTAGAAATTCAACTTCCCTCATTTATAATTGTGACATTAAGGGCAAATCCCCCAGAGCAGAATATCTAATTACAATGAGAGCAACTAGAAGGGTTGGACGAAGTTTGGCTGATAGCAAAGCATATTCTCGAGCTATATTATTTACTAATGATTCAAGCACACAATAAATTAACTTTTCGTATAGGTGATTTTGGTTCTAGTCCTCAAAAGTTCAATTTTAAACCATTGAAAAATTAGCAGCAAATTTGAACCAACATAGGAAGATCCGTTTGCAATAGAAAATATTTACCAATCGGTAGGTAGACCGTACCTCCGATCAACATAAGCTAAATATTATGTATAAAATGTATTCAAGAGTGAATCTATTATTATCTGTTTAGGAAACATGAGTCAAATTATCAGGTCACGTTGGGTCGATCAGCGGTGGCAAAACCGTCATTTCAGTCAACCAATTCTCAAATTTTTTTTTGACCTTCTGGTCGTCATATGACCGTCAACCCGGCCACGCCACGCCACGCCGCGCCAATTTCTCTTTACTTCTTGCCTCTTTCGTTTCATTTTGCATTACATGAGTTTGTCTTCTCCCATTCCAGTCCTATCGAATCAGTGTTATATAATTCTCGCATCTTCATCGTTTACATCGGTGGGATCGGAAGATTAGGGCTTTAAATTCCGTCTTTGCCGGTTTCTCCTTGAATCAGGGTTTCAGCGATGAGTTCGAAGGAGGAGAAGTCGGAAGGCGGCGGATTCTTCTCGGCGATATCTTCAAGTGTGAAGTTTTGGGGTAGCGCTGTGCAGAAATCTGTTTCAGGGTAAGGAGTTGTTCTAGATCCATTAATATTCAGAGAATTGTTACATTCGCGTATGAGTACTTGCAAATTAGATTTGTAATTGCGTCTGTTGTATTGTGCTTGAGCGTATGGATGGATGCGATGTTTTCTTCTGTTTAATTTTATTTCTAGATATGTGCCTCTTCCAATAACAGACTGACTGTATTGCTGTTGGCGATGTAATTGATCAGAATTTACTTGCGGGATATAGTCAAC
The DNA here is from genome assembly GCA_003013225.1 of Phalaenopsis aphrodite. Classification (NCBI taxonomy): domain Eukaryota; kingdom Viridiplantae; phylum Streptophyta; class Magnoliopsida; order Asparagales; family Orchidaceae; genus Phalaenopsis; species Phalaenopsis aphrodite. Next base: position 489,180 of record NEWO01000463.1, on the reverse strand, counting down.
TGTTGCTAATGCGTTCGATCAGTTATGTATCCAACTTTTTGTTTGCTTTCACAGGCAAATAATGATTTGTTTCCACACACGCACGCCCGCACACACGCCCGCACACACGCCCGCACACACGCCCGCACACACGCACGCACACACGCACGCATGCAAGCGATCTGCGTTAAGAAGATGCGGCCAAATGAGAACTTTGCTTCCTTATTTTAATTAGTTCGTCATTTTTTTAACTAATTCTATCTCGCATAAGCAGTTTGGTAAGCTATTCTGTGGATCTGTTGTCTGCCATGTGTCCAACTCTGCATTCTTCTTCATTCCCCCATTCTACTTTTAATATTTTCTATTGTTTTTATTTCTTCATTGAAATCCTTTCTGTGACTACATAGAAGACAGGTATAATACTGCTGTTGCCTTACACAGAGTTTGTTTCCTTTTGACAATGCCTCATCAACTTAAAGATCAAACATGACATTTAGAATTATATTGTGTGATGAACTCTTTTTGAAATAGAATTTTGCTAAAAAAATTGATGTTAATTTGTTTTGTTTAGTTTTTGTACTATGTTTCTCCATTAAAAATTGTTGATTTGAATACCCTCATGCAGGAAAATTTATGAACACTGCATTTCATTTTGTAAACTTACTAGTAAAGAATTAAGGATGGCCCGTGGCTTTTCAGAATGCTGCTTGTCATTGCTAATTTTCAGATTGCTCCAAAAATTTTATAGATTTCTAATAGCTATTTAGAGTTCAATGCCTTTCCCTTTGTGAACTTTTTTTTAGAAGTCTGTTCTTTAAGAGTTTATCACGAACATATTTTCTGAACTGATATTCACGGTCAGTTTTTCATTGCTTCCGATTAAACTTATTTGTAAAGTTTTTAGCAACGTTGTCACTGTCATGGCTGTTATCTTCAGTTTGTTGGCATATTTTTTGTAGCTATAGTGTATCAATGAAGAAAATGGAGGATTTGTTAACTGTTGTCATGGAAATGAAAGTTAAAAGAGGTTAAAGAATGAGCCTGTTTTTAAGCTATATAGACATTAGATTTCTAATACATTATACAATAAACATTAAAATATCTATGTTTGCAGATATTGCAATATTGTATTTATGAACAGCCTGTTATGTTTTGAGATTTTCATTAAAAAATTGAAATATAAAAGAAAAATATTTTTATGAAATTTTCTTTTGATATCTTGTGAAATGTCTGTAAACCAAGCTAGTTAATGCATTACAACTATTGTGCTTCCCTTTACTTCTTTTTAACTAATTAGTTAAACTATTTTGTTAGTCCAATATCTTGCATTTTCATTGTTTTGTGTTTTCTTGTTGCACATTAGAATACAATAAACACAAAATTGGGAATTCTAACTATACTAAGTTGGTTAACTTGAGATGAAGGTATACAAATTTATGTTTGCATGGGCTTTACGTGTTTTAGGTTGTTGGGTTATGAAGGCCTCGAAGTTATTAATCCCGAAGGAGGCACAGAGGATGCAGAAGCTGAGGCAGAAAGAGGAAGATGGAAGAAAGAGGTGTTACTTTTATCTCATTATGATGTTGTTAACGTTGTAGACATATTTCTTAAAGCATTTATTTAGTTGATTTATTAGTTTATTGTTTCCTTGGGTGTTATTTAACTTGTGTATTGTTGACTAATGCTTCTATAATTTAGCTTGCATTTATACCAAATGATTCTAGTTTATGCTTTTATATAGATTCCTTCTTGGGCTTCACTGTCATATATTTATACTTGGCAATTCTTTTTCTCCAAATTTGTTTATGATTGGAAAGTATAATTGTTTTCAAGGTATCATTTTGCTTACTATTATTTTTTGAGGCATTTAAATAAATACGGCCAAACTTTTATGTGTTTACATATCCAAAACCTAAAATTTGATTTTTATATTTATGCCACCCAAATCTTTCATATCACATCAAAAGTAGCAGTCTTAACTTAAAAAAAGTAAAATACACATTTTATTCATAGGTTATATGTAAAGGGTGAAGTTTAGGGGTTAGATATGTAAATTCATAAGAATTGAGGGGTGTCCATGTAAATCTTCCTTTTTTTTGGTCCATATCAATATTTCATAGATGATAGCTGACTGAAGTAATCTATGGAGATGTAAAAGATCAAACTTCATGGTATTTAGCTTATTTACAAATGAATAATTGTATATCTTTTTGGGAATGTATTAGGGTAGGAATTTTTAACATTGCCCTTTTTTTGTGCACTATTGACGTAGTTTTACTTGTTTTTATATTTTTTATTTTTTTATAATGTTCAATTTTCTCTCTATGATGTATTTTTTCTTTCGTTTCTTTCTACCTTTGCATGAAACAGTTTCAGTGCCTATTTGCAATGTTATCTCGTATTATTTTTTATCGTGCTATTTGATGTAAATTGGTTTACACCGGTAGATGAACCGAGTTGGTAAAAACGACTTTGAAAGTACATTAATGAAAATAATATTAACATGATTATGAATTAACAAATATTCTAAACTATATTAGTGTGCTGATGTAATAATGATAATTAATAATTATCTATGAATACATTTAAAAGTTCAATACAACAACAACAACAACAATAACAAAGCCTTAATCCAACTACGTGGGGTCGTCTACTTGAATCTTTTTTCTCCATTGCGTCCTATTTAGTGTCATATTTTCATTTAGTTCTAATAAATTAAGATCATTTTTTATACAATAAGCCCAAGTCTTCCTACGTCTACCTCCGACTTTCTTAACATAAGTCAAATTT
>NEWO01000463.1:462958-485936 GCA_003013225.1 Phalaenopsis aphrodite | reverse complement strand
CATGAGAAGGATATCATCAGCAAAAAACATACACCAAGGTACATCCTCCTGTAAATGTCTAGTAAGACCATCCATAACTAAAACAAAAAGATATGTGCTTAAAGTCGATCCCTGATGTAATCCAACAGAAATAGAAAAATATTTGGTCAATCCTCCTTCAGTTCGAACACAAGTAACAACTCTAATATACATATCCTTAATGAATTGAATATAAGTCATATCAACACCTTTTTTCTCAAGAATTCTCCAAAGGATATCTCTTGGAACATTATCGTAAGCTTTTTCTAAATCAATAAAAATCAAATGTAGATTCTCCTTATTATCTCTGAACTTCTCCATCAAACCTCTCAATAAATGTATAGCTTCCATAGTAGACTTACCCGACATAAATCTAAATTAATTATGAGAAATCTTTGTAATATGTCTTAACCTATATTCAATTACTCTCTCCCATAATTTTAAAGTATGACACACCAACTTAATTCCTCAATAATTTGCACACTCTTGTGCATCCCCTTTATTCTTAAAAATAGGGACTAAAATACTCTTTCTCCACTTCTCAGGCATCTTTTTAGCTTTTAAAATAATATTAAAGAGTTTAGTAAGCCAAGAAACTTCTAAATCTCCTAAATATTTCCACACTTCAATTGGGATATCATCAGGTCTTACAAACTTTTCACCCTTAGTTTTCTTTAAAGCCTCATCAACTTCTGTTTTACTAATGCGATAAAAAAAAATGAAACATTTTATTATTATTAACGATATTAAGATCACTAAGGTCGATCATATTTTTAGAAACTTCATTAAAAAATTTATCAAAATAACTCACTCACCTATACTGAATATCTTTTTATAAGAAAAATACTTTTTGATTTTTATCTTTAATACACTTAAGTTAAATCTTTACTTTTCTTTTCTCTTTGTTTGACTAGTTTATACATATATTTTTCACCCTCGTTAGTATCTAATCTATTATAAAGATCTTTAAAAGCAGAATTTTTAGCATCATAAATTGTTCTTTTAGACTCTCTGCAAACCGTTTTATATTTTTCTCAGTTCTCTAAGCTTTTGCACTTAAATCAATTTTTATAACATAACTTTTTATGTTTTATCTTTTCTTGCATATTATTATTCCACCACCAACTATTTTTATTTATAGAAACTTTTTCTTTTAATTCTTCATGTACATCTTTTGCTGCTTGTTTAATAGTTTTTGTTATTTTATCCCACATAGCATTTGCTTCTTGAAGAACATTCCAAATTTTGAAATCTTGAATTTTACTCATAAAAATAATTTTATTTGTGTCTTTTAAGTTCCGCCATCTAATTCTACGATGATGACTCTTAGTATTCTTTATTTTACAACTCTTTATCTTAAAATCTAGAACTAATAAACGATGTTGAATACTTAAATCCTCACTTGGAATGACCTTACAATCTTTACAATTGCAGCGATCTCTTCTTCTCATAAGAAAATAATTAATTTGTGTTTTATTAGATCTATTCTTATACGTAATAAGATGCTCGTCTCTTTTCTTGAATAAAGTATTAATAATAACAAAATCATATACTAAAGCAAAATCTAAAATAGTTCTACATTCTTCATTAGTCACTCCAAAACCGTAGCCACCATGTATATTTCTGAAATCTTCTACCACTCTACCGACATGTCCATTTAAATCACCTCAAAAAAAAAATTCTTTCTTCAAGAGGTATCATTTGTATTAAGTCTTATAAGAAATTCCAGAATTTATCTTTAGACCCTACATCTAAACCTACTGGAGGAGCATAAGCACTTATAATATTAAAAATCTCAGTATCAATGATAATCTTAAGGGTTATAATTATATCTCCAACTTTATTAATTTTTACAACATTATTTTTCAAANGAGTTTAGTAAGCCAAGAAACTTCCAAATCTCCTAAATATTTCCACACTTCAATTGGGATATCATCAGGTCTTACAAACTTTCCACCCTTAGTTTTCTTTAAAGCCTCATCAACTTCTTTTTTACCAATGCGACAAAAAAAAAAATGAAACATTTTATTATTATTAACGATATTAAGATCACTAAGGTCGATCATATTTTTAGAAACTTCATTAAAAAGTTTATCAAAATAACTCACTCACCTATATTGAATATCTTTTTCTAAGAAAAATACTTTTTGATTTTTATCTTTAATACACTTAAGTTAAATCTTTACTTTTCTTTTCTCTTTGTTTGGCTAGTTTATACATATATTTTTCACCCTCGTTAGTATCTAATCTGTTATAAAGATCTTTAAAAGCAGAATTTTTAGCATCACAAATTGTTCTTTTAGACTCCCTGTAAACCGTTTTATATTTTTCTCAGTTCTCTAAGCTTTTGCACTTAAATCAATTTTTATAACATAACTTTTTATGTTTTATCTTTTCTTGCACATTATTATTCCACCACCAACTATTTTTATTTATAGAAACTTTTTCTTTTAATTCTTCAAGAACATCTTTTGCTGCTTGTTTAATAGTGTTTGTTACTTTATCCCACATAGCATTTGCTTCTTGAAGAACATCCCAAATTTTGAAATCTTAAATTTTACTCATAAAAATAATTTTATTTGTGTCTTTTAAGTTCCGCCATCTAATTCTACGATGATGAGTCTTAATATTCTTTATTTTACAACTCTTTATCTTTAAATCTAGAATTAATAAGCGATGTTGAATACTTAAATTCTCACTTGGAATGACCTTACAATCTTTACAATTGCGGCGATCTCTTCTTCTCATAAGAAAATAAATAATTTGTGTTTTATTAGATCTATTCTTATACGTAATAAGATGCTCGTCTCTTTTCTTGAATAAAGTATTAATAATAACAAAATCATATGCTAAAGCAAAATCTAAAATAGTTCTACCTTCTTCATTAGTCACTCCAAAACCGTAGCCACCATGAATATTTCTGAAATCTTCTACCACTCTACTGACATGTCCATTTAAATCACCTCCAAAAAAAAATTCTTTCTTCAAGAGGTATCATTTGTATTAAGTCTTCTAAGACATTCCAGAATTTATCTTTAGACCCTACATCTAAACCTACTGGAGGAGCATAATCACTTATAATATTAAAAATCTCAGTATCAATGATAATCTTAAGGGTTATAATTATATCTCCAACTTTATTAATTTTTACAACATTATTTTTCAAACTTTTATCTATAATTACACCTACACCATTTCTAGTACGACTCTTATCAGAATACCAAAGTTTAAAACCTAAGTTATCAATCTTCTAAGCCTTTTCTCCAACCCATTTAGTTTCTTGAATACATAAGTTATTAATCTCTCTATGAATCATAACATCAATTAATTTCATTAATTTACCATTGAGAGTACCTATGTTTCAAGATATTATACTAATATTAGTTTTATTAATTTCATGGATTATCTTTTTTACCCGCATCCGTTCGTAATGCGGGAACCCTTGTTTATTTGACACTACACCCGGGCACCGGTGTAGCGGCCCTTGTACACTTTTCACTGTATTCAAGTTATACAGTGTGTCGCTTTCAGGGGACGCCCTAACACTTACACAATGATAAAAAAAGATTCATGTCATAATTTTTTCGACAAGTTTTACGCTGGCTGTCGACTACCTAACGCAACCCTCCACTTTTCACATCCAGGCTTGAGACCGACAATGACAATGTTATGTTTAAAAGTTCAGTACTTGTTAAAATTTAATAGAATGGTTTAGGTAGCCAAAATAGGCAATTTTTTAATGAAGAGAAAAAAATTGTGAAGTTCCTACAGAAGAAGTATCAGCTTTAAGGTGAATATTCTACAAGCTTCTATCATTTTGTAAATATTTAGAACATAATTGAAGTGGTCACAAATCTTATCATCTCACTAAAAATATTTTTCTTTATTATTTTAAAGTGATTTAGAAAATCAGGTGAGAGAGTGTGGTATCCATGTAAATCTTCTTTATTTTTTTTGTCCATATCAATATTTCATAGATGATATCTGATTGAACTGATCTATGGAGACGTAAAAGATCAAACTTCATGGTATTTAGCTTATTAGCAAAAGAATAAATGTATATTTTTTGGGGATTTTGTTAGGGTAGGAATTTCTAATGCTTCACTTGTTTTTTTCTGCACTATTGACGTTGTTTTACTTGTTTTTTTTTGGTAATGTTCAACATTCTCTCCATGGTGTGTGTTTTCTTTCATTTCTTTCTATATATGCATATAATAGTTTCAGTCCTATTTGCAATATTATCTTGTGTTATTTTTTATTGTGCTATTTGTGCTCTTATGTAAATTTATCTATACTGTTAGATGAACCGTGATGGTGAAAACAGCTTAGAATGTAACTTCAATTAGTTAAATAATGAAAATAAACATGATTATTAATTAGCAAATATTGTAAACTATATTTTTTTGCGCATGTAACAATAATAATTACTAGTTATCTATGAATACACTTAAAAGTTGAATTCTTGTTAAAATTTAATAGAATGGTTTCGGTAGTAAAATTAGGCAATTTCTTAATGAAGAGAAAAAACTTGTGAAGTGTTCCTCCAGAGCTTTAAAGTGAATCTTCAGCAAGCTTCTATCATTTTGTAAATATTTAGAACGTAATTGAAGTTCTCACCAATCTTATTATCTCACTAACAGTATTTTTCTTTATTGTTTTAAAGCGATTTATAAAATCTGGAGGGCAATAATGTCAAATTTTATATCTTGCATGACAACATACTTTGTCTCGTGTTGAATTAGTGCTTGTGATTCCTTTTTGTAGGACAGGGATGGTTATTGGAAGATGATGCAGAACTATATTGGAGCAGATGTTACGTCATTGGTGACGCTTCCCGTGATAATTTTTGAACCAATGACCATGATTCAGAAAATGGCTGAGGTAGACACTGCTTTGCCTTGAAAGTTTCTGCCCTATCTTTATTTTGATTTTTTCTTTTTAATGATCTCTTTATTTTGATTTTGTTTCTTCAATCATATTGAGTCAACTGAGTTTTCAGTTTTTAAAGTTATTATTCCACGTTCTAGCAATTTATTTTTGGTATGACATGCTTCTTAACATCTAAATCGATTACAAGCCTTGATCTTTGCTTGCGTTTCATTACAGCACAATCTCCTTTTTATTTTGTTTAAAAAAACTCTGATCATTTTGACATACTGTGTTTTGATAAGATAAAAGTAGTTGTAGTACTTCTCTGCATGAATTAGTGTTTTTTTTTGTGAGTGTGGCAAAATTTTCTTCCACAACTGCAAGCTCAACTGAAGTGGGCAGCGTGACTCACTTGATATCAATAATGGGATCAATACAGCAAGGTAAGTCAGTCTTCATGAACAATGCATGAAATGCAAGGATCTAGTTCTAGAATTTTAAACATGACCTGACTTTTGGTATGAGTGAAGAAAAATTAGTTTTGCATGGAGTTCAGTTTATTCATCATCCTATTTTAAATTTTTTTATTGTAACATGCTAAATATCAAATTTGATCATGAAATTTAGATTAAGGAAAGACATGAGCTTATTGCGCTTGATATCTATTAACCGTATGATTATTTTATGTTAGGTAGGTATCATTTTGAGAGCTTCTGAATGAGCTCAAATATCTCTATTATGTATTTTATAGTTTAAAATTTTGAAAATTTGTTGTATTTTTTAACAAGGAATGCCTAATTATTAGTATCCTTGTCTTTTGTCGGTGGAGGGGGAAGGGTAGAGATGTCAATAATTACCTGATACAATAACCCAACCTGAACCTCAGTAAAATAAATTCTAGGTTTGGGTTGATCGGATTAACTTTTGGGATCATATTTTGGTCTAAAATTCTCATAAGCTCAATTTTTTGGGTTGGTTTAACCGGCAAAACCAAAATTTACTGTAAGGACTGTTATGTCTTATGCTAAATAGTTTACATGGGTTAGGTTTGAGTCAGTTGGGTTAAAAGCGGGTCAACTTTGTGCTAGATTTTTTGAGTTGATTAATAAACATATTGAAATTGGTCATGTATAGTTAGGTTGGATTAAATTCTAATCAGATTCAAACTTGACCTATTAACTTAATTAAACCACCTAGGCTGAGGTTTAGAGCAATGTAGAGTTCATGTTGTTACAATGAGAGATTTTTATAGCCTTGTTTGAAAAATTATTTGCTTATGCAAAGATGCCTGTTAGGATGAAATCAATGAACACGAAACGTAGTAAAAAAGATCAATGGCCGCAAGGCTTCAATATTTATATGGTTTTGACATGACCTACATCTGTGAGGAGAAAAGAGAAATAAGAGAAATAAATCTACAATTTAAGAAACCACATAATCATACATATAATTAGGGTGAAAAGAAATTCTTCCCTAAATTCTAATGTACATGATACCAACACAAGTGCAAATATATTTTTCTTAGCTTGTTTGGAAACTTGTTTGCCAAAAATGGTGAAGGATCAAAGGCAACAATCACGACTTCAATAGTGAGAAGAAAAGCGAAATAGATTTACTCTCTAATAATAATACATATAATCGGGAAAAAATTTCTTCCCTAAATTCAAATTTTCATGAAACCAACACAAAGACAAATGTTCATAAAAAAACTCGGGATAAAAGAGATGTACTCGACTATGTTTTGAAAACTGCATTACACAACTGTTTCTTATTACACTAAGGTAGATTGAAGACAAGTATGTCACAACCAAGGTGTCAAAAATGATCCAATCTTACAACACGACTAAAAAATAAAGCTATGAGTTGACCCATTTTATATTTTGACCAGGTTAAGATCAAAGTTTTAAAGTTCAATTATAATTCAAATCGGGTTTGAATTGACCTGAATAACTCATAATTAACTTGATTACTGTCTGGGCCGGATTTGGCAAGTTCTAATGAAACCTTTTTCTATCACGATGCAACGGGGTACTCTACAACTATCTGGGCTGTTTTTTCCTTATTGTTGGCCCCCCCTTCGTGTTGGATAAAAGCTATAGGGTTCTTCTTTCCAACAACCTGGCTAGCTTGGGGGTGATCATTCAGAATGAAACTAGGAAGATTATTATTTGTTGCGGGCCAATCATGTTTACATTGGGATAGCTCTCAAGTTGAATATGATGAAATTTTGTTTCTCAACACAATTATGGAGCCTTGGATTCTTGAAACCAAGGAGATCATTATTGAGGCGATAATGAGACCATCATCAACTCCTTCCACGATCATATGAAGTTGAAAATGTGGCAACATCATACTGATACGGGACCTGACATGATTTTACTTACTAGCTTCAAGCATGTTCTTTTCTTTTTTTCCCATATATAATATAATAAGGCAAGCCATTTTTGTTCTCGGCTTGCCTCACATAAGTCTTTTTTTTGCAATGCTTGCGCTTATGACCTAGCTTTTTTGATTGTTGTTGAGGCTGATACCAACCACACTGTGGCTTTTATAGCATCTTTTATTTTTGATTAATGCAAAATGCACACCTTTCGAAGATTAAGCGGGTTTTAGTTGGGTTAAATATGTTATATATGTGTTAATTAGCTCATGCCGAACCCAAAAAAATTATATGGTCCATATAAAAATTGTCTTGATGGGTGATGTTTTGGTTAAGCAGGTTCAAGTGAAATATATTTAACTCATATAATAAATGGTTCATTTGTTGGTTAAGCTTATTCGGGTTAGTTGAACCTAGAGTTGAACCCAAACTCAACAGGTCAACCCCAATTGACATCCCTAGTCTCAACTCAATAGAGTAGGGTTGTAAGTGAATTAATTCACTTGATGAACAACTCAAATTTTGCTTGGTTAATGCTTGTTGTAGTTTGTTCAAGTTACTAGTTGGAGAAGTTTAAATGTTTCTTAAAAGCTCAAAGGTCGAACAAACCAAATTTGAACACAATATTACTTGTTTTTTTGCATTATGAACAACTTGTTCGTGTTTCAATAAGAAATAATTAACATTAAGCTTGATAATAATTTATATTTTGTTTAATTAAAATTTATTTAAACGTGATTTGTTTTATAGTAACACATCATATGTTTATTTATTATACATTGTCATTGTTAGTTCCCAAGTCTTGAATGCAAAAACTGGAGGGTTGTGTGAGGTAGTGTAGACAACCAATGTAGAGTTTTTGTCGAAAAAATCGTGACATGAATCGTTTAAATAGTTGTGAAAATGATATGACGTCTCTGAAAGCGACGTATTGTATGACATGAAATCCGTGAAAAATGTGCAAGGACCGCTACACTGATTCCTTGGTGTAGTGTTAAATAAGTATGGGTTCCTTTCATTCTTTATATATTTCACAAAATTCTATACTTGAGTTGTATCAATTCTCTTCGATTTAGACAAACTTCTTATAGGATGCACAAATGATGGGAAGGTTCAATCTTTGCAATAGTAATATTTTTTAATGCAAAATGTTTGACATGAAATCTTTGCAATTGTTAAATATTATTGTTGTGTTAATAAGAGCATTCAAACTTTTAACTGGAGATGGACAATATTTTTGTACGGGTTTGGGGGATAGCAGAAATAGCATAAGAAATTTGAGCACTAATAAAAGATTTGAATTTTTTTTTTCTAAAGTAGGAATGGCAATTTAAGTTTCTTTAATTGGCTGATGGTCTTCAAATGAAATGTGTTTCTCTATAAGTGATGGCAACTATTGCAACTACAATTTCAAAATTTTATGTGAAAATTTTACGTTTGACAATCCTCTTCTTGCATCAATGTGAACATATCTTTTACTTGATTAAAAGTCGCTTTAGTCATGTGCTTTTTTTATTACATGATGACATAGACGAATGAAAGGTAATTTGTAAAGAGAGAATGCTTTATTGCACCATGAACACTTGATAATAAAAATGTGCAAAATCTTTCTTGCCACTCTTACCTAATTTAATTTGCAATTGAATGTAACCTTGCAGAAATCTCCTTGTTTGTTTAGGTTTGACTCTGAGACAAGATGATAGAGAAACAGGAAAGCTATATTTATGCGGTGGAATGGGTGGAAAAATAAATAGATGAATAATATTAGTGGCAATAAAATCAACATTTACCAAATGATTGGGGTGGCAATATCACCAAATAATGCCAAAAAACCAGACCACTAAACTAATTCCAAAAAAGAAGTTACTTTTTAAACATCATTTAGTCATAACATGATCTTACATTGTTCACTTTCAAACATTTATATAAAATTTCCTTAGATCAAACAAGAAAACAAGTGAGACGCCTCCCACTTCATCAAGAGATGAGGGATGCATTTCCATTTATTTGATGACAAGCAGGAATGAACCTAATATCTATCAATGCATTTCAAAATTGGAACTCATTACGTTATTGCCAGTCCATTCTTCAAGATCATCCTTAAATTTTATATTCTTGTGCTGCATTGGTTGAAATGACCTGTTGTTGAATCTTACCCTTAAAAGTAGTTTGGTCCTTTTTTATGTTGTAATTATATGACTTAACATCGAGAAAGACTATGCAAAAGATCCAATATAATCATGTTTAGGACTTTGAAGTTCAACCGTAAGGCTAATCTTTATAATACCCAAACTCACAGTACTTTAGCATAAAATATCATGTAATCAAAGGCATCTACTTAAATTTGCATTTGCAACACAATTTATCTGCACTCTTGGTTACCAATGCACCTCTACATGCCCCTAAATCAATGCTTTAGCCACATCATTATACATCTACAATGTCTTTATGCCATAAGCATATGAATTTTATATTATATTATCTGTACTAGAAAATTATTTTCATGAGAATAAATATGGTAAGAACAAGCAAATTTTAGATTCCGTTTGTTCTACATGTCCATCCTACTATTACTAAAAGAATATCACAGGAGTCCACCTAAAAATGTATGTTGATTTGTTTATCTTTCCCTAAAGCTTAGAAATCATATCATTAGAAAGTAATGAATATTTAACATCCTTTAAGTTGATGGTATCACCATATACATTATGATGCCACAAAAATGTTTATGTATGGCTAAATAGCATATAAATTACAAAGTTTGATCCATGATTTTCCTTAATGGATGTTCTTTCTTTGCTTGCAAAGAATACATTTTTTTCCTGATAAAGTTTTTGGTTAGTCTAGTGTTTTTTTGCATATTGAATCATTATTTTATGATTGTTTCCTCAAAGATCCTCGTAGACCTTATTTTGCCGATTATAGTTGGATCATCGATAGAGTTTTTACATCTTCTCTTTCTTTGCTTCATTTATATTGTCAGGCATCGTTGAACGTACCACATGTTATTTTGAAAATCATTTTGTGCTAACCTATTACTCGTTTTTGGGTTTTTTGGAGCTTAAATTTGTTGAACAATACCGTTCTCTAACACTGATTCTTTGAGCAATCTTTACCTTCTTTTATTGGAGTTGATGACCATCCCAAGCTGTCATGGGCAAAATTGCCCCATGTGAAGGGATCCCAAGCAACAATGCAGGCTCACAATATTTGGTGCAATTTTCATATTTGTCAACAGAAATATTCATATCTAATTTTTAACTTCATTGTTTTTATAGAGGATAAAGCCAGAGGTGATTAGTTTGTGGTTATATTGGCAAAATACTTGGAAAAAATTGATTTCAATGTGTCTCTGTTCAGTGTCTTTTACACGGAATAGTTTCAGTTAAAACTATGTTTTAATAATTTAAAAGTGATTTATTCACTTTTTAATTTGTATGAATTTGTTGTTTTTGGTTGGGAACCCGATCATATTTGAAAGTTAGTTTACTGCATTACTTGCTGCTCTCTGCTTATTTCTTTTGTTACCATTTACCAATTTTATGTTACAGTTAATGGAATACTGCCATCTGCTGGACCTTGCTGATGAAACTGATGACCCTTACATGCGATTGGTCTATGCTTGTAAGTAAATGATGTGGTTTTTTGCAGGTTTTGCCTTCATAACGAGCTAATGATAGTTTCTTTTATTCCGCAGCTTCATGGGCGGTCTCCGTTTACTTTGCCTATCAACGAACATGGAAACCTTTTAATCCCATCCTTGGAGAAACTTATGAAATGGTCAATCACAGGGGAATCACATTTATTGCAGAGCAGGTTTGTTGATTGGGGCTTATCAGAAAGTTGGAATAAGACTAATGTTGATGATGGATACTTCAGTACTTTTTGTCTAGTTTTACGTTTGCTTATTCATTTTCACTTAATCAATTATGTTTAATTGTAGGTGAGCCATCATCCTCCAATGAGTGCAGGGCATGCAGAGAATGAACATTTTGTTTACGACATTACCTCCAAACTAAAAACCAAATTCTTGGGGAATTCTGTAGAAGTATACCCTGTGGGGAGGTGAGTTATACCGTATGAGTGTCTAACAGCCTTTTTTCTATCACATGACATTCAATTATATTATGTCCAGAAGTTGAATTTTCAGTTTTTCCATCTGGACATGTGAGTTTTATACGGCTGCCATTTTAGGCAATATTTTAATATTTTAGATTGCTTAAAATTTAATGTAGGACAAGGGTGAAACTGAAAAAGGCTGGCGTTGTCTTGGATTTGGTGCCTCCTCCCACAAAAGTTAATAACCTTATATTTGGCCGTACTTGGGTTGACTCTCCTGGGGAGATGGTAATGACAAACTTGACAACTGGGGACAAAGTTGTACTATACTTTCAACCTTGTGGTTGGTTCGGGTATGCCATTGTTTATATCTGCAGTACTCACATACATGCATCTATGTCAGTTTGATCTATAGTTTGATATCTCTGCTGAATTATTCTGGAGATTTTGGAGCTTTTTTATATCAACAGTTGGTATCATGTTGGAAAAGCGTGATGGTGATTAAATACATTTTAGTGATGAAGAAGTTGTATCAAAACTAACTTACTGTCCTATGATTTAAATTGGATAAATGTGGAGTTGTTTGCTTTTGTTTCGTTCTTTTGAGGAGTTTTTCAATGCCATGGGTATTTGCATTGCATTTAACAACTTTACCTTTGTCTCTACTCATGTTTACAGTAGTGGTAGATATGAAGTGGACGGATATGTCTATGATGCAGTAGAGGAACCCAAAATATTGATTACTGGAAAGTGGAATGATTCAATGAGCTATCAACCGTGCGATGGTGATGGTGAACCCCTTCCAGGCACCGAGCTCAAAGAGGTTATTTCAATTATGAAAATCTTCATTTCTAATATTTTTTGATAGAACCTGCTAGTCTGATTATCCGCTTGGTTGTATCAATGATCCAAGAATGGAGGATGTGATAGCTTGTCAAAATCACTATTTCTAGTATGTTTTGCTTTGTTTGATGCCATTATTACTTTTATTTTTATATGTGCACAGATAATTTCGTTAGTATTTGTCATCTCAATCATAGATTCTGTTTTGATATTTGCCTGCATATTTTTTTTATCTTGCTTATTGAAGATTATTTTTTTTAATGTTATGAATTTTATTTAACTCTGCTTTTGTAGTTCTCTAATGCCTATATATTAGAAGGAAAAAAAATTGCCTGCTTCTGTTATCTTTGTTACTCGCAATGCTAAAGCACTTTGTGATGCTCGACTTCTTAGGGTTTATGTTTCTTCTAGTGCCAACTTAGGATGAGATATGTATAGCATATACATATTTATCAGTCTTATATAACTTTAAAATAATAAAAAATGTATAATTTTTTAAAATACCTAGAGCATGTCTCACAGGTTTCAGTCAGTCTTAATTCAAAAATCTTGAACTTCAACCCAAAAAATATGGTTTCTATCCAAATAGTTAAGACAACTGCTTTCTGTTTTACAAAAAATCGAATTCTACTGCAACTGCAAAGCCGAATAATGAAAGAAATAATCATCCTATTCCTAGGAATAGTTGGAAATCACAAGCCAACGACTGTGCAAGATACAGTTAACCAAATATCAGAAGTGTGAGCATCAAAGAAGTTACAATTAATTTTGCACAAGGCAAAAACAATCACAACTACGAGGATTAGTGGAAATCAACAGTTCCATTCAACAAGTCCGCGACAACAAAACGAATTCTTGAAAAAGTTGTATGCTGCATTACTATATTAGTTCAAAAGAGTACAAAAGTAGCCATTAGACTTGTACAAAATGAAGCCTATTATCTCTATGATTAGAAAAATGAAAATTTTTTTCAGCAATGTGAGTTAAAGTGAGCAAACTTTGTAGTGCCTTAGGCACAAAAGTGTGCTACCCTGTTGACCTCTTTGAGAATGTACTGAAATATAGGATATCTAAACTGAGCCAAAAAGGCAAAATCTGGGCTATCATGTGGTCTAGCCCACTAAGTGTTGGCCTCCGTAGTCTTCCTCAAGAAATTGATGACGTTGGCATTGTCCCCTTCAATAATAATACCTTTATCCTCTAGCATTCAAGGCTCAAAAATATGTTTTGAGTGTAAGAATGGCCTGTAGCCCAACGTGGGCAGAGTCTCAATACTGTAGATATGGTCCAGAAGCAATCAAAAGCTCTCCAATTTCATTTTATATGATGATAACTATGTTGGCTTGGTCTGAAACTCCATTAACACTTGCTATCACCCAACCTATAGGGGGGACACCACAGAGTGAGATGAGACAGCCTGAGTAGCTGGCTAGTATCTCAATACTAGTGGATTTGCATGGGCAATATATGCGGGCAAGGGGGATGTTGGCTTTTGATATTTTGACAACCTCATAAATAGCCTCCTCCTCAAAGTTGTTGAGAGTTTGCAAAGCTGCAAAGCTTTAAAGACCTCACAATACACAACTATTATTGCTGCCACCACTCTTTGAGCTCATGCTAACGCATGCCTACCCAATTCAAGAGCACTGGGATACAAGCCATCCTCTCTGGTTGTTTAACTTACCTCTTTGCCTGATTGGACAAAACTAATTTTGATGGGACCCTTCTTTCATCTTATCGAGCTAGCATTAGTGTTACCATTAAGGATGAACAACAAACTTGCTTGACAACGGCCAACCAACTAGAACATTGGGACAGTGCCCTGTGTTTCAAGCCATCCTTGCCATCACGATTATCGTGGAGCCATGAATGTTAGAAACCAAAGGTATTACCATTGAGGGTGTAATCAAAACATCATTACTTTCCTCAGAAGCACCATGGATAAGAGAGCGGGCCAAACTAGACCTCACCAGAGCTCAAATTCGGCTTTTTTTGACAGTTTAAGGAAGAACTTTATTTGCCATACTGCTAGTAATAACAATGCAGTCCACCATTGTGCACAACTTGCCTTACGGGATAGTTTTGATTCGAGAAAAGTACATGATAGTCATTCACTTTTTTACTTTTATTAAATATGATAGATTCATTTTGTACATGCTTAGTTACTCTTTTGCATATTTTTGTATCCCTTTTCTTTATTAGTGAAATGCTATATGAAACTTTCAAGGATGCCTCATTTCCTTAAGATTATATGGAACAACCTGGCACTGAGTGGTTATATGGGGGGTAATCAAAACATCATCACTTGGGGTTATTTCTAAAGCTGAGAATTGCAACAGAGCCACTGGTCAAATTATTGTTATGTAACTCATCACTCTTGGAGAGTTTTTGATGATACAAAAGCTTGAAAGGCCTCACAATACGTCCACTATTATTTCTTCTAGCACTCTGGAGCTCACATTAACGCATGCCTATCCAATTCAGGAGCACTGGGATATTAGCCATCCCCTCTGGTTTTTCTACTCTCCTCTTTGCTGATTGGACATAACTGATGTTGATGGGGCCCTTGTTTCATCTTATCGAGCCAACATTGGTATTATCATTAGGGATGAAGAACGAACTTGCTTGGTAGTGGCCGACCAACAACTAGAACATTTGTACAGTGCCTTGTTAGAAACTTGCTTCAAGCCATCTTTGCCATCAAGAATATGGAGCCATGGATGTTAGAAACTAAAGATATTACCATTGAGGGGGGTAATCAAAGCATCGTCACTTTCCTCAAAAGCACCATGTATAAGAGAGCCTAGCAAACTAGATCTCTCTAGGGACCAGATTTAGTTTTTTTTACGCAGTTCAGAGGAGTTCTTTTTTTTGCCATAGTGCTGGAAATAACATCGAAGCTGCCCACCATGTGCATAACTCTCTTTTTACTCTTATTTTAAATAATAGTGCTCATTTTGTACATGCTTAGTTACTTTTTTTGCATACTTTTGTACCCCCCCTTTTTTTTAGTGAAATGCTATATGCAACTTTCAAGGATGCCTCATTTCCTTAAGATTTAATGGGATAACCTGAAACTGAAAGGTTCTATGGGACCATGTTCTACGCCCTGGTACAACCCCAAGGGAAGTTGGGATTTTTGGCAGAACCCTCCTGCTGAGCCATTTATTTGTAGGTACAACATTCATGAAAACAAAGGGAATCCAATATCTGCTATAGGCCACAGTCTTGAAGGAAGCAAGTAAAGAATCATAACAGCAATATTAAATCTTCAAATAGTTGCTGAAGAAAAGTAAATCAAAGCACTGGAGGTACTAAATAAGGAATTAAAAAAAATTATTCATGGAATTTGATGGGAGCTAAATTGACTTTCTTGAAGTCCAGGCCATAAATCCAAATTAATCAAAGCATTACAAAAAATTAGAGAACACATTGTTCTCATAAACATCATCATCATCATAGGTATCTTATATTTAATAAAACTAGAAATAGAAAAAAAAACAACATCAAAGAAAACAATTTTCATAGTCGTTGAATTATTGATTTTCAGTTTGCATAATTCTCCCAATATGAAAATATCACCTATGATAATTAAGTTATTATATTTGTCAAGAAAAAATTGGGCATAGTTGATATGCTACATGCAAAGTAATCAATGAATCATCACAAGTTAAGTTTGTTTTTCATTCCAGCTCACAAGATACTCTCGGTATTTCCCATTATTAGTCGACATAATAGAAGCATGCAAGATGCTCTGTAATAAGGAGTATATAACTATCAAGTAAATTGTTATATGTAAATTCAAAAGGAGATAAAAAAGGAAGAATTTAATACATTGTTAGGATGTTCATGAAATAAAGTCATAGATGGAACGCTGAAAATCTTGCATATTATTTAGAGGTTGTTTGGTTTGCTGAGAAGTGATTGCATTGTAAGAGAAATGTTGTGGAAAGTAATTTACTATTTTGAAAAGTAAATATTGTTTGGATGAATATATTAGCAATTTATGAATTTGTACTCTCCAAATGTGGTATAAAATTTGTGAGTGGTGGCTAGCTATTGGTGGCCATCAGTGCTATTAGTGGTCGCAACAGCAGGCTGCAATACTTGGTGGTGGAGGCAGATGATAACTTGCTTTGAGGGGCATAGACTGTAATTGGGGGGGTGTTAGGTTGTGTGTGGTAGCTAATAAGTGGTGGGCGGTGGTGATTGATGGCTGACAGATGACTGTGGCAGCTATAGACGGTGGCAATGGCAGAGGCCAGCAAGAGAGTTGGTGCAAGGGACAATCACATGGCCATATTTTGGAGAGTATTTGAAATTCGTCCAAATTTGGTGAATTTGAAATTAAGTGAGAATGAACTAAATATTGCATTTTAAATTCATTGCGTTTTTACGCTGCATTTTATTTTGAACCTCATTTTCCTCAAACCAAATACCCAAATTTTATAACCCTTGCATTTTGAATGCATTATTCCGTGTTTTGCAGCAAATCAAACAACCCCTTAAGCACATCAAAATTGCTTTGTTGACTGTGCTTAAATTGATTATCCAATTGCTCTCTATATTCTCTAGATGGCTGATTTGGCTCTTCAAATTTGTCTAATTCTATTCCATGTTGTTTTCTTTTTCTTACTTGGAACATTCCAACAAAATAATTATTCATGTCATACTAAATTTATTTCAACTGCAATTTTTTTTTTAGAATCAGGCATTGGCGATGGTCTAAGAGGTCTTTCAATTTATCAATTCACTCTGAAAATTCCCAGATATACCTCCCATTGAATGAATGAATGTAAATTTGAACCACACAATTTTTACATTCTATTTATTTAGAATCATAAATTGTATA
Organism: Phalaenopsis aphrodite; assembly: GCA_003013225.1. Classification (NCBI taxonomy): domain Eukaryota; kingdom Viridiplantae; phylum Streptophyta; class Magnoliopsida; order Asparagales; family Orchidaceae; genus Phalaenopsis; species Phalaenopsis aphrodite. Next base: position 468,915 of record NEWO01000463.1, on the reverse strand, counting down.
ATTTCATTTAAAATCTATCATTTAATCATTTTTTGATTGACCAATTAATATTTTTTATTTCTTATTGACATGGTGATGCAATCATAAGTTATGATTCCAAATATGATGCAAGTCTTCTTCTCTGATGTAGACCTTGAATGTGATGCATAAAAGCATGCAAAAAAGATCAAGATTCAAGTTTACTAACCCTTAATATGGACAATGTTTAATTTCTTTTAATGCAATAATAATAATAATAATAATAATAATAATAATAATAATAATAATTGAAGCTTTGGAATGGTAGTTTAATGATTGCTTGAAATCCAACGTCAAACAATACATAAACTCATGCAACCCATAAAGGGAGAACCAGATTATAATTTGTCTAATCAAATTTCAATCATATACAACTTTTATATTGTAATTGGATGAAAGATTACGGTGCCGTTTGGGGCAGCTTATTTATGCGTATTGCGTTTTCAAAACGTTGACGGATTGTTTTGGTAATTGCATTCGATGGGCAGATCCGGAAACGCGCGGTGAGACGTGAGTTATTTTCCAAGGATCACGGCCGCGAATGCCCTTTCGATCTAGATCCTGCGCCCGTCTCCTTGCCCTAGCTTTACTATCGATCTCCCTCGCTCGCGTCTCTCTCGCCCTTCCTGTGATTTTTGGCTGTGTAATTTTGCGGTTGTCGATGGAATCATAACTTTCCTCTTGTGATTTTTAACTCTCTATGTTGGAATTTTTTAAGAGATTTTACATATTGGTTCCTGAGATTTTTTCCTCAGGATTATTGGTTTTCCTCATGTGATTCTCTGTGTCTTTTTAATATTTGTGATTTGTCTTTTACTGCATTATGGATGGATTTCGAGCCGTTGATCTGATAAGCTAAGGGGAACTTCATATGATACTTTAGCTTGGGTTTTAGCAAGCTTCCATCTTCTATATGTATCATTTTTGAATTATTGAGCTTCTTAAGTAGCTGTTGAGGAGATCTTGTAGTTGGTGGCCTTTGCAAAGGTTTCTGATATATTAATGTATCACTATTAGGTGCTAAATGGTAGCTACAATTGACACTTTGAATTTTAATGATGCTTATGACAGGGATTTGAATGATACTTTTCTCTCTTGTCTTCCATCTTGTATGAACCTCTTGTACCTGTATTGGTGGTGATCACTGTGTTTACTTATTGCTTTTTTGTCTCAAGAACATGTGGGTGATGTGGCTGTGTGTTGTTGGTGTTCTGGCTGTGGAGTAGAGGAGTGTAATTGGTGGGGACATTTTGGATATGCCTTATCTGTTATGATGCAATAATTTTTTTTACTCACTGTTATGATGGGGTTTTTATTTTATGATGCTCGCATATTGCTGCCTGAATTGTGGCAGTTCTGCGATTCTGAGTCTAGGAATTTGATTTTTCGGGGTTATCGTTGCTGCACTTTTACCTCATTTTCAGTTTGTCGGTTTGTCTTGTTTCATCCATTTGGCATAAAACTTGGAACACTAATATCGAGAGAAGTTTTATTTATGACGAGAGGGTTAGGCTTGCCCTTTGGTTGGCCATGACTGACATTACTAATTGCCCGGTGGGTTCGAGACATATACCGTCTGGATTTTAAAATGAATATTATATTTTTTTAAAATGTAATTTTATTACCTTTTTTCTTTTTTTTAAAGCACACTTGATAATCACTGCTATGTGGTGTGTATCTTAATTTTTCTACTGTTATGAAGTGATTTTTTCTTCTCAAGTATCAAATATATTGCTATGACACTTCTGTTGTAAACAACATTTTTGCATAGGGGCAGAATGATCATTTATCAACAATCAGCTGCAAATCTATTGTTTTCCAACAACATAAATCAAACAATCAACCAGCTTATCCGAATCAGCTGTTTATCAGCAGATTGTCAATAAGCTGCACCTGCCCCAAACATATCCTAAGTTTACAAGTATCAAAATATAAGTCCCAAACCTCACCTTGGTATAAGGAGAGAATTTCCCCCAGAAAATGTTGTCGAGCCTTACCGCATTCAAAGAATTGTTGTCCAATAGTACACAAGCTTAGAAAGAAAATATGAAGTTGTAGCAAGTGTAGATTATTTATTTATTTATTATTTTTTCACAAGCCCTTGTGGTTTAATTTCTTTACTAAACAAAAAAAGTCCCAAAAATGGTAATTCGTCGGAATCCCCAAAATCTGCTTAAAAATTAGCAGCTCTCAAGAATTATACAAAATCAACCAAACTGCCTTTGCACAAGGACTGATCTCCTCTTTTATTTCGGAAGAACTACGAAGGAAACAGGTAAATAGTGGTAACAACAATAGTAAACCTTAAAACCAATGTGCGAATGGAATTGTGAATGGAAAATAGGCACTAAATGTGCTGATTAGGGAGTTAGAAATAACTGAGCAGGGAATTTGATGAGAGTAGAATCGACTTGCTTGTAGTCTGGAATTGACCAAGGGAATAAAAAAAAGTTTGAGAACATACCTCATTCTTATATGTATGTCATTTTGAAATAAACTAAAAACCAGAAAATTAAAAACAAAAGCAACAACAATATATATGGCTATTGATTTTCAGAGTTGTTTCACCATGGTTTTCACATTTTGCAGGAATGCTACAATATCTTATTTTGATTCTGTCCAACAACTTTTAGAAATACATTTGCTTTAAGTTTGAGACATATTGCTTATGTTCCTGCTTTCATTTTGTTATTTTAAAGCTATCAAATTTAAACCTATGCGATCTCTCTCAAATTAAAAATAGAGGAAACTTCTCAGAATTTTTTTTGTTTACATCAAAATGCCATTCCTTCCTATTGCAATAAATGGTTGGATCGGTACTATGCACCAAGATGATTAAATAGATAAATCCCGCAAAAGAAGAGTGCTTCATAGTTAAAAAATAAAACTTTTAAAACATTCATCCTTCCATCCTTTGATGCCAATGCCAGCAAGCATTCCCATTCCCTACCACATTCAAAGATCCTTTTCCTGGTTAAAACCGAAGTTGTCTTTAAGAAAGTTTGGAGCTGAAATGGTGCCTTCACTATATATTTGAATGAGAATGCTTTTAAGCGACAAAACAGGATGTGGGAAAATTTGGAGTGAGAAAAGATTGATTGTAAACAGAAGTCATTAATCTTGCACTGGTGAATGATTTTTTTTTATCCCCTTTTGTTTCTTATATTTGAATTTGGTTCGTGCTTCCTTGTGAGTAGTCTTCTTTATCCTTCTCCCTAATATGAGATATGATTTTGTGAAGAATTGATCCTGTTTTATATGGTTTTAAATGTCAACAATATGTGATTGAATTTCTAGAGGCATAAAACCTCATATTATCTGCATTCTTGATATACCTTATATGAAGTTTTTTTTTCTTATCAGAAGCATGACATCTTGTCGCAGAAGGTAACGAGTTGGTGTCAGTAACTTAACATGCTTGCCTAAATCATAAATAATATACTGGTTTAGAGTTGAGGATTACATTTAATGTTCAGAGAATGCTTATTACTCCATTCTACAAAGTATTTCTAAGCCTTGCATTTTTTTTTCAGTTAAATAAAACTACTTCCTCAAGGATTTTTTTTCTCTATTGTTTCCTTAAGGAATCATATATATATATATATATATATATGTCAGCCCGGGCTGAAATTTGGGCATGCACGTGCATTTCTAAACTGGTTAAGAGATCTCAGTTTTTGAACACATGTATCAAGAACTTGTGTAGCTGGAGGATTTCATATATGGATCGGTTCACCTACTATTACGCATGTTTAGGATTGTTTTCCTTCTTTGGACTTCATTGACCATTTATTTTTTTGGATTTACATACCACTGAATTGCTATGCATTTACATATCTAAAACCTAAACTTCAATTTTTTCATACATACCACTTTACCTATACAATGAAAAAGTGTATTTCAGTTTTTAAAAGTTAAAGTGGTGTTATTTTTTATGTGATATGAAAGATTTTGGTGGTATGAATGTAATAAGCGAAGTTTAGGTGTTAGATATGTAAATACATAGGAATTGGGTGTTATTTATGTAAATGCCTTTTTTTTTGAAATATCAGCATTTTGTATTCTAGCTTGGCTTTCAGGCAGATCTAATGTTTCCACCCCCTATTCTTTTGATCTCTTTGTGTAGGTATGGAAAGTTGCTCCAACCCCAGCGAATGATAAGTTCCAGTTCACTCATTTTGCCCATAGAATAAACAGCTTTGACACTGCGCCTAAAAATTTATTACCTTCTGATTCCCGCTTGCGGCCTGATAGATTTGCACTAGAACTGGGCGACTTGTCCAAATCTGGTTCTGAAAAGAGCAAGTGAGTTTCTTTATTTCCTCAATTCTTTTTGTATGTTTTTATGCCTTTATGAATCTCTAAAATTTTAGGAAATTTAGAATATATTATTAAGATATATCACCATCTACAAAACTTGATTTTTAATCTTCATATCCTTCTGTCCACATGGCTTCAGTTTGGAAGAGCAGCAGAGAGCTGAGAAGAAACACAGAGAAGCCCGGGGTGACCAGTTCCGCCCAAAATGGTTTAACATTACAGGTGAAATTTCTCCCACACCATGGGGCGATCTTGAAGTCTACGAATACAATGGAAACTACACAGAGCGCAGGGCTTCTATCGACAATTCAGATACCATAGAGGAGATTGACGTCAAATCAATAAAGTTTGACCCATGGCAGTATCCAGACCTCCATTAAGTGTTAGCCCTTCTATCTTATTTCTATGCCCTCATTCTTCCCCTTCATTTGTCTGTGTGGATTATGTTTATTCTGATTTTCCTAGTAGTAATGATTAAATAGTATATGTGAACTTGAATCATGCGGTTCTCTTTGTTATATTTAACGTTTTTAACCAATTTATAAATTTTATAATTCTTAGAAGCATAATTTTTTTTTCCGTTTTGTTTTGAGATCATTCACTAGTGCCTAAATCCTTACTACTTTTATGGGTGTTCGAAGAGTGTTCAAATATGTGTGTAGTTATTCAGATATTTTATAGGGAACATGTTGAAGTTGTATAGTGTATATCATAACAGTAGAATATGTAGCACAAGACAAACAATAGAGTATGCAGTAGAGAGAACAGTACAACATGCAGGGTAAAGGAAAAGTAAGAAGTACAACATGTTGGTGATTTGGCAAGAAAACAACATGCTGTAAACATAAAACAAACATGTATACCTGGGAGGTCCGCTGTTCTTTAGGTGTAATTGATGCAATCAGGTACAAGCAACAAAATTTGAGGAAACAGACTGAAATGCTTTATATAAACGAAGTAAAGAAACATCACCCTGAAATCCAGAGAAAAATCGTCACATGGGTGTTCGAAGCGTGTTCAAATATGTGTGCATTAGTAAGTGTTATATTTGCTTTTGCAGATTGTTTTTGAATTAATTCTATTATTATTATATACAAGATGTTTCTGAGTCTCTACTCATGAGTTTTGATAATTGATGATCGTATGATAATAATCATTTCATATATAATAAAATAAAATAAATTGTTAGGACAAGTGTATTGTTTGTGATCGTTTTTCCCTTATTTTTAGTTGTAATTATTGTGTTTGTATTGCATATAAGTAGATTAAAATAGTATAATCAATAGAAAGTTTTTAATAAGGTTTTGTCATCTTTATTTTGACAACTTAGTACAGGAAATTTGAAACTATTTATTACATAAAATTTGATAATTCTTATGTTTATTATGCATTTCTAAAACAAAACAATTGCCCATTTTATTTTATATAATCGTGTGGTGGGAGTTATGTTCAACTGAAGAATTTCATGGAGTCTTTGCTGGGGAATGTTTATTAGTCTTGTTGGCCCCGTAGGCGGGAACTTTGAGACCTACAGCATCGTGCAATATGGATGTTGTTCATACTGATTAAAAGCAAGCCTTGTCGCTTATTACTTTATTTTACAGAGAATAAAGCTAGCC
>NEWO01000463.1:363126-377222 GCA_003013225.1 Phalaenopsis aphrodite | reverse complement strand
GAGCCATTTTTATTTGATTATACCCAGACGATCCATCCATGAAAGAGAAAATTTCATGAGACGATGCAATATCCACCATCAGTTCTGGGATTGGAAGAGGTTTCTTCTAGTTAATCGTCGTTACGCTTTTCCTTATTTTTTGATCTTCAGAATTGTCTTCCAAACCAATGTTAATAATTGGACTCTTTTGTTCAACAATTTCATCATTCCTTCCACGACCTCGTCTCCGGCCTCGACCTCGGAAACGAGTTCTAAAGGAACTCTCACCCTCTCGTTGTAAAGGGGTAATAAAAGATTGTTGAATCAATACCATATGGTCTTGTCTTTGTATGTCTTCTGGATCCTTTGCGCTTCTTGTAATATCATCTTGAAGCGTAACATTCCTTTTCAGAGGAGTATAGTAATTGGCATCTTCATGAATGCCTATTTCATGAATCGAAAACGGCTGTAGGTCACCCTTTATACAATATTCTTGTCCTTCTAAACAATACTTTATGCATTCGTGTAATGATGAAGGGACTAAACTGTTCTCAAGAATCCAGGGTCGGCCCAATAGAGCATTGTACGATGTCTCAGAATCAATGATATGGAATTTCGCAGTTGTTACTAATTCTCCAATTCACATCAGTAATGTAATTGATCCAAGAGCTCTTTCCCCTTTCTGGTTAAACCTCTTAACATCATCTTATCAGCAGTTAATTTTCTTGCGTCTATATTCAAATATGCCAAAGTTCGTAAACTCAATATATTAATGGATGCCCCTGGATCCACTAAAACTCTGGAGAGCATGAAATTGCCGATGTTGATAGAAATATACAACGGACAATTTTGATCAGCAGTCCCAAGTAGCAAATCATCATTTGTGAATGTTATTTTTTCTTGTTTACTTAATGAACAAACCTCATCTGAGGAAGTACTAGCAAGTTGATCTAAACAGATCTCTGGATCTAGCAAAGCTTTTATTAACACTCCTCTCATTTCCTTTGATAGGATTAAGGCATCGTATATACTCAACTTAGCAGGTAATTTCCTAAGATGGGCTAGTACATTATAGTCCACTTTAATGCTTGTTTCCTCATTTCCATTTCGGATAGGTGTTTCATCGATAGGTGGGACTGGATTATCCTGAATAATTGTTTATTTTATTGCATCCTTTGGACCCATTCTCGGAGGTAATACTTTTCCATTTCTTAAATTTATTTCTGTTACTTCTTCTGAATCATGATTTGATTTTGGAATTGCCTCTACAAGAGATGGAGTAACTGATTCTTCCAGGATTCCTTCTGAATCTGAAGACTCCAACTCTATTGCAATTGGCAATCCATAAAATTCAAAAATTAGCGCATCTTCTTCTGAATCATAATTATCATCATTAATATTTCCTGGCTTACCTTCACATGTGTTAGAACTCTGTATGATTTGAGAATCAACAGAAAGATTGAGATTAGTATCGGGATTAGGTGAAAAATCCCCAATTATACCATCAACAGAAATAGTCATAACGTAGCCAAAGTCAAACTCCATAGTATTGTGTGCCCCTAGGGGAGCAAAGAAGAAATCATACAAAGTCAGTGGTTTGAGAGATTTCTCTCCCAAATCAGTAGTAACTAATCTCGGATGATTGAACTTCATTTCACATTTCAGCTTTTCGATGGGATTTTCAGTTTTCTTCGAATCTTCTTCTACCGTAATCGACAATACTGGCTTAACAGATTCTTGATCTTGAATTGCAGCTTGTACTAAAGTATTCTGAATTTGATTCAGTATTTTCTTTGAAGACTTTGTCCAAACTGTATTCCACCCATATTCAACTGCGTGAGGATCGATCAAAACAGTGGGATCAATCAAAACTGTATTGATTGAACCTTGTTCATGTTCTTTCATATACTTTTTTGGGATTGTTATGTTCCCGTCCCTGAGATTATACTGTAACCAATTATTGAAAGAAAAGCAATTCTTTGGGGTATGTCCAATCATTTTATGATATGGGCAATATAATGGGTGATCCTTCTTGTCAACTTCATTGGGCTTCTTCGGTTCTTGCAAGTAGAATCCCGATTTATTGATCAAATTGCGGAACATTTTACCAACTGCTTCATCTTTAAAGGGATACACTCTATTCAAATGCTATGTCAAGGTTGGAATTGATCTATTATTTGCCTGATAAGTTCTTTGTTGGGATGATTGTGTATGATATTGCTGAGGAGGCTGATGGCTCGGCTGTAGTTGTTCAACTTTTATCTCCAATGGCTGCTTAACCTTATCAATAGTCACAACAGTCCCAGACTTCTTCTTGAAGACTTTTGCGGGTCTCTGTTTCTCAAATTTCTCAATGAAACCAAGTTGTTTCGCTTCCTCTTGAAGACTCTCAGCCTTACTGAGTAATTTTTAAAAAGTTTTAATCGTGAATCCCCTGAGGAGGAAAGATATTGGTCCATGAATACTCTTTAACAGGATTTTAATCGCATGTTGTTCTTAAAGTTGTGGTTCACATTTCATGCTTAGATTCCTCCAACGTAGAATGTAATCCACTAGAGTTTCATCTGTTTTTTGTTTCTTGATCACCAAATCACCAATAGTGATATGATGTCAAGCCACAGTAAATCGTTTAATGAAGAGATCTTCTAATTCTGTAAACATCTTAACAGAACCATTTGGTAATTCTGCATACCAATAAAATTACACTCTTGATAGGCTACTGAAAAACTGTCAGAAGAGTAGAGCATCATTTCCCCCTGCATTGCAACAACTGGCGCAAAAATGTGCCACATGTTGTCGAGGGTTTCCTGTTCCATCAAAAGTTTTAAACAGAGGTGGTACAAAACCCTTGGGATATTGCACGACGTCAAATTCTTCAGGATATGGTCTACCCCTTAGAATTGATGCACCGCCTTTGGATTGTATCAAGGTTTCTTTCACCTGTTGTTCTATCATACTTTTAATGTCCTTCTCCGGTATCGAATTCTCGACATGATCTCTCTTACTCTGTTCTTCTTTATTAACAGAAGTGGATTCCTTTTTATTATCGTCGATTTGTACCACATCCGGTTGGTTTACCTCAACAGGCACTCTCTTTGGAGATTGTGGATGGCTTTGTAAAGTCATAATAGTAGCCATCATTTCTTCAATTTTTGCTTTCATGTACTCCATCTACTCATCTTTTTGCTGAATAATCTTCTGTAATATTTCCACAACATTCTCTTCTCCTGGTGCCCTTCGTAAGGATGAAGATGCTCGGGTTTCCACCACATTTATCTCGGTGAAATCTTCATCCATATAATCAGTCAAATCCTCTTCATTATCCAATTCATCTTCTCTTTCTTTAGAAAACTGCTTAATTTCTTTTCTAAGCTTTTCTAGCTTTAGTTCAACTGGGTCTTTCTTAGGCACGTTGAGATCAGTCTGTGACAGCTGAAAAGCAACGTTTTCAACGGCGATTGCAGCGGGCAATACATCACATGTGGAATTTTCCATCATGGGCTCTTCCGTATGTGTTGGTTCAACGACCTCAGGTTTCCACACCATCTTCTCAGATACGAGTATCTTGTGGTCGAGTGACTTATTGGTGACATCCATATGCTGAGAAAAGGTAGGCCCCCTAGTGTTTGAACCAGACACTTCAGTAGGTAATCTTTTACTATTCTTTGATCTTTTTGACCATGGTAAGGGCTTATCTTGTACTTTGGGTACACTTATCCTGGGCCTAAGATGATATTTAATGGGTTTTCATCCCCTATAATTTGGGGAAAGAATGGCGGTAGGAGTGACAGCGGCAGAAATGGGAGGAACATAGGCTCCCAAACGTTGTCTGACAGGAATCCTGGGTGGTCGTGGAGTGGCAGAGGCGGAACTTAAATGTTGATCATCTGAACGGACTTTCCGAGAGGTTTGTAGAAGCAAACCTTCTTGCCTTTTCTCAAATTTCTTTGCAAGTTGTGAAATGAACCTATCATTTTTTAGAATCTGTCTCCTCATCTGGGGTGACATAGTGCCTCCCATCCTATTGAGGATTTCATGAACAGAACATCTTTCTTTCTTTGTTAGCTTCTCAAAAACCATACAAACTCACGTTAATGGTACGAATCCTTTGGTTTGTATTTGATTGTAACGGTAGTAAAATTAAGACGGTGCAGCAGCGTTCTTCTGGACATCTTCTTCATCAAGAGCAGCAGACAGTGGATGAAACCTGCTCCGCCTTAAGAGAGGGGAGGTCTCGGGTAATCCAACTTCTTCATCTTCATCCAAGGAAATCAAGGTAACAACCTCAGCAGCTTTCACTTTCTTGATCTTGGCTATTCTCCGGCTCTTGTTCCTTCTCTAGGTCCTGGTTAAAGGTGCAGACCTCCAACTAGACCCTATTTCAAACACAGATGGTGCCGTCAAGAACATTGAACCCTCCACAGCGACAGGCTCATCATCTACTTGAATCCCCTTCCCTTTAAGGCGAGCGGGGAAAGTGACAGGTGCAATGACTAGAGCGGTGAGGGTAGTAACAGTTGTTTCTATAGTATCCTTGACAATTTTAGCAATCTTTGTAACGGTAGCAACGTTTTTTTCAGCTAACACCCTTTTTAAAGGTGGGAACTCATGTGTTGACTTTAAGTTGAATTCCACTATGGGCTGTACCATTTCATAAATTTTATTCCTCAGTACAGTGACAGTAATGTCTCCAAACTTAATATCGGTATTGTCAAATCCTTGTCCAAAGCGAATGACGGCTTTATCATGCAGTTTGTTCTTGTTCACAGCCAAGTCCATCCCAGTGTCGAAGGAGAAGATCAACTTTGGTGTGGTCATTTTCTGTAATTTCAAGTTTTCAGAAATTAGACTCACGATGCTTGCAGTAATAGTTGCAGCAATTTAGGATGACTATCTTGAATCAAATCAAAGCATTCAACTGGGCGTCTCTTTCGAGAGTTATCCGAACAAGTTTCTTTATATATACATCTTAAGCTTTATTTATAGATTTTAAATAATCAAATTAAAATGTCATAAATTAAGGAAATAGTAGGATATGTGGGACATGTGTTCGTGATTTAAAAAGAAAGCTTCTCGAACTAAAATCACTCCTACGTATTGTCTCCTAATGTCTCACACCTATTGGAAATCCATTCTATTTAGAATTTAAAGATTTTGGAACCTTTCTGTTTATGGATGATTAAACAGTGGCTCCAGAATCAAGGGAAAGTTGACAATACCTACTCAAGATAGAAATGAGCAAGGCATGTCAACGAAAGAATGGTAGTCCGGCCCATAAGGGATATGGGCGCACTACCGATGTTTGAAGACAAATCCTTCATAATCAAAATGAAGAGAGAATCTCTCCCCAGCGGAGCCGCCAGAAATTGTCGGCTGTTTTTTTTAAAGTAAGATTTTAAAATTTTAAATTTGGAATTTAATATATATATATATATATATATATATATATATATATATATATATATATATATATATATATATATATATATATATATATATATATATATATATATATATATATATATATATATATATATATATATAATGTAATTTTTGATTTTTATGAAAATGGTATCTTTTATTTTGGAAAAAATAATGAGACTGAACAGATCTCATATATCTAATAGTTTAAATAGTTGAGCACAATACCATAAATGATATTTCATCTCAGAGGATGAATGTATCACTTATTAGTATGCTTAACTATCTAAACTTAAAAGTTTATGACTTTATTTTGGTCTGCGAAATTTATAGCCGACAAATTCCCCTATCTAATATATAGATTAGATAGGGTTTAGATTAATCTGGGTTCTTAAATTCACTATAGGAGCAAGCCCCTATAGTTAATTACATCTTAGACAACCGAAGTTACCTAAGAAAACTCTTGATAATGATCAGAGGTTTTGTCTTCAAGAATTCAACTTTCAAGTTTCCACGATTGTTCATAGGAAAAGTCAAATGGAATAGGTTCAAATAGGGACAGTTATTTTTAGAATTTAAAGGAAGGAAAAGTAGGAGATGTCGACGATACTGAAGGAGATTCAGTAACATCTCAAACTAATCTATGGTTTGGTTATACGTCTTTGAAAGAGAAATTATTTGATGTTTCAGTCCTGTAAATTATTTAGATGTTCAGGACTTACATTTGTATGTCATATGCAAATAGCTCGAGAAAATGTGAGGATTTATGTCGTACCAGACAACAACCTCGGAAAGCCTAAAAAGTTTAGGACTTATATCGTACGATATGAAAATCGTAGAAAGTCCTAAAAGATAATGTGAGGATTTACGTCATACCATAAAAACAACATCGGCGTCCTATAGGTATGTTATTTAAATCTATCGAGATTCTGCATAAGCCCATCCTTCAGTCTTTGGTAGTTGTCTCAATCGTTGTCTGAAGATGAATCGTCAACTCACCACGTCGTCGTCTCGTTCCGAGAAGAAGAGAGAGAGAAGATAGACCATAAAAAAAAACATGCCTCGAACGTCCTAGCCTAGGGGACTGCACAAACATACTAGAAAGGTAGCAACTAAAGTATGAATACTGGTAAATGTAGACAGTACAACAAAGAACAGACAAAAAAGGACTATGCTGCAAGAGGTGATAGAAAATTGCATGAGACATGTAGCGAAGTATAGTTCGATACAAAATGAAAGGAAATATGCAGGAAATAAAGTACAAAAATTAAGTAAATAAAAGCGTACCTGGTCAAATTCTGGTAAAGCTTCAAAACAGATTGCAATTGTATGATATAAATGGGCCAGGTAAACAGTTGCAGATTATAAAAGAAAGGTTAAATGGTGAGCATATGAAAGTTTCAAGATCAGATATTAGATTTCAATTTGAGGATAGGCTCAGACTAGACCTCCTTTCTCTCTATCTCAATCCTACATGCAACTGATATATCGAGGTCAACCTATCAACATCAACTAGAGGCCACCAATGAATCACCCATATAATCAGACAGTCTTAAACCCTGTTGTTTAGTGAATATGTGAATAGAGCAGTATCCGAACTCCTCAAAATGTAGTGCACTTATACATGAAGAGTAGTATCTGAACTTACCGAAGTGTAGTGTATGAATTGCATAGTGTGTATGAGTGTAGTATATATTTCCCATCCAAGTGTAATATCTATGTAAAGCCCGTAGTATCTATACATGATACGTAATATCTGTCGTACAGAATGTAGTGTGTGAATATAATGTCTGCAGTATAAATAAGGTGATATGATAATACTTAGGTCCACTAAACAAAAATATGTGGTGTATCTGTATGTGGTGTGCAAGATGTGCTATTTGATGTATGAAATGTACGTGTAGGTGATATCCAATGTATGCATGTATTAGTCAGGATATGGTGTCTACAGTGTAGTGTTGTATTTGTTCTTTCGTGAGTATGTTCTTTCGTGAGTATAATATTTGTGTAGTGTCTGTAGTATCTGTCCTTTTGTGATTGTAGTATTTGTGTAGTGTCTGTAGTATATGCTCTTTTGTGAGTATAATATATGTGCAGTGTCTTTAGTATCTGTTCTTTTATGAGTACCGATTCTCGAAACTTTTGAAAAAGGGTTAGAGTTGTTAATGGTCTAGGGGTGATAGGGCATCACACTAATTGAATGTTGATTTTATATCTCAGCTATAAACTAAGCTGTCAAATGGTTCTCTTGCATCCTTGCCTGTTACCCCTCATCTCAAACTAATAGGCCACCTCAATATTTCATATGCTCATTCAACAAATTTTGTATATTATGTATCAAGAGAAACGAAAGGAGCATCTATTTAAGCATTTCTATACATCCACCTCTTACCTTTACGTTCAAACTTTAACATATACATATCCCTATTGTAAACCCTATGAGCTTTTCATAAAGAAATATGTTGCATTCTTGTGTTATCAAATTCAAATTCACATAATTAATATAAGCCGAGAGCAATTTCAACTTCCTTTAAGGATTAAGTAAACAGTTCTCCAAAGTTCCAACTTATGCATTCCTTCAAATTCTACTTTAACATGCTGGCAAATATCACCTAGTTAAATGTATATTAATGAATAATAATATATTTACATACATGCCATTTATTTCCCAAGTGGCAAGAAAAAGGAATAACATAAAGTTTATACAAATGTTTTCGGGTAAGGCAGCAGAGAAACTCACAGCTAAGGAACACCAAAAGGGAATATCAACCCACATCCATGCTTAAAAGAATAACAGCAAGGCCTTTGATTAGAGGAAGCAATCTAGCCTCATGATTAAGTATCCAAAGCACCAAACAACTCTCATATTCATTCAAATAAAAGCAACGGTGGTAAATCCAAAGTTTTATGGCAATTTTTCAAAATCCGAAAATAATTTTCTTTTTTTTTTGTTATTTATTCAGATAAGATAGCAAGAGGAGTATGAATTTCAGCTCCAAATATACTTCCAACAAGTCTTCGAATAAAGGGGATGACAAAGAGGAGCAAAGGGAAGCAAAGAAAGCAAAAACTAAACCCCCATACAGCTACTCAGAGCACCAAAATATTTTCAATATTCATACTCAAATAAAGGGGCAACAAGAAGAAAAACCGAGCCACCAACACTTACTACTCAAGGCAAACAAAATGTGACTCCTCTATGCATTCAAATAGGAGCAACAATGGGAGCACAAAACAAAGCCCCTAAATATCAGATAAATCCATGGCTATCCACTTCAAATTAAAGAGACCCTGGAGAGACTCAAAACAAAAGCTCTTATCATTAAATAAGTCCAAAATTTTCCTTCGAACAAACAACAAATGAAAAGATTAGAACAGAGCCTTCAACATCAATTAAATCCAAAGTTCCTATTCGAACAAATGATAAACAAAAAGCTTAGAACAGATTCTCCAAAATTAGACAAATACAAATGCATTGATTTCAAGCTGAAGACAAACAAGAAGCTCAAAACAGAATCCCCAATTAATCAAATAAATCCATAAATCTCTATGTTAAAACAATGTAGCAAGAAGATGGTAATCAAAAGAACTAAAATACTTCTTGATGTTTCAATATACCTTCCTAGCCGAGAGAAACCGCAGCCCAAGGCTAAAACAGCTCAAAAATTTTCATATAAAGCCTTTGCAGTAATGAAAACTACTAATCAGTACTCAACATAAAGAACCCACAAATAAGAATTCATAGCTAGGGACAATAAATGAAGAAAACCATCAATCAATGGTTCAAAAAAAAAAGATTAAAGATCCAGCCATAACTAGACCATAACCAAGCCCAGCAAAGGCCAAGAGCATAATATAATTTCCTCAAAATTGAGCTTGGTTTTAAGCCAAACCCGTCCCAACATAGAGCTAAATCGAACTCAGCAAATGATCAAAGGAACGAGCCACCACTAAGCCAAAGCCGAGCCACCAAATAGCTACCCAAATCATTAAACATTTCTTTTTTAAATTCGAATGAAAGGAGCAACACGAAGCAGAACCAAGCCCCCAAATGACCATCTAAGTCATTAAAACTGATCTCAAGCATGTATTCAAATAAAAATAGTAGTATGAGGAGTAAAATCGAGCCAATATCCAAAGCCAAAATCGAGCCCAGCACAGGGCTTAAAATTGAATCATATAAATGTCATACTAAAGAACACAACCAAGCTAACATCTCAAACCAAAATTGAGCCCATCACAGGGCCTAAAATTGAATCATAAAAATTTCATACTAAAGAACAAAACCAAGCTAACACCCCAAACCAAAATTGAGCCCAGCACAGAGCCTAAAATTGAATCATAAGAAAATAGATTCCAACCCCCCCAAAGAAAGGGGTAACGAGAAGTAGCAAAACTGCTATACATTTTGAATGAAAATAATAAAAGATCAAGGAGAATGAACTCTTGAATTTTATTTAAAAAATACTAAAAGAACATAGTAATTAAACATGTTTAAATTGGAGCAGCATAAGAATACATGGCTCTAAACATTTCCATTAAGCCAGAAAACTTCTCCACATTATATTTGAATGAGGCAATAGAAATAATGGAATTGCAGTATCAAGTCACTAAAAGCATATTTAAAACCATCCAAGTCTCAAACTAATACTCTCTAACCTGAATCCCTTGTTAGCTCAAGAAGGGAGAAGGCAGAGAAGAAAGAAAGAACGCTTCCAAACAGAAAAGAATCGCAGCACTATATTTCTTTCAAATTTTCCAAGAAAAAAAAAATGTCGCATCCCCTCTTCTCCCCCCATGGGGTATTTATAGCCGAGCAAGGGTAGGAGATGCTCACAGTAAGGGACACACACAAACTCAAGAACGAGAGTTACCGAATTCGTTGTGCAGGAAAAATAGTTACAAAAAGTGACCGGCAGTTATGGCCAAAGAAGAAGGTAAGCCGCCACCTGAGAGGAATAAGGTGACCGGAGAAATCGAAAATGGGGCCTTCCTACTCGGCCGAGAGGAGCAAAGGGAGTTAGGGCATGTTTCGGTCCCAAGAGAAGAAGGGAAGCACACATGAGGAAAAAATTACAGTTTAGGGATTAAATTTGGGTATTTTAAAAAAACTTTTATTTTTAAAAAGAAAATTTTATTATTTTTTTATATAAAAAAAATGTGTGATTCACTCGTGCGCGGTGCCCCAACAAAATGGGTCTCCTCCCTAGCTAAAATTGACGTACTGGACACAATACCGCAGTCAGTTTCATCATCCGGAGTCATCTGGACAAAGTCGTCGTCGATCGCGTCAAATTAACTTTGATTTGCATGTGGCACGACAAATAAAATTATTTTGACCCGATCGGAGCCGTTTAACGAGTAAGATGAAAATATTGAACGGTCCTCGCATATGCAACAACCAAAGTCAAATATGATGCTCGCAGTGGCAAGTCAAACAACGCACGCGCCACGGTGTCCACCAACATCTTTCAAATTTCTATAGGAGCTCAATTTGAGCTTCAATATGTCGGTTTTTTGATCAATTCAATTGAATACTGAGGATCTAGAACCGTCCATATGAAACTGCAAAGAGCGAAGAAATGGCTTGAATTTCAAAGGGGTGTGGGTCCCAATCTAGTCCTCTAAGAGAGTCAAAACAGGGAAATCTTAAGGCTAGATCTTAGGGTATCTAGAGAAGGAGAAAAGAGGACCTCCAAAATGAGGTCAACACCACTATTCCAATTTAGTCCCAATGAGAAACCAGATGAATGAAATTTACCAATATTTAACGGACGAAACAGACAATTGGGAAACAAGAGAAAACAGGTATGTTAGTTTTTTTGCAACACTCCTAAATCCCATTTTGAAACATTGGCACTTTTTCAATTCTGCAAAACTGTTACCGACAGCGAAGATCGGTAAAGTTTCTAAAGAAAGTGCCATTTTGAATTACTGCATCCAAAGAGGAGTGTTGATTGACATTGGATCAATAATTGTGAAGTCGGTTTTGGGCCTGATCGTTCATGGATCAACTTATGGGCTTGGACACCCCTCCACAATTTTCTCACTTTACAGTCAGTTCTAAGTGTCCTATGAAAATTAGGAAAATGTACTGCTACCTTGGAAGCCTTTGGATCCAACTGAGAGATTCTCAACTTTTGAAGATGAAAATGACATGGTCATTATAGTAGAAAAATCATCTTAGAATTCACTGCCAGTTCAACCCTTAATTCTTGACAAGTCTTTGGTGATCCTGCGCCGAATCAAGAAATTGGAAAAGGAGGTACAAAATGTCATGAATGCGATTAATAATATCTCTGATTTCTTTGATCATCTAGCTGGAGGATGAAGGAACATTTTGAGCACTCTGGACATTTAGAAGATAGCTTGATACAACTGATGAGGATGATGAAGTTAATAGAAGAGAATTCCACTGAAGAGTTTCCATTCTGACCCTTCTACAACCTCTTTGTTCATGTTCAATCAATGCGTGATCTCAGAGGAGAATCTAGTACTGAGTCTGAAGATTAATAGATTTATATTATTATCTATCTGTATATCTATGTATTTTGATTTGAACTTTGTATTTGCTTCACTTTAGAATTATGCTTTTAGATCTCTATATAGATGAGACTAAGCGTAGGATGTTTTATTTTCAGCATTTTGAGTGTTGTGACTTAGATTGTGACACTGAATTAATGTATTGAGGTTGACAAAATACCAAACTTAGGTGTGTTATGTAACGTATATTGTACCCCTTGGAGTTTATATATAAATGTGATGTTTTGTGTTGTGAAAGTTTATATGTGCTAAGTGCATCATTTAATCACTTAAAATTATGTCTATAATGATTAAACGGATGTCATATAGGCTTGAAATTGATTGAAATCATGAAAATCTGGAATTTGGAAAAAATCAATAAAGCCCACCAACAGCGCCCTCGACGCCGTCGATGGTGAGATTTTCCCGAGACTTAGGATTTTAATTCCAATGCAGCGTGCCGACGGCACCATCGACCCCACCAACGGCGAGCTCACGAAAAAACACCTTTAACCACGATTTTGACAAGTCAACCGCCACTATTCTACATCCCCTTCCTCCTAAAAACGCCATTTTCAAACTAGGGCTTGAAAGATCTTGGATTCGGAAGTGATTTCAAGACTTTTTGATGCCAGATTTCATCATCTCTAAGTAAGAGCTTCACTCCAAACTAAAAATATTTGGTTTTCACCATGGATTTCTTCCACATTGAGGTGATCCAAAAAATTTGAGAATGTGAAGAAAATTTGGGAGAATTTCATGGATCTTAATGTTGAACTCCTAGAATTACTATTGGAAGCCATGATTTGCATATTTACAGTAATTTTTGGTATTTTTTTTATAATTTGATTATATTGAAATGGCTCCACATCAAAAGAGAAGAGTTGAGTTCGACGAGTCTCGCTTTGTCAATGCTACGCCCAAACAAAATTTACTTCCATATTTAAAGGAAAGAAGTGTGTATAAGATCAAGTTTTTGAAAGTTCAGGAGGAGAAATTGAACGAGTTATTGCCGAACGGAGGTGGGAAAACTTTTGTTACACCATCAATAAAGCTGATGCAAATGTTGTGAAGGAGTTCTATGCCAATGTAATTTATTCTGATGACGGAATCGTTCAAGTGAATGGATTTCCTATTGAGTTTACTGTCACTCGCATCAACACTTTTTATGAAGTTCCAGACTCTTATAGCTGCCAATATGAATCCTTCAGTAGGATGGAAAGCCCCCTTAATGATGTGATCAACTTTCACACTGATGGAAAAGGAACATGGAAGATAAAGCAGTGAGAACGGGTAAATTTTTCTGCTTCCATGTTGAATGCCACTTCTAAGGCGTGACACTATTTCATTTCCTCTACTATGTTACCAACTTATCACCATAGTGAGGTAACTAGAGATGGAGTTATTTTGAATTTCTATATTCAGAATAGTAGAACTATAAATGTTGGGGGAATTATTCTTAAGAATATATTGACTACGACGAGGTGTGAGACTAGTGGAGGTTTAGGATATCCTGGACTTATTTATACAATTTGCAAAATTTATGGAGTGGAGATTGGAGATGAGGAATGAGTTAACCCTACGAAACCCATTAGTAATGCTAATTTGAAGACTTATGAATCTCATGAGAAATGGAGAACTGGGAGTAGAAGTCAAGAACCTTCTACTAGTAGAGATGTCCCCTCTATAAGTTATGAACTTCCACCTTCTAGTTCTCCTACCCTCTCTAATTTAATGAATGAGTTGACCTTGCAGCGGAAAAGCATAGAATTGATAAATGAAAGGATTGGAGGTTTAGAACGACGACACGATTACGATAGTGAGTACCTTCAAAGACATTCAGATTTTGAGGTAGCTTATTATGAAGCTCAGGCCTGACACTACAGAGGTGAGCCTGCCCCAGGTATACTCAGTATCATCCTGATCCACCTGCTGATCAAGGTGATGAAGATATAGCTTAGGATTTTGATATCTGAATGTAATTGATGTACTTATAGTTGTACTTTTATTTATGTAATCTTTTTTTTAATAGAAATGGATATTTATGTATTTGAACTTTCATTTTTATTATTTCATTTTACTTGGATAATTTTAATTTTTGTTATAAAGTTAGTGTTATAGTTGAATTTGCATGTGTATTTTAATAGATGTTCGGTAGTATTGTGGATTGTAAT
>NEWO01000463.1:335673-346670 GCA_003013225.1 Phalaenopsis aphrodite | reverse complement strand
TAGTGACCAAGCTAAACCTCATAAAACCACCTAAGCTAAGATATGGACTAAATGTCCCCTAAATCAAGAGATTTTGATTCCATATTTGCTTAAGCCTTAGATATTTTTGCCAAAACTAAACCTCAACTCATTTAATTGCTAGGACATATTCCCCTGGGTTCCCTGAGCTCCTAGCCACCTCCCCCTGCCATGGCCAACAAGCCTAGTCTCCAGAGAAGCCAAAACAGAGGGCCACCCCCTCTTAAACTTTATCCAATTCAAACCTAGAGGTCACCTCACCCAAATGAGATGTTAGAGCCTCTCTACCCTCCACCTAAGCACCAAATTGCACCCCTTAATTGTCCATGATAGCAACCCCTCAGCCATTTTTATAAAAGCTCACATCCACGGTCATGGAGGGAGTGCTGAAATTTTCTCAAAGAGAGCTTCTCAAATCACTCACAGAGCTTCTTTGAGACCTCCTCAGTGCAATCCAACCATCTTCCCCAACTGATCCCCACTGTGGAATCTCAATTTTAAGCTCAAACTTCTGTCTAAAACCCAGACAGAGCTCAATCCATCTCCACAATCCACCAAACTTAAATTACTTGTACCCATACCTTCACAACACTAAAAGAAGAAAAAGCCCCATCAAATCCCCCTTCTACAGAGCCCCTAGTTTAGACTTTGATCAACACATTAAATCAAGCTTTATCGAATTCATACCTAGACCTTACACTACATCAAGAGGCTCAATCCCTAGCCTTCATGGACTCCAATGAGTGTGTCAAGCATCTTTGATTGAAGCTTCCCTTTTCAGAGCAAAGGTATTGAACTCCTCCTCATCTTGAGCCTCTTTTAATTCTCCATTTGCTTGTGCTTAATTTCATGGTATCTTAACCATAGAGATATGTTCATCTAGTCTAGACGAGCATTTAAAAAAAAAATTCATTCAATTTGGTTGAGAAAGGTGGGAGATATCAAGCCTTGAAGATTGACAGTTCTCGGGTTAGGCCATTGGGGACGATGACGGAGCGACGTTCGATCAAGTGTGTATCGGATGAATGGTCAAGATGAAAGATGAACAACGCTTCTTTACATGAACCACGGGACGCAGGTTGCTAGCGTGGGTGGTGGCGTCAAATGGGAGTGCGCTGCGTGGAGCTTCGGAGCAGCGTAGGATCCGGTCAACACCACACGTTTTAATAGATAAATAGGGATTTAAATAATTCTAAAAATGACCCCTAACTTTAAAAATTCATATCTTGGTGTAGAAAAATCACAAAAATAAAATAAAAATACACACTTGCTCAGTGAATAGAGGAGAACAATGTGGACATAATTTAAAGTACATTTGATGCATGTTTTATATTTAATTAATTAAACATTCTCTTGAGTCTTTTAATTCTCCATGCATATAAGCATTTCACCATGGCTTGAATTTTTGGCATGTTGTGGCCTCTTTCAAGGGGAACATTCCTTGATTTTTACAAAGTCAGAGGAGACCTCTAGACGGAGATCCAAAATTTTCAAATTTATGCACATTATTTGCTTAAATTAATCATAATAATAATCTTTTTGCTTAGAAAAATCCAAAAAATTTTGAAAGGTTTCTTATGACCGGAGAACCATTAGGAAAATCTCTCATGAGCCAAGTCATTTAAAATGCACCTAATCTTCATAAGCGCTAAATCACTAAGATAATTAATTTTGGAAAATATAAACATCAAAATGAATTGATTTTTTATCTCCACAATTTTCTAAAATCTAGAAAACTCTCCACAAAAATTTTAAAGCACTTTGAGTCCATTTGATGGCCTAAATTGATTTTTCAAGTTGAATATCTTTTTTTGCACTAAAATGATTTTTAATGATCAAAATATAACTCAAAAAATTATAAATGCTTGTTGTTGGAGTTCTTTGTGATCAGAGGAATTTTATAAAAATAAAATGGTATTTAAAATAAAAACTTCATTTTTAGCCTATTTTTAAATATTTAAAATAAAAAAAATTCATAAAAATCATAAAAATAATAAAATTCATGGAAATCTTCTAAATTATTTTCTAAGCACTTAGAAATAATTGGAATATTTTTCCTAATTTTCTAAATAAAGATATGGTATTTTGAAGCTTAAAATAAGGTTTAAAGGCTAAAAAATGGATTTCAACTAAAATAATTTCAATAAATCAAAGAAAAATCAGAAAAATATAAAATTAGCTTGTCTGGGTTCTCAGAGTTTAGGGAGAATTTTCAACAATGCAAAACTTAATTTTTCCTATTTAAAATATTTAATATTTAATGAATACCCTAGAACTTAAAAATAATTATAATAATTCAAATAAAATTCAAAAAATCATGCAATCTTTTGCAAATGGCTTTTTGATTTAGTTCTACCTCGAATAAAAATTTCTAGTGATTAAGCTTCACCTTGGTTAAGTTAGAAAATTTTCTTTGAAAAATCTCATTTTTGCATAAAATAATTATATAAATTAAATTAAATTTTGAAAAATCACATTTTCTCCTTTGATGTCTTAACTGATCCATGAATGAGGTAGGATAAAAATTTCAAAGTCATTTGATTTGAATTTGATAAATTATGAAGTGTTAGAGTCTTAGGGGCAAAAGTGTATTTTTATGAATTTGGCCTTAATCAGCATTTAAGCTTAATTCCAAGAGGGAAATGGGCAACCTCTTATCTTAATTAACTTGTTTAGAAGACTGAAATTAAAAGAGAATTAATTTGTATAAACCCACCTCACTTTCCTAATTAAAAAGATAAATTAATAAATTTCCAAATTATTTAAATTTAGAGGTTTATTGAAATTAAAAGAACCTAAGACTTAGGGGTGTGACTTTTGAAGTCAGTAATCAATCAATTTAATACCCCTATTTAAGGTTCAAATGAAAGTCAAATAATGAATCATGATCACCTAAAACTAAACATTTTCAAAATTAATTAAGACACTCACCTAGGTTTTAAGGGCTTAGTAGTGATCTAAGTTAAATTAAGATTGATTAAACAAGGATTAGAAAAGAAAACATAGCCAAAATTTAAGACCTTTAAAACACTACAAGCCCAATTATGATTAAAATTTGGCTAAGTGTTCCAACAACACTAGCTTGCCCCCTTTAAGGATTTTCATTCACATGATCTTCAAAATTGAATTATAAATGATAATTACCCTACTTTTAGGGTTAGCTAGGACATCAATGTTCATTGAGCATTAAGGTGTTCATAAGGTGAATTATTAAGCAACATAATAAGTTTAAATGAACTCGAGGCTTTTCACCAGGTGATAAGAGGGAAGCATGGACTTGCTTCTTCCTCCTAACATGTTGGATACCCAGAGGTCTACTAAACTTAATATGTTTTTCTTAACAAAATCATCCTTTTTAAGCTCCTAAGGACCCACCAAGATATGACACAGGGTTAGGAAAACTACCAAAACATTACTTTTCTGCCTCTACATGAACTGCCCTCACATGCATTTTAAGTTTCAGGTGGTGGAACGAGAAGACTCGTCAGGTACGTTTTTTATAGTTTACAGTACTGTCTTTCTTGTACTTTTTATACTTGCAAAACTTGTATGCTAAACAGCAATGTCACCTACATGAAAACTAAAACTATCAAGATAGCAACAAAACCAAAACCAAAGTTAAAATCAACCAAGATAAAATTCACCGCCACAACATTCAAAATATAAAACAACTCAAAATTTGATCACACACATCACACAAAACAACAACTGCAACTAAATTAAGATGTCTCTATCGGATGATCGGGAACCCCTTAAAGGAGGTAACCTACAATTGCTAATGAGGCCAACCACGGTCTAAATGAAATTATGGAATTCATTAAGTTGAGTTTAATAAATTCATTTGGACTAAGTAGTTTCAATAGAAAATAGTGGTGCCGGAATAAGGGAACCGTGGGATCCTAACCGGTGTCGCTCTTATCAACTTTAACATCCCCCCATAAAAATTTAGAGAACTTTAACCATAAGGCCACTTGATTTGATATCATAATTTGACACCCTAGAAAACTTAAACTCGTTACGACGAGGAGCTTGGAGCTAGCATGGTGCGCAACACAACCATCTTCATTAGCAAAACATGACTTCACCAGCTAAACCAACTTCTTTCCTTAGAATTAAACAATAAAGCCATAAGACTTTGAGGTTATTTTCCAAGTGCAACATAAATCCTCATCTCATCTTTAGGCATTTGTATAGCTCTATGTACAATATAAGCCCTAACTCATTTTAGGATTCCGACGTTATTGTTTGTCGGGACTTAAATCCTCACATCCTCCAGGCTATTTGTGTGATTGCTTCACACAAATGTAAGCCCTAAATTAATAAAATTGGCAGGATGAAACACTTAAATTTTTCTCCTCAAAATTGAAGCCAAATAATAGGTTAGACTAGGAAGGCACCGAGGTTCTCCTCTAGATATATGTCATCCCCTAGTCCTTCCTCCTTTGGATTCCATAATAAATGTCCCAAATTTGAACCATTCCCCTTTCACACCTCTTTGTCTGATTTCATTGAAAATTTCTTTCCTTTGAATTCCTTGAAGATAATATTTCTTAATTTTTATCGAGATTTTTCTTAGATGACTTCGGTAATTTAAAATGTAATTAACTATAGGGGCTTGCCTTTATAGGAAGCTTTTCTCGAACCCAGCTTAATAAAACCATATTTAATTCTTAATATTAAATGGGGGAAATTGTCAATAAATAAAATAGTTTCGTAGACCAAACAAACGTCATACCTTTCTTAGTTTTTTTTATCAAGCCTCATCCTCAAGTCCTGTGTTTATCCTTTGAGATAGATATAGAGTTTGAAGTATAGTGCTCTTTCATTTAAACCAAGAAAAATATGAGGTCAGTTTGATTTCATACTTTTCTAAACTTAAACGTCCTTCTGAAGCAGGCAACGGGATTTCGATTCCGGTGGCCGACAGCTTCTTACGAGCAACTCTCCCAGCCAAAATTGTGTCGATAATGTCACTAAACTTAAAGCATCCTTCTGGATTTAAAGGAGTCCCTCAGAGGAGGTTACCCACGATTTCTAACGATACCTCCCCAGTTTAAATAATTGTAATAACTTGTTTAAGCTAAGTAAATTCAAAAGAGAAAAGAGAAACTGGAACGAGAGAATCATAAGATCCTAGTCGGTGTCTCTCTAATCAACTTTAAGCCTCCATTATTTAATTTAAACTTGTCATTTAAACCTTTAAACCTTAAACTTTAGGACTGCTACCTCATCAAGAAGCTTAGAGTTAACTCTGTGGGCAGCAATCTGCAATAGCACGAGGATCTACAACATCAATCCCTTTCTTATAATTAAACTACAAGCCACGAGATTTTGAGGTTGTCCGCTTAGTGTGACATAAATTCTCAACTGATCTTTAGGCCTTTGCATAGCTCTGTTATACAACTTAAACCCTAATTCGTTTTAGGATTTTGAGGTTATCGTTCGTCACGATGTAAATCCTCATATTTTCCAGGCTATTTGTGCGATCGTCTCACATAAATGTAAGCCCTAACTAATGGAATTTGCAGGATATAACATTGAAATAATTTTTCTTTCTAAAAATTGAAGCAAAACCATAAGATAGCTTGGGAAGTCACCGAGATTCTCCTCAGGATCCATGACAACCCCTAATTTTTCTTCCTTTTGATTCTAAAATAAAATGTTCCAAATTTGAGTCATTCCCACTTCACACCTCTTTGTCTCATCCTTAAGAAGTCCTACCCCTTGAAATTCATGAATAAAATATTCGCTGATCTAAATCGAGAGCTTTCTTAGGTGACTCCGGTTGTTTAAGATGTAATTAACTATAGGGGCTTGCCCCTATAGAAAACTTTAAGAACCCAACTTAATATAATTTTTTTTTCATATTAAATAGGAGAACTTGTTGGTCAACATAAGAAAATAGTTTTTCGTAGACTTAAATGGATGTCATATAATCTTTAGTTTATTTAATCAAGCCTTTACTAGTAAGTAGTGTGTCTACCCTTTCGGGATAGATACATTGCTTGCGGTGTTATGCTCATTTATTTAAACTATTTTTTTTATGGGATCGGTCCGGTCTCATATGTTCAAATTTTAAATTATTATTTTTCAAAATTATATATACATATATTAAATTAAACCGGCATCAGGATATCCATTCTATCGACCAAAATTTTCTAACTTTTAATAGCTGACAGGTGAACTATCCTTCTTCTAAATTAAATGCACCTTTTAAGGCTTAACAGTACTTTATCTTTTCCAAGCTCCTCCCTTCCACCAATCTGAGTATGTTTACTAGAGATAGGCCCTCTCTCAATTTCTACATTCAGAGCATGAAGTTTATCAATATTGGTGCTCTGATCCATCACTTTATCCTCAATGATACAAGGGTAGCATATACTCTAGGGTTAGGACATCATTTAACTATTCTCTCCATGAGGCAAAAATTCTGGTGTTTCTTTTGGAAGTTGGGAGGAGCACTTTCATCTGTTGAAGCCTATCTTCAAAACTAACTTAATTTTATATAGTAAACATTCTATTTTTAATGTTGGGGGCTCTTCTTTTTAGCCTTCTACCTCCTACTCCTTGCTTTGTCCCTCTTCTAGCTTGGCTTCTATGCCTGAGAGATTGGGGAGCCTAGAAGATAACATCTCAATTATTTATACCACCATTTATGATATTTTTCATCACATGGATCATTTAGATTAGTAGAATAGATAACAATATGATCATGCTACCAGATTCCAAGCTACTCAGCTGGAGATTTATAGGAGAAACTATTGGATTGGGGAAGACAATAGATTGAGTTTCCTATATATCCTCCCAATCATCCCTACGAGCACACTCAATCGATGGTTGAAGAATATGAGGAGGAGAGGGAAGAACTAGAACATGAAGAACATGAGGATTAGGATGATGATGAGGAGGGTGATGACGAGGATGAGGAGTAGTTTTATTTTGTTTTGATGTGGATGTAATAGATTTTTTTTTCTATTACAGCTGTGTTTGATTTGATTAAGATGTATAGATGTGTTTGATTTGATTAAGATGTATAAATATAATATTCAATAATGTTAAAGTCAAATTTGTCAGCGCAAGTATACGTATCGCTCAAGTAATATAGGGCTCTACTAGAGTCCTAGATATCGATCCCACAAGGAGTAGTTTATAATTACGGACTAAGACCTTAGAAAAGTAAGACTTTAATCACAACAACGACGTTAAATTTGCTTATCTGTCATTAATAGGCAAATGAAATAAATAGATAATTTTAATAACGAATAAATAACTAATGATATAAAGTAAGGTTTAATTGTGATATTCAATATATAAGAAAGCATTCTTCTCCTTGTCAAGAAATTATAGTGAATGGATAAAATGAATTAGTTTAATTTATATTGTGTCAAATAGGAGCATTCCTATTCTTTACCCTTTAGTCCAGGCATAAAGAACATTGACTAATCCTATGCTTGGTTACTGATACTACGGCTAGGATTGCTCCCACTTTGGAGCTCCCACGTTCCCCTCACCTGAGGGATAACATCTACACATCAGCACCAAAACCATAGGACCGAATTGGGGATTTTAGTCTGTCACTCTAAAATCTCCAATTCTTTGCACGATAATAATATTTCCCTATTTATTTGCACCCAACTTCCAAGGGCTTAGACCTCCCTGAATCTTGGATGTAACCTTCACTTTAGTTCTAAAACTCAACATATTTTAACAAATAAATTGAATAGATTGAAAGTAAATTAAGATCGAAGTGAAAAGATCATCACAATTTCTTAAAAATTTTCACGACTTCTCCAATTCAAATCACCATTTCACAAATCTCGAGATAAGGAGAAAGACAAAGAAAACTACTCAGAACTCATTGGGAAAACACAACAAAACTTGGTATTCATATATAAAATCAAAGTCATACAAACTACAACTAGTAAATAACTTATCTCTAATTTCTCTCAAAGAACACTCCTCAAAGTTCCTCTGAATCTCTTCCTTTCTTTACAGCACACAGAATTCCTCTTCGAAGTGGCAAGGAGGAAGAATTCTCTCACTTTCTCTCAACTCTTACAATCTCTCGAAGTATTCCTCACAATTATTACACTCTATTAGAAATTTTATACACTAATGGTAACCTCCAAGGCCTCTAGCACACTTCTATTTTCGGCTAAAATGTTCTTTTAAAGTTGTGGATGAGCTTTCCCAAGAGTTGTCTAAGTATCTCTTCAAAAATTGGCATTATCCAAAGCTTGAGTAGGCATAATCGTTGATCTCGCCGTCAATGGGGTCGATGGCACCGTCAGTCGGCTTCTGGAGAATTTTGTCTTGTAGTCTCGGGAAAAATTCACCGTCGATGGGGTCGAGGGCGCCGTCGGCGGCCTAGTTCAAATCTTCACATTTTGGTTTTTTTCGCTCCAAATTTGCTCCTTTTTATATCATTTTGTTCCAATTACCCTAATTCATCATTCCTGTAACAAAACATCAAAAATATATTTCTTTAAAGTGCAATATCATTAAAAACAGTTTAAAATATGTATGAAAATCTTAACATATTTTCCTTTGGTCAACATGGAGTAAAGTGGTGGAGACTTAGAGCAAAGGAGATCACAAGAAACTTGCATTGACAACTCGAAAGACTGGTGCCTAGGCGCCAGCTATTGGGTGTATAGGAAGCACCCTACTAGTGTATAGGCGCCAGAATCTTGGGAGCCTAATGCCCAAACACGACTTGGTAGACAGAGAGATTGGTGTCTAGCTGTCAGCAACTATTTGTGGAGTTTTGAGAGGTTCAAGCACACAGCTTGGGGAGTTACTCAAACAAAAGGAGGGCTTTATTATGTTATGTTTTAAAGTCTAAATGAGAGTTTTTGAGAGTATAAGAAAGAGGTTTTCAATATGTTTATTGTAGGATGACCGCGACTTTATATATGCTTAAAAATAAAAGTATTTAATACTGCTGCTAAAAGATTTAATTCCTCAACAACTGTACCAAAACCTTAATAACAGTTATAGATTCTATAAATATGGACAAAATAAATATTCAATAATTGTAAAGTCACACTTATCAATGCAAGTATACGTATCGCTCAAGTAATATAGGGCTCTAATGGAGTCCTATATATTGATCCCATTGGGAGTAAGATTAGAACTATGAACTAAGATTTTAGAAAAGAAATACTTTAATCACAACAAGGAAGTTCAATTTGCTTATCTGTCACTAATAGGCAATTGAAATAAATAGTAATTTTAATAACTATTAAATAACTTATTATACTAATGAAGGTTCGAATGTCATATTTAATATATAAGAAAGCATACTTCTCCTTGTCAAGAAATTATAGTGAATGGATAAAGTGAATTAGTTTAAATTATATAGTGTCAATTAGGAGCATAGTTTAAATTATATAGTGCCAATTAGGAGCATACTTATTCTTTACCCTTTGGTCTAGGCATAAAGAACATTGACTAATCCTATGCTTTTTTACTGAATTTGCGGCTAGGCTGGGAGGATACTGGATCTCACATCAGAGCTCCCACATTCCCCTCACCTAAGGGCTAACATTAACACTTCAACACCCAAACGATAGGACCAAATTGGGGATTTTAGTCTGTCACTCTAAAATCTCCAATTCTACGGCCGATAATTTTATTTCCCTATTTATTTGCACCAAAGTTTCAAGGGCTTTGACCTCCCTGAATCTTGGATGTAATCTTCACTTTAGTTGTAAAACTCAACATATTTTAACAAATAAATTGGCCACATTAAAAGTAAATTAAGATCGAAGTGAAAATATCATCACAATTTCTTAAACATTTTCATGGCTTCACCAATTCAAATCACCATTTCACAAATCTCAAGACAAGGAGAAAGACAGAGAAAACTACTCAGATCTCATGGGAAAAACTCAACAAAACTCAAAATTCACATATAAAATCAAAGTCATACAAATTACAACAAT
Organism: Phalaenopsis aphrodite; assembly: GCA_003013225.1. Taxonomy (NCBI): domain Eukaryota; kingdom Viridiplantae; phylum Streptophyta; class Magnoliopsida; order Asparagales; family Orchidaceae; genus Phalaenopsis; species Phalaenopsis aphrodite. Next base: position 336,705 of record NEWO01000463.1, on the reverse strand, counting down.
AAATAAACTTATCTCTAATTTCTCCCCAAGAAAACTCCTCGAAGTTCCTCTGAATCTCTTCCTTTTTTTATAGCACACAGATGTCCTCTTTGGAGCAGCAATGAGGAAGAAATCTCTCACTTTCCCTCCACTCTTACAATCTCTCGAAGAATTCCTCACAATTTAGACTCTCTACACTTGTTTCACACTTTAATTTTGAATCTTCCCCTCTTCAGTACCTTTCTAACATCCAGGAACTCTCTAATTTTCGGCCAAAATATTCTTTTAAAGTTGTGGATGAGCTTTCCCAAGAGTTGCCTAAGCATCCCTACAAAATTTGTCCTCATCCAAAGCCTGGTTGGTCATAACCCCCGAGCTATGCGGATCTTCATAATGAATTAATTCTAGAGTCTCGAGAAAATCTCAGCATCACCGGGGTCGATGGCGCCATCGACAACCTAGTTCAATTCTTCACATTTTGGTCCTTTTTGCTCCAAATTCACTCCTTTTCACATCTTTTTGCTCTAATGACCCTATTTCATCATTCTTACAACAAAACATCAAAAATACCTTTCTTTAAAGTGCAATATCATCAAAAACAGTATAAAATAGGTATGAAAATCTCAACATATTTTCCTTTGGTCAAAATTCCCCAAACCTAACTATTACTTGTCCTCAAGTAATTTTAGTACTATATAAAATTTATGATTTAGGGTAGTAAAGATCTAATTTATAAATCCTATAAGTTTGATTTAAATAAATATTGTAGTGAGTTTTTCAGAAAAAATTCAAGTAATTGAATTAACTCTGTAGCCACTAGATTATCTAAGCATCAAGTTTAAGAGTTCTAGTCTTCTATTCATTTCAAGAATGATTATATGTTGCAATATTAAGTCACTTAGAATATTCAAATGATATGAACTTCATGAGAGCACTTCTAGTAAAAGATCTATTCCATAAATATAAGTTCAGGAATGTATTTAAGTTTTCCCTTTAGGTTGGTCTAGTGAAGCCAATTTTTTATTAGACATATCCTCAAGCTTCTCCTCACTT
>NEWO01000463.1:285624-323967 GCA_003013225.1 Phalaenopsis aphrodite | reverse complement strand
TCAGTTTGGTACAAAGGCTTCCAAGGTAGAATTACCTTTTCCCAAATTTTGTAGGACACTTGGAACTAACTGCAAAGTGAGAAAATTGTGGAGGGGTGTCCAAGCCCATAAGTTGATCCATGAACGATTAGGCCCAAAACCGACTTCACAATTATTGATCCAATATCTATCAGTAGTCTCCTTTGGATGCAATAATTCAAAATAGTACTTTCTTTAGAAACTTTACCGATCTTCATTATCGGTAACAATTTCGTAGAAATGAAAAAGTGTCAGTGTTTCGAAACGAGATTTAGGAGTGTCGGAGAAAAACTAACATACTTGTTTTCTCTCATTTCCCAGTCTTCAGTTTCGTCCGTTAAATATTAATAAATTTTATTCATCTGGTTTCTCGTTGGGATGAAATTGGAATATTGGCAGTTAAGAACGTTCTCAATAATTTATAATTCATTGTTTCGTGTAGAAGTAAAAGTGATCCATCTACCTCGTACATAAATGACTCCCTGGTTGATTCCATGTAAATTTGCATAGAATTCTTTCATCACAGGAACAACCACGGCGGCGGTAGTATAGCACAGCACTTCCCATATTCGCTGAACTATCATCTCTTCAATTGTAGTAGAGGGATTATTCAATCTGCGATTTACGAATCCTCATTTCTTGATCAATCTTTACTTTATCAGTAACTTGTTGAAGATTCGCTGCGCTTCCGCACTAATAAACTTTTGTTGATTGAAAACTCGCATTCTGGGATTATCAGGGGAATTGGACGTCATATGAATGAAATTGGTAGAGTTTCACTTCATTTTTGGGGAAAGATGACTTTAGGAATCAAATTTGGGAGTTTAAAAGGGTAACTCCCGCCCAAAAACTGCCAAAAATTGCCATTCAAACCTAAGAAATAGCCATATCGCCGGTCTCGCCATCAGCGAGGTCTAGGGAGCCGTCGGCAAGCCTCTGTATTTAATTTTCCTGGACTCTCGGGAAAAACCCACCGTCGGCAGCGTCAAGGGGGCCGTCGGCGCCCAAGGAAAAAATTGCACAGTTTTGCTCTGGTCCGAATGCGTTCCAATTTCTCTCTATGGATCCAATTTTTATGATGATTTAAGGGTAAATAAGAATAGTAGAACTTAATACTACCACAAACTAACTATAATTTCAAATAGAACTACTATAATCTTAGTAAAAGTAAAGATAACTATGGTTCGCCTCCCATAAAGCGCTTGGTTTAACGTCGTCAGCCTGACCTATTCAGGTGTTATTCAAGTTGACTGATCATTAAAACCTCTTTAAAATTTGGTCTTTTACCTTCAAAATATGGTTTTAATCTATGTTTATTTACTTTAAATCTATTTCCATTTTTCTGATCTTCAATCTCAACAGCTCCGTAAGTATAAACTTGAGTCACAGTAAAGGGTACTAACCAACGAGACTTCAATTTCCTAGGAAATAACTTCAGCCTAGTGTTGTAAAGTTAAACTTCTTATCCTGGTTCAAAGTTCTTTTGGTCAATCTTTTGATCATGCCATAACTTTATTTTCTCCTTATAAATTCTTTCATTATCATAAGATTCATTTCTAAATTCTTCCAATTCATTTAATTGTAACAATATCTTCTTACCAGCATCTTTCAAATTATAATTGAATTATTTAATCGCTCAATATGTTTTATGCTCCAATTCCACTAGTAAGTGACTAGTCTTTCCAAAAATTAGTTTGCAAGGAGTCATTCCAAAAAGAGTTCTATAAGCAGTCCTGTAAGCCCATAATGCGGTATCCAGTCTAGTGGACCAATCTACTCTGCTAGGTTTTACAGTCTTTTCAAGTATTTGTTTAATCTCTCTATTAGAAATTTTAGCTAACCCACTGGTTTGAGGGTGATAGGTAGTAGAGATTTTATGAATAATATTAAACTTTTTTGCCAATCTCTGAATATATTTATTCCTAAAATGGGATCATTCGTCAGTGATAATCATTCTAAGCATTCTATATCTAGTGAAAATATATTTCATTAAAAATATTGAAATACTTTTAGCGTCACACGAGGTAAAGCTTGTGCTTCAATCCACTTAGAAACATAGTCTACTGCAATTAATATATATAAGTTACCAAATAACGGAATAAATGGTCCTATGAAATTTAATCCCTAAACATCAAAGATTTCAACTTCTAACATGAAATTCAGAGGCATTTCATTTCTTCTAGATATATTGCCTACTCGTTGACATTGATCACAAGTTTTTATGAAACTATAAACATCCCTAAAGATAGTAGGCCAATAAAATCCTGCTTGTAAAATTTTATATGCAGTTTTATCAATCCCAAAATGTCCTTCAAATTCATAATCATGACATTTCTGAATAATTAGCTCAGTTTCTTCATAAGTTACACATCTTCTCATTATTAGATCCTTAAATTGTTTATATAAATAAGGCTCATCCTAAAAATATGTTTTTGCATCATGAATGAACTTCCTTTATTGTTGCAATGTCAGCATAGGTGGCAAAATATCATTTACAATATAGTTAATAATATCAGCATACCATGGTATTTTCCACTCATTAACATTATAAAGTTGTTCATCAGGGAAACTGTCTGTAGTTTCATTATCGATGTCAGATAATTCATGATTTTCTAATCTGGACAAATGACCAGCAATTTGATTATCAGTTCTTTTTCTATCAATAACCACAAGATCAAATTCTTGCGTCAAAAGTATCCATCTAATTAACCTTGGTTTGACATCCTTCTTTTGTATTAGATATTTAATAGTAGAGTGATCAGTGTGCACAACACATTTAGCTCCAATTAAATAAGATCTAAATTTATCTAAAGCATACACAATGGTCATTAACTCCTTTTCAGTAACAGTATAATTAATTTGTGCATCATTAAGAGTTTTACTAGCATAGTATATAACTTTAAAAATCTTTTCATACCTTTGTCCAAGGACAACTCCAATAGCATAATCACTAGCATCACACATCATTTCAAATGGTTTCTCCCAATTAAGTGAAACTATAATAGGGGTTGTGATTAATTTTTTCTTTAATAACTCAAAAGCATTTAAACAACTCTCAATAAATTTAAATTTCTTGTCCTTTTCTAAAAGTTGGCATAGAGGTTTGGTAATTTTGGAAAAAGCTTTAATAAAATACCTGTAAAAACCAACATGTCCAATAAAACTCCTAACCTCTCTTACATTAGTAGGGGGTGTTAGTTTAGATATAAATTGAATTTTTGTTGGGTCTGCTTCCATACCATCTTCCAAAATTTTATGCCCTAACACAATTCCTCCTACAACCATAAATTGACATTTCTCCCAATTTAGAACTAATATAATTCTTTCGCATAACTCTAAAACTTTTTTAAGGCAATTTAAGCATGCGTCAAATGATGTTCCAAATACAGAGAAATCATCCATAAATACTTCCAATCCATCATCAATTAATTTACTAAATATGGACATCATACATCTATGGAATGTTGCATGTGCATTACATAATCCAAAAGGCATTCTTCGAAAAACAAAAGTTCCAAAAGGACTAGTACAAGTTGTCTTTTTTTTATCCTCAGGAGCAATAGGAATTTGATGATAACCGGTATATCCATCTAAAAAATAAAAATATTTGTTCCCAACAAGTCTATCTACTATTTGATCTAAAAAAGGTAAAGGGAAGTGATATTTCCTTGTGGCAGTGTTTAATTTTCTATAATTAATGCAAATATGCCACCCAGTAACTTTTCTGATAGGTATTAATTCATTATTTTATTTTATCTCAACGTTCACTCCTCCTTTCTTAGAAACACAATGACATGGACTTACACACGCACTATCTGAAATATGATATATAATTTCAGTGTCTAACCATTTCAAAATTTTTTTCTTAACTACTTCTTTCATCATTGGATTTAATCTCCTTTGCGGATCAACTCTTGGTTTATATTGTTCATCTAATATAATTCTATGTATACAAATCAAAGGACTGATTCTCCTAATATCAGCTAATGTCCAACCAAAAGCTTTCTTATATCTTTTCAATGTATCTAACAGTCTTTGCTCTTGCAAATCATTTAATTCTGAAGATATAATTACAGGTAATGTAGATGAGTCTCCCAAAAACACATACTTCAAGTGGCTAGGCCATAATTTCAACTCAAGTTCAGGTGGTTTTATAATTGACGGAAACAGATTCTTATCAGCATTTTCTGTAATAGCCAACATCTCAAATCTTTCCTGAACATAATCTAATTCTTCATTTTCTAATTCTTCCAAAATAACTTCATCAGTCTCTTCAAATTATTCTTTCTCTTCAAAATGTTCGTTAAAATGTTCTTTCAATGGATATTCCCTAATTTCCATCCGAAAACATTCATTATCTCTTTCAATAGCAGGGTATTTCATATATTTCACAATGTTAAAAGTCACTTCTTGATCATTAACTCTCATAGTTAATTCTCCTTTTTCAGCATCTATCATAGGTTTTCCAAGAGCTAAAAATGGTCTCCCTAAAATGATAGGTATTTCTTTATCTTCCTCCATATCTAAAACAATGAAATCCACAGGAAAGATAAATTTATCCACTTTTACTAACATATCTTCTATAACTCCCTTAGAATATGTAACTGAACGATCCGCTAACTAAAGAGTTACAGAAGTAGGTGAGACTTCTCTTAATCCTAATCTTTGAAAATTGATAGAGGCATAAGATTAATGTTGGCTCCCAAATCACATAAAGCTCTTCCATAAAAATTTTCACCAATAGCACACGGTATAGTGAAACTGTCAGGATCTTTTAATTTTTCAGGAAGCTTTTTTTGAATAATTGTGCTACACTCTTTGCTAAGTGCAATAGTTTTGTTATTCGTGAACTTCTTGTTTTGTTCAGAATATCTTTCATAAATTCACATAATTGAGCATTTGCTCTAAAGCTTCTACGAAGGGAATATTTACCATTAATTTCTTAAGAATTTCAAAAAATTTGGAAAAATTATTTATTTTGTTTGTGTTGGTTCAATCTTTGAGGAAATGGTGGTGGAGGTTTCTCCACAGTAATGTTCATTGGTGTAAATGGATATTCTAAATCCTGGGTATTCATGATCCTTTTCTTTTTCGGTATTCACTTTCTCTTTGTCAATTTCTGTTTCTTTTTTTTACTCTTGTCTCCAATTTTTTTCCACTTCGTAATTGTATCGCTTTTATCTGTTCTTTTCCTTGATCTTTAGGATTTGGTTCTCAAGTACTAGGAAAAATTCCTAATGTTCGGTTACTAAGCGTAGTAGCGATATGCCCAAATTGATTTTCAATATTCTTAATAGTAGTTCCTTGATTTTGTATTTGATTTCCTTGAATTTGTAATTGATTTCCTTGATTCTGCAATTGTTGACCCATGTTTAATATCAGTTCTTCCATAAACAACTTCTTCTCCTTAATTTGAGTGTTACTGTTAAATCCTGGGGGATAAGAAGGTCTATAGTTAACATTGCCTTGGTTGGATGAATTTCCTAATGATTTCACTAGGTTGTTTGCCCATTGTATCGGAATTTCTAGGTTCTCTTCTCAATAGTCTAATCTTTCTAATAGTGCGTTCTAATTCTGAATCGTAGGGTATAAGATTTTTATGTCCAAATTTATGCATACAATTTGAAATCAGTACACAGTAAAACATTTAACTAAATATGAAAATAAGTTACAATTTAAGTAAAAATTTTCTAATAATCCAAATTTGTTCGTTACTCTAATTGTGATTTTTGTTACTCACTCCCCGACAACGGCGCCAAAAACTTGACCACGACTTTATATATGCTTAAAAATATAAGTATTTAATACTGCTACTAAAAAATTTAATTCTTCAGAAACTGTACCAAAACCTTAATAACAATATTAGATTTGATAAATATGGACGAAATAAATATTCAATAATTGTAAAGTCACACTTATCAACGCTAATATAAGGCTCTAATGGAGTCCTAGATATCGATCCCACAGGGAGTAAGATTAGAACTACGAACTAAGATTTTAGAAAAGCAAAACTTTAATCACAACAACGAAGTTCAATTTGCTTATCTCTCACTAATAGACAATTGAAATAAATGAGTAATTTTAATAACTATTGAATAACGAATTATACTAATGAAGGCTCAAATGTGATATTCAATATATAAGAAAGCATCTTTCTCGTTTTTAAAAAATTATAGTGAATGGATAAAGTGAATTAGTTTAAATTATTATGTGCCAAATAGGAGCATACCTATTCTTTACCCTTTGGTCCAGACATAAAGAACATTGACTAATCCTACGCTTGTTTACTGAATCTATGGCTAGGCTGGGAGGATACCGGCTCTCACTTCGGAGCTCCCACGTTCCCCTCACCTGAGGGCAAATATCTATACTTCACCACCCAAACGATAAGACCGAATTGAGGATTTTAGTTTGTCACTCTAAAATCTCCAATTCTATGCCCGATAATTTTATTTTCCTATTTATTTTCACCCAACTTCCAAGGGTTTTGACCTCCCTGAATCTTGGATATAATCTTCACTTTAGTTGTAAAACTCAACATATTTTAACAAATCAATTGGCCAGATTGAAAGTAAATTAAGATCAAAGTGAAAAGATCATCACAATTTCTTAAACATTTTCATGGCTTCACCAATTGAAATCACCATTTCACAAATCTCGAGACAAGGAGAAAGACAGAGAAAACTACTCAGATCTCATGGGGGAGACACAACAAAACTCGGAATTCATATTAAAATCAAATTCATACAAATTACAACAATAAATAAACTTATCTCTAATTTCTCTCAAAGAAAACTCCTCAAAGTTCCTCTGAATCTCCTCCTTTCTTTACAGTATACAGAATTCCTCTTTGAAGCAGCAAGGAGGAAGAAATCTCTCACTTTCCCTCCACTCTTACAATCTCCTGAAGAATTCCTCACAATTTAGACTTTCTACACTTGTTTAACACTTTAATTTTGAGTCTTCCCCTCTTCATGACCTTTCTAACATCCAGGACCTCTCTAATTTTTGGCCAAAATATTCTTTTAAAGTTGTGGATGAGCTTTCCCAAGAGTTGCCTAAGCATCCCTTCAAAATTTGTCCTCATCTAAAGCCTGGTTTGACATAACCGCCGAGCTCACCATCAGCGGTCTCGAGGGCACCGTCGGCGGACCATATTAATGAATTAATTCTGGAGTCTCGAGAAAATCTCGTCGTTCGGTGCCCTAGTTCAATTCTTCACATTTTTGTCATTTTTGCTCCAAATTCGCTTCTTTTTGCATCTTTTTGCTCCAATGACCCTATTTCATCATTCCTACAACAAAATATCAAAAATACATTTCTTTAAAGTGCAGTATCATCAAAAACAGTATAAAATAGGTATGAAAATCTCAACATATTTTCCTTTGGTCATAGGATTGAGTAAGATAGTTTATGTGGGGGAATTGTAGAGGACTTGAGTTGTATTGTGGGGAGAGTATTCAGGAGAACATCAAGGAGTTTAGAGATCCTTGGTGGAGCATTTTCAAAGCTTTCTAAAGGAGGGAAAGTTAAGTATTATGGTTTCTACTGATTGCAATTCCTTGTGTACAAATATGTAGTGGATTCTTTTTATTTCAATGAAGCATTGTGATATGTTCTTTATGCTTTCTAAGTAGTTCTCTTAATCTTTCTTTGTGATGTTTGAGTAGGATTTGTAGGAGTGAAAACTATTTAGTAAAATTAGTTTTTAAATATTGAATGAGATGAGTAACCTTCTAAATTTTTAAACATATTTCCAAGTGAATCATTAAAATATGTTGTGATGCATAATGACTTGAGAGAGTTATGGTTGAATCAACAAGGTTAGTCATATTGAACTATAGAGTATGGTGAAAGTACTTTTTATGGAGATACAAATGTTAGGAAAATAATCTTTAATGGGTTCAAGTTGGGAATTAAGGAATTAAAACCAATTTAACAAAACTTTTGTATGCACTCGAGAGAGGGTAAAGAAAAGAATTGCTCCTATTTGTCACTAATTACATTCACAATTGGCGCTTTACATTTTATATGCTTCACTCAATTCATTACAAGGGAGGGTAACTTTATAACTTGATATTCATCAACAAAAATAAGATAAGTAGGATTTCTATAAGGTTTAGCATTTAAAATAGTTTACAATTCAGTAGAAGTAGTTTGTATAACCTTTACTTAATTTCAATTCCAAGCTAAGAACTAAATATAGTAGGCTAGAACTTCTCTAAATTCTAATTCCCTCATTCCTTACGGGATCGACATTCTAGGCTCAAAAATCTGATATTAATGATACGTCGTGTACACTTGTGTGAGCCCCTAGAGTGTGGGTGTACCTGGAAGTTAGTATCAACAACCTGATAGAGATAAAGAAGTATCACGCATTTACTCCCTATTGAGGGCACTCTTGAGGAAATGAATGGGATGCTCCTCTGCCTCGACCAACTAGTTATTTTTGGCTCCCTTGATATTGGGTTATGTAAGAATTCATTGTAATTAGGGCCCAAATTCATAAAGTTTATGAACTGGTCCCAGCAGACACAGTCAAGTTGTATATGCCATTGATGGTCTTCCTATCAAACAGTATCTAATGACCATTAACATACACCCTATTATCTGTTAGTTCCCTGACATTTGAAATGAATTCACATATGAAAGAAATGATGAAGGTTAGTGGGATCTTGCATAAAATCCAGCAAACCCCTACTCATGAAGGTTGTAGTAACGCTGTCCTCAGGCTAAAAAATGCCCTGCTCTAAGATGAAATTCTAATAGCAGTGGGATTTTGCGTATTTAAGTACAGCCTTCTGACTGATAAATTAAGCTACATCATACTCTTCTTCTGTCAGTGAGGGTGACCCATGTCATCAACTCAAAGGCATCTTCATAAGAGAAAGGGAAGATATCTAGGGAAGTGAGAAAATAAACTAAGGCTTTGCCATAAAAAAAATTAGGCATACATAAATCATTAACCTTATTCCCATATTTATAAATAATTTGGTGTCGCGGTATCTAGCATGGCTTCATGGCTCTATTCACAAATATTAACTCATTCAATCGGGGCCATGAATATTTCTTGACAAGAAACCACATCACTGCCATCGGGGCACCTCGCAACCCAAAGAGTTGGGTCATCAACACCTACACGGAATTGTGGTAAAAGAATGTTGTGGCATATAATTCATGCATCACATGACCATAAACAACATTAATTGATTTTGGATACAAGTCTTATAATAGGGACGTGATTCTACCATCGAGGTTGCGGTGCTAGACTGCCTTCTACTATTTGAACTTTCAAGCTCGGGTGACCGGCTGTGGTCATGCAAGCCCAATTATGGCATGAAAAGGCAAGTCAGACTTAAGAAAAAAACACAAATGATGCCAAAAAAGACTAATGTGTCCTTATTGACACAATGCACTTGTTGACAAGTTCTGACAACAGTTAATAGAAATGCCTCAGGCTCTATTTTTTGATGTCGAAGCTTTTGACTAAACTGGAGTAAGTATCCCACTAAGAAAAGTTTTGTACTATCCACTAAGGAAAGTGTGACATAGAGGAATCTTGCTAATAAGCCTAACTAATTTCAACTTTTGTTCTTAAAAAGAGAAAATTTGGAGGAAGGAAATTAAGCTTTGACTCTCAATCCCAATCAAGAAGTTCAGTCCAAAGATTGGATGTTGAGCTTGAACTCTCAGTATTGGTTAACAAGGACAAAAAAAAAATGTGCTTTCCCAACTGAATTTGAAAGACTATTTGAAAGATGTCAGGCTCTAACTCACAAATTTGATTACCAAAACTAATTGAAAAAGTGTCGAGCTCTAACTCCTAAACTCACTTACTGAAGACAATCGAATAGATGTCAGATTCTAACTCCCAAACTCGATTAGTGAGACTAATAGAAAAGTTCCAGACTCTAACTCCCAAACTTGATTAACAAAATTAATCAAAGAAGTGTTGATCTCTAACTTTCAAACTCAATTAGCAAAGCTAATAAAAAAGATGACTCTAACCCCCAAACTCGATTAGAGAAACCAATCAAAAAATTGTAAAGCTCTAACTCCTAAGCTCAATTGGTGAAGCCAACCGGAAAGATGTCAGACTTTAACTCCCAAATTTGATAGTGGGACTAATCGAAAGGAGAGTTGGGCTTTAACTCCAAAACTCAATTAGTGAATCCAATCATAAGATGTAGGGATCTAGCTTCCAAACTTGATTAGAGAAACTAATCAGAAAAGTTTTGGGCTCTAACTCCCATACTTGATTAGCGAAGCCAACCAAAATGATGTTGGACTCAAACTTTTAAACTTGATTAGCAAAACTATTTAAAAAATTGTCGGACCCTAACTAAAAAAATTGGTTAAGAAGACTAATCAGAAAAGAGGGAGCTGGTCGTATACTCTGGAACATGATTAAAGAGACTTAATGGAAAAAATGGTGATAGGATTAAGCTCTTGATCTTGGTTGACAAATGCAAACAAAAAATGTCGGGCTATAACCCCCAAACTTTATTAAAGAGACTAATTGGAAAAAGGTGATGGGCTTAAACTCCCCATCTTGATAGGAGAACTTATCAGACGAAGGTGTAGTGGCAGATGCATCTATAAGAATAAGCAAAGAAAAGAGAGTTCAATCAGACAACTAGCTCCAATACCATGAAGGAGTTAACATTAATATAGATTGGTAAACTTTGTATATTCTACTAGGAGGATGCTTCATTTTCTTTCAACATTTTGACACTTTAGGCTTGATTAAATAGGTTTGTAAAAGCATATATAAGTAACCGTGTATATTAAATCTTAGGGGATATAGTGATGTGGTTAGTTGCAGAGCGATGTTGGAGATGAGTTCTTTTGCAGATGATTCGATGCCCGTGTGTGGATTTTTCTAAGAGAAGCCACAAGCATGATCAACTAGATTCAAGATGGATTTTGTGAAGAATGGATCATATAAATATATTGAAAATCAGGAGTCTTAGACTTCATTTGAAATGAGAGAGACGTTCACGGAATTTCTTTGAATAGTTGCATTCGTCGAAATGGAGAGACGAGCTGCAATCTGAAACGACAAAAAATTATCATTTTTTGTGAAAGAATTTTGGGAGACGTCACTGCCTCCTCAAAAAAAGCCTTAGAAGGAAGAAGATCAATCATGTAGGTTTAATTGCTCCGAGAGTCCCGGCAATATTAATGCCTAAATGAGACTATGGAGAGTGGGAATTTAACATAGAAGGGAGGGATGTGACAAAATGTTGATTATGATTAGTTAAGATGATTTTAGGTGCTGAATATGCAAAATAATAAATATTAAACATCGAATATATATAAAAAAAATGTAAATGTTATACATGTAAATATCCTAATAATAAATAAATCAACTGAAATTGGCAAAATTCAATTTTAGCGAGTCTGTCCCGCTCCGTAAACGGCCGTTGGCTGTTTAGCCAACGACGTTAGGCGGGAGACGTGTGAGCTGCAACGGATAGACTGTTGGCGTGGTCAATGATACAGAAATGGGGTTTAAGCAAAGGCGTGGCTTTCTGGGTTTTGGCGATCTCGTTGGATAGGGAGAGAGCAAAGGGAGCAGAGAGAATCGACGAGGGAGAAGGGATGGTGGGGAATTACAATTAAGCATATGCTCGAAAGAAAATTCTGTTCTCGAATTTGAGATCCGGGAGGAACAAAGAGCATGCATAAGATTTGGAGCCGGAATCTTACAGACGCTTCTCAATTCCAAGATCTTCTTGATTCCGTAGCTCACCGGATTCTGAGCTTTCTCCGACGAGCAGCTCTGTCGAAAATTTAGGGAATCCGATGCGTTTCTAGCGCAAGTTGGTCTTTGGGAGGAGAGCTGGACGGTTGTCGGCGAGAATTTCATCGAAAGTTCTTTAATGATAGGTTTGGATACAATTTGCCAATAGTGTTGTCTCCGATTTCGGCGACGTTCTTTGTTTTGGCTGGTTTCTCTTCGATTCTTTCTTTCGTTGGTTCCCTGGTTGCACGGGAATTGCTCGTGCAGGAGAAGCAAATCATATACCTGAGGCTAATGGTTTTCCCCGATTTAAACTCGATATATATTGATGCTTTAATTGGAGGATCAATAGAAATTTTACAAACTTTCACGATCAGGCTTATAGGCTTCTTCTTGTGGACCTAATTCCTTTTTTTTTAAAACTTGTGGATTCCTTCAAGTCACTAATTTGTACTATCCTTGAGGGATTTCTGGCAGATCAAGCTTCCTTTTATCTTTGCCAGGGGTTTTTTTTTTATTTTTTTATTTTGTGTTTTATGGGCGCAGAGAGATTCTTTTTTGCAGAACCAGGGGGTATGTAATCTAGGATGAATCTTCAAACTTTGGAAAGTTTTTAGAGGTAAGATATTTTATCCGCTGTCGCTGGAATTTCTGCATACGGTAGTAGCTGTCGAGTTTTAGGGAAGCTTTAGGTTCTTTATTAAAGGTCCTTGTTATCATCATGAAACAACATTCCAAGCAGCATTGGTGAAGATTTTCTGTCTGAAGTTTTGTAGCATGCGCTTGTGTTGCCACTTTTCCTACATTGTTGTTGGTTTTTCTGTGAAATCTTATGTGCTTTTATAAGATGAGTATGATTATAACCCATTCTGAAGAATTTCTTAAACTTTTCAGCTTCCTGTCTGCAACTACTTCTAGTTTTGCAGATTTATTTATTTATTATTTTTTTAAGTGTATGTATACTAAGCCAATCCTCTTATCGGATCTATTATTATGACATTTTCAGCCTTGTCTTTAGCCCGTACTGTTTGGTCAAATATTATTAATCAAAATTGCATATTTACTCAACAGTGCCAACTTAGCTATGTTACAGGCGCATTCCTTCAGCTGCTTAATAGATTATGGTCTTTATATATTTTTTCACCTCTAGTTTCATTTCTGGGTCTGAAAAAATGATTCTATTTGCAGTTTTGATAGCAAATATTGCAACTTCTGCTGTATATCTTTTTAACATGAGTATCTAAGATATGGTGTTGCGGAAGAGACTGGACTATAGAATTAATGGTTATCATTTTCCTTCATTTCCTCAAATCCCATTATCTGCTAAGGTATAAAATCACAAGCTATCTGCTTTGTTAATTATATCAAAGTTATTTCAATCCTTCCTGCTTAAAATGGCTAATTTCTTAAGGGCAAGCGATCTGTTAGAAAGAGAAATGTGGAAAGTCGCATGTGTGCATTCGACTTGCTCGCAGCTGTGGCAGGGAAGTTACTTGAAAGAGATAAATCCTCTTCTACTAGCGAAGTTCCAGGATCCTCAATGACTCTGAAACTGTCTGGAACTTCTTTAGTTTCCTTTTGTTCTGGCTTTGCAAATGAGGCGATTATGGAAGAAAAAGGATCTTCTCTTTATGGTAAAGTAAGTATAGGAGATAATGTAGCTGAAAATTGTAAGACAACTCATTCACTTGAGGAAACTGTAGTGGATGGAAATTCTTCAGACTCTTATAACTTGAATGGTTCATTTGAATCTGATGTTAAGCCTCCTTTACTTGAGCCTGAGAGCAGCATGGAGGTTCACATTTCTAGAGATGGTGATCCTTACACTAGTTCTTTCCCCCATTCCTGGGATGGTTTGGAACTACCTGTACATAGTGATGATGACGAAAACTCTTCCCGGTGCACTCATCCTCGCACCACTACTATTAAGGCTTCAAAGCCTAATATAGGAGAACATAGGTTAGGAAAGGTTTTGGCAAGCAGGCACTGGAAAGTGGATTTGGGTGCTGCAAAACATGCTGAGCTTTCTCAAACTGGTATGTCTTGATTTTCTCCTTCTACAAGGACCTCAAAACGCTGTCAATTCTGATGCATTTTTTTTATTTCTTGGAGAAAAGTTATGGTCTATGTTATCTTAATAGCTATTGTGATACTTGGAATTCATAATTGAGTATATTTAAAAAAACCAAGCATGCCATTGCATAGACTCAAGAAAGAAAAAAAAAAAAAGACATATTTTTATGCAAGATTTTAAAATCAATGGTGAGTGAACAAGAGAGATCCTTGGTTAGAATTTGGTGGATGGAGGAAGTAAGAAGAGTACTTGAGTAAGGAGCTTGGGAAATTCGAAAAAAAAAATATAAGAATTCATAATTTAACCTTCGTTTGTGAAATTATTCTACAACCATCTGAATTTTGTAAGAAATTCATTTAGTTTATTTTTTGATGTAAAAACTATAATGCCCATATGATGATTGGTTATTAAATTTCTTTAGGTTATTTAAGCTACATTTTATTCATAGTTGCATTATTTTTTATTTTTATTTATTATTAAGATGCTTACATGATGTTCATAATTTAATGTTTAGTTTAGGAACATTAGTAGAAATTTTGTTAGCATAGTAACTTTAAAAAATAGTTTTGTGTGTGCACGCACAGACAAAAAGTTATGCGCGTGCATGCTATAGTGAGTAATAGTTTACGTTTATATCTTTGATCTACTCATGGTTTTAGAACAAGGTGGAGGAAGGAACAGAGAAGAGTTATTGAGGGAAAACTAGGGAGTGAAAACTTGGGAAAATTCTTAAAAGAATTTTAAGAATATAAGGATTTATAAGTTGTCCTTCATTCATGAATTTGTACCATGGTGATTATTAGTTATTGCATTTAGTTAGCTATTTTAAAGTATATTTTATGCATATTGTGCTATTTCATTTTATTGCAATTATTATGATGCTCATATAATCTTCATAATTAAATGTTATATTTCAGAAGATAAATGGATGTTTTCTATCAAATAGATTTTGTTAGCAAAATAACTTAAAAATATGCTTTTATGATTAAATAAATATTGTCCTATGCTTCTAAGTTAAAATGTGTTTGTGCAAGATTGGACTTAGCAGCTACTTTAATAAGGGCTTTTATGTTCGAACACATGCTGTATGAATATGAGGGAGTCATCGACTCTATATAAATGTGATTGGAGGGTCCCAACGACATACTGCTTGCTTTTTTATAAGATTTAGTTTGGTCATTGTAGTCCCATTTTGAATTTCTGGTAAGTTGTCCATAAAAATAGTTATATGTGTACTAATTGGTTAAATTTTTCAGTATAAAAATGAATTGGAATTTCCTATCATGTTCATGACTCACTCTATATTTTAAATTATTATTTTCAGATCCTTGGACAGGACATGGTGTTCAGTGAAACAAAGAAAATGTTTAGCTGCTCGTAGAATTTTAATATAATCCCTCTTCTTTTATGTAATTTCCTGATTTTACGGCTTATTACAAAATTCTTGATATGTAATATCTCGAAATGTGGGGTTGTATTTCAACATTTTTTCTTATCTATGTATGATGAAAGCTGATATGACATACAAGGTCATAAAAAGGCTCTATTAGTAAACAGAAAATTATCCTATTTTATCTACATGCTAATAAATGCTACTTTTTCTTATCTGGTTGGCAGATGGAGATCCCAAGCCTGGTTTCCGAAGCAGGAAAATTAGTTATAAAGGCCAAAGGACTCCAAGGATTTCATTTGAAAGAAGGAAGCTGTTTAACCGATACTCAATATCAGCATCTCACAAAGGGTTAAATAGAGCTGGTGTTTTCAATATTTTTAAGAAAAATGACTTCTTAGAGGGAATTGGTTCTGCAGCATTGCATGGAGGTACCTTTCTCCCGTCTAAGTTTTTTACTGAACTTGACAGTTTTACATGTCGCATATTAAGCAAAATCAACCTCCCTTTTGCAGTAAAAGGGATACGCTCCACCATTACAGAGCAACTTTCAGCACATAAACCAGAAGATTTACATGGTAAGTTGAGTTTTGATTCTTTAACTGTGCTTTATTTTCATTAGACCTTGACTTTTATGAGTTTTTCAAAAATTTGTTTTCTTACTTGAACAGTAAAACTCAGTATCAAGTCTTTCATAGTTCCTGAGCTTTTCATTGAAATTCCTGAAACTGCTACTGTTGGCTCTTTGAAGGTATGAATGGGTTCCTTAATGAGTTTTGTTTCTGAAAAGTTTGCTTTGAGGTGGGCTGCATGCATGGTCCTTGTGCTAACAGGGTGATAATTATGTAGTATAAGCTTCAAAAAATCTATCATACCTCTTGTTAACAGGTGATATTTGTAAACTGTTGCAAAAGGATTAACTTTCCAGGATATTCGTTGAAACAATCAGGGGTTTAAAGCTTCTAAGTTCAACTAAATGGCAATTCTAAAACAAAATATCACGGAATTTACTTTTGACTTATACAATTGAAACTCTGTATTGCACCAATTTGTAGTATCTAAATTATTATTTTTACCAGTTATCTTCTTGTCAATGATCTGAGATGCAGTGATGCACTCGATATCAAGTAAGGATACATGTTGACTGAGTAGTATATGAATTTTGAATCTGTGTATCAATCACACGAGCAATGAGTTAATGATCAAATAAATTCAATTACTAGTTTACTAACTCCAGGTTTAATTCAAATTATGTTAAATGTTTTTAAAGTTTTTCTAAAAATACTAAAATTTAAAAATTACAACCAAGTGTTTTGGGTTTTCTATAACTGGGAAAAATGCCTTTTTTAAAATGGATCAAGTGAATAATTTCTTTTACTTAATATTGACAATCAGGGACAATTATTCCTTACTCTATTCCCAGATATAAGAAGCATGGAACCTCATATTATGGTTAAGTTCCCTTCACCCTATAAAGTTTCTCAGGAATCAACATTCCTCTAAATGATTGCAATCTTCTTATGACAATATTCTTATTTTACCAAATGACTGAGTATTAACCTACTTATTCTTCTAGACTATGTTTAATAGTCCAAGATTACAAGTGCTTTTAATTCCTTTAGTGGCCAACAAGAAAATAAATGAGGTTTGGAAAGTTAACACACCAACATTCATCCAAATAGTTTAAAAAATTTTGATGGAATGAACATGAGTCTTCATATTGCCAAATCAAAGAAGAAAAATTACTTTCCTGTTTGGGATCATTTTCTGCTTTTTATTTTTGATTTTATTTTTATTTTATTTTTATTTTATTTTGTTTATAGTTTTTTTTGTTTTCCATTTTATGTTTCTAGAAAACACATTTAGTACTGTTTTGATTTATCTCATTTTCAAAGCAAAAATATAAAACATGTTTGATTGAGTATTTGTAAGTATAATTTGAGTTAAAAAAACGTTAGACATAATCTCTCAAGAAAGCTCTGTATACAAAATTACATGAAATTTTTAGATATAATATTTTCAATAGTCACTGAGTAGAAAATAAGTATTACTAATTATTAATAATTTATTATAAGTATTATACATTCAAATGCATAATTATGGTAAAACATATATGAAAATAGAAGAGATTATATATGAAGTTATAGGAAAGTAGGATATCGGTTATTTAAAGAAACATAAATGATAAAATTTACTCAATCATCACAAAAAAAAATTTACTGTCATTTTTTTCTAATTTATAAATATGTTTTATTCAAAATAATAAATTAGTTCATTGATCAATCATATAAACATCACAATCATATGCTCTGTAAATGACGACTAGCTAACAGATTCATCAACCCATATGTCCATCTACATGAAGATCATCAGAGCTAAATACTACCACAATGAAGGTGATATAATCGACGGTAATAGAAACACCCCCTCTCTTAATGACACCAACGACCACAGCTCCAAAACCGCCTCCATCGCCATCGACAGCTTGCTTCGTTGCTCCAATTTTGATGGCCTTGCATCCGACATCGTCCATATGTTCGCCAGGCTTGCTATCTACAAGGTCTGCTGGCAGGGCAACTAGTGCTCTGATGTCAACATTCTAGCAGCCTTTGACAACACCATAGAAGATGGCTCCGATATCATCTCTATCTCCATCGGCAAGTCGATGTCGAAGCAATTTTTTGAGGACGCGATCCAAATTGGATTGTCCCATGCATTGAAGAAGGTGATACTGACGAGTTGTTCAGCAGGAAACTCGTGGTCGTCGAATGAAGGGGTTCGTGAGCGAATGCGAGTGGTCGACTCTATTGCTAGCGAGGGTTGTTTTGGTGTTTTAAAAATGAGCAAAAACATGTTTTTCCTGTTTTTAGTATTTTAAAAGCAAAGGTTCTTTCTCAAAAAACAAAATACAGAAATAAAATAAAAAGCAAATAAGCAAACACTGTTTTTATGTTTGTTTCCTATATTTTGTTTTCAAAAATAAAAAATAAAAAATAAAAATTGATCCCAAGCAGCCCCTTAATCTTACATATTCTTTAAAGAAAATATACAAGATTTCTTTGATAAAAAAATTCAAAGATTACAAATTAAAGAAAAGTACAACCTGGATTGAACCCCATTCACTCCAAGCCTTCTATCCTTTATTCTCCTCTTTGATTGCTCTGAATTTTCTTTTAACAAATTACGCACTCACAAATGCTCAGTTGAAGTTGCCTCCCCTATTGGGGAGATTAATTCACTTCACATGGATGCTTAAAATCTCTGATTTGAAAGATCTGAAGAAAACAATTGAACAAAAGTGCATAACAAAAAACCTAAGGAATATAACACAAAATTCAACGTTAAAAAACCCGAGAACAAAAAAAATCATGGAGCCACATCACAACAAAAAATTCACTATAAAATAAGAAGAACCACACTCAAATCCTTTCTATAATCATGAAATTAACGAATGCTCCTCATCTCTTAATCACATAAGAAAAATTTGCATAAATCCACTCACAACTCCACCGCTTCACTTCGTTCGCTTGCGCATTTCCAAGAGGGTACTCTAAATTTCACATTGACTACTTAGTTGTTTAAACTGCTTGAACTATTTTTGTTGTTGGATCGCCTATCCGATCGAGTTTCTGGATGCTCCATTTTCAGAATGCTGAAAAATGTGCTTCTGGTTGTCAATGTTCTCTCTTTGGCACTACCTTTTCTATGCATCGTATCCTAGAGCAATTTGTTAGGCGCTTAGGAGTCCCATTATTGCTGAGGAGCCATCCCTGACACTAGGCACCTCTTGAGCACTGGTTCATGTTGGTTGCTGCTTCTAGCCCCATTCAAGCTTCATATATAGAAAGATTGATTGCACCCAAGCTTGCACCTCCTAAAATGTATCTCCATACAATCATGTAATGTAGTGTGGGTCAACTTCAGTCTCAAACTTTTTAAACTTCAACTGAAGTCAAGCATAGCTTTAGTCTCTTAATTGTAACTATCTTAGTCAGCATGTTTGTAGGATTTTGAGCAGTATGTATCTTCTCAAAAAATAAATGCCTATCTTCAAGAAGAGAATGAACGAAGGGATATCTTAGCTGAATGTGTTTTGCCTTGACATAAAAAGCAGCATTCTTAGTTAAATGAATAACACTCATACTGTTATTATGAAGCTTTCTAATTTCTTGCTCCTTGCTCAGTTCTACCATAAAGCTCTGCAAACAAATCATCTATTTGCTAGCCTTAGATAGCAAGGCATTTAACTTTTATAATTGAAAGTGCAACAATCTTCTATAACCTAGAAACTCATTTCATTGTTATGCTCTCTAAAATAAAAATATAACTTGCTATACATTTTTTACTATCAATTTCCTCAGCCTGATCTGAATCTATATATCCCTATAGATTAATCCATGCACCTTCAAAAAAAAGTTCTCTGCTGATTTTTTTCTCTCAAGTACATGAAAATCCACTTCATCGTATCCTAATGATGTTTTTCTAGATTATGTATGTACCTACAGACCACTTCTACTGCATGTGTAATATCTAGTCTTGTACATATTATCATATGCATTAAACTTCAAATGGCTGAAGCACAAGAGGTTATTTTCATATGTACTTGCTTTGCTTCAGACTTGAGTGATAGTTCCTTAGATAGCTTGAAGTGACTACCTAGTAGGGTAAAATTTTGTTTTGCATTTCCTTAGATAGCTTGAAGTGAACTTGTATAAAACTTTTTTAACATACTCCGCCTGAGACAACTTCATGATACCTAAACTCTTCTCATGGTTGATTCTCATGCCAAGGATTTTTTTGGTAGGACCTAAATGCTTTATCTTAAACTTCCTTGTTATTTGCTTCTTCAAGTCACTAATCTTCTACAGATTTGCTTCTATAAATAGTATATCATCCACATACAACAGAAGTACGATATAACAATTATAAAAAATTTTGATAAAACAGTTGTGCTCTACTTGACACCTTATGTACCCATTGTCTTACATAAATCTATTAAACATTTTGTACGACCATCTTATGGCCTGCTTCAAATCATAAAGGCTATTTTTCAATCTCCAGACCTTGTCTTCTCTATCTAAAACTCCATATCCCTGCGGTTGCACTATTTATAATTTCTCTTCTAATTCATCTTATAAAAATATTGTCTTTACATTCATTTGCTCCAGATGTAGATCTTCATCTGCTATAAAGCTTAATATAACTTTGATAGTTGTTATCTTCGCTACAAGAAAAATATCATTGAGTAGTCCACTCGTTACTTCTGTTGAAGCCTTTTCACAATAAGTCTTATCTTGTAATGCTTGCTACCATCTGAAACTTCTTTTAGGTTGTAAATTCATTTGCTATGTAGTACCTTTTTGCCATTTGTTAATTCTATCAAATCCCAAATTTAATTTGACCTCAGTGACTGAATATCATCAACCATGGCAAACTCACTCATTTTAGTCTTCAACATGAGTGAGCTCTTCATATCACCCTACTCACCACTATTAGTATAAATAGTTCAAAGAAGCGAATAACTCTGTAACTCTGTATCATTCATGTGACTCTGTTGGATCTCTTGGCTTCAGTTGCAAGTGACGAGGAACTTCTTGTGCTTCATTAAATTGAGCACACTCCTTTCTCTATCCTCTTAGTCAGCATTATCTTCTGTCTCAAAATATTTGGAGGACTCTTTAGAAGTAATTGGTGGACAATCATGAGTATTACTTTTGTTCTTATAATTATTCATTTCATTGAAAGGCATATCTCTGCTCCCAATAAACTTCTGATTCTAATAATCCTAAAATTTGTACTCAAATTCATTTGAGTTATACCTAATAAAAGTGCATTTGACAAATTTTGCATCAATTTTACTCATGGATCCTTCATCAACATGAATATATATTGAACAACCAAATACTCTCAGGTGAGATCGATTTACCTCTGTCACACCATACTTCTTCAGGCAAGTCTTCGTTTAAAGGTACTTCCAGATTACAATTTATCAGATAAACTTCAGTGTTGACAGCTTTTGCTTCGAACTACTAAGTAACAAAGTAGTGAGAACCTCCAATATACTAAACAAGAGTAGGGCCTCATACATAAGTATGACTAACTCTAATCTTTTGGACTTCACCTTTAACCCACTTTTTGAGAAAGTAACATTCGTTTGCTTCTTATAGATACAATCTTTGCAAAAAACTAACTCCATAGACTTTAAACCTTGAAACTTATTTTTAAAAATTTGAGATTTCATACTTTTCTCACTCTTATGGTCAAGTCTACAGTGCCAAAGATTTGTATCAATCTTTGTTCCGGTTGCATCAATGATTTTAGGTATCTCATTGATTATGCACAGTGTTTTTAATGTTATTTCGAGCCTTCACCTTTAGGACACATTTCATGAATCACCTATAAAAGCAGCCACATACCATGATCTTTTATGTTGGTTTGCCGAAATTAAATTTCTCTTCGAGCATGGAACATGTCTAACTTCACTGAGCTTCCAGGTTGTTCCATTTTTCCACCTCATATCACATCACCCATTTCTACAATACTGCATGCCTTATTGTTTTTCAAATATGTCTTTTCTATATCACAATGAATATAGTTTTTTAATACCTATTTGTTGAGGCAAGCATGAAAAAAGACACCTGAATTCATTTTCCAAAATTATGTATTATCTAGGAACAGAACAAGGGAGACACCTTGGATTTCATCTATGGAGATATTTATAAAGAGCTTTCTTTCTTGACCTTTGTCATTAACCTTCTTTTGATTTTTACAGTTCTTTTTGAAGTGACATTACTACCCGTAGTTCTAGCATTCACCTCTGTCATTTTCTCTTTTTGACTTAAACTTTCCTCTCTTCGACCTGAATCTTTTTGTGACCGTGTTTCTATCCAGATCCCGTCCTTATTTTGAACATTCAACATAGAATTTGAACTTTCATCGCTCGCTTTGTTGTGGACTTGTTCATTCAACACCAACCCACTATTTTATCAAAGTTCAGTTTCATATTACTTGAAGAGTTGTTTACCTACTGTGACTAGTCCATCTCAACTATTTGGCAATGAAGGTGAGATTAACAACACACTTACCTTATCATCGAACTTAATGCCTATGGAATACTACTGGTCTGTCTCAGTGTTGAAGTTATTCAACTGCTTCACTACTGAATTACCATCTACCATTTTCATATTGAACTATATCTTCATAAAAAAAATTTGTTTGAAACTGAGGCTTTCTCATACATACTTATTAGTACGGTCATGAGATCTACTATAGTTTTCTTATTCACAATGTTGAATACAACGGATGAGGAAAGTAAAAGACTGATAAAACCTAATGATGTTCGATCAGACACTTCCTATTCTTCCGGAATCTTTGATAAAGGCTTCTTGATGATTCTTGTAAATTTTTAATTTACATTTTTAAAGCGCAAAGATCAAGCCATTAAACTTATTAACCTCACAACTTCCATTGCTCTTACTGAATTGAAAGATATTTAGAAAATTCCGCTCTGATATCATCTGTTGGGAGGATAAGTTGTGGAAAAACACTGATTCAAGAGATCCATTGCAAATTGAACAGAAGTGCACAAACAACAAATGAAGAAAATAAAACACAGATTTTAAGGTACAAAAATTTGAAGACGGGAAAAAATCACGGAGTCACACCATGCCAAAAAATTTACTATGAAATGAAGATAAATGTACAGATTACACCACACTCAAATTTTGTTTGTAATCTTGGAACTCACAAATGCACCTCCTCTCTTAATTGCACAAGAAAAATTCCTAAAAATTCACTCAAAACTCGCAGACACCGCTTCACATTGTTGTCAGCACTATTTTGGTTGTAGGAGTTGCCCGTAAGAAGCTGTCGGCCACCAGAATCGAAATCCTGTCGCCCGCTTCGGAAGGACGTTTAAGTTTATAAAAGTATGAAATCAAACTGACCTTATATTTTTCATAGTTTAAATGAAAGAGCATTATACCTTAAACCATATATCTATCCCGAAGGATAAACATAAGACTTGAGGATGAGACTCAATCAAATAAACTAAGAAAAGTATGACGTCTGTTTGGTCTGCGAAACCGTTTTATTTACCGACAATTTTCCTTATTTAATATGAAGAATTAAATAGGATTTATATTAAGCTGGGTTCGAGAAAAGCTTCCTATAAGGCTAAGCTCCTATAGTTAATTACATCTTAAATGACTGAAGTCATCTAGGAAAATTCTCGATAAAAATCAAGAAATATTTTCTTCAAGGAATTCAAAGAAAAGGATTTTTCAATGAAATCGGACAAAGAGGTGTGAAAGGGGAATGATTCAAATTTGGGACATTTATTATGGAATCCAAAGGAGGAAGGACTAGGGGATGACATAAATCTGGAGAAGAACCTCGGTGTCTTCCCAGTTTATACTATTGTTTGGCTTCAGTTTTGAGGAGAAATCTTGCCAATTTTATTAATTTATGACTTACATTTGTGTGAAAGAATCACAGAAATAGCCTGGAAGATGTGAGGATTTAGGTCGCGACAAACGACAATCTCAGAATCCTAAAACGAGTTAGTGCTTATATTATTCCATAATTTCATTTAGAACAAATGAATTTATTTTCTATTGGATTCACTTAGTCCAAATGAATTTATTAAACTCAACTTAGTGAGTTCTATAATTTCATTTATACCGTGGGAAGTCTCGTTAGCAACAGTAGGTTACCTCTTCCGAGGGGTTCCGGATCATCCGATAGAGACGTCTTAATTTAGTTGCAGTTGTTGTTTTGTGTGATGTGTGTGATTAAATTTTGAGTTATTTTATATTTTGAATGTTGTGGCGGTGAATTTTATCTTAATTGATTTTAACTTTGGTTTTGGTTTTGGTTTTGTGGCTATCCTGATAGTTTTAGTTTTCATGCAGAGTGACATTGTTGTTTAGCATGTAAGTTTTGCAAGTATAAAATGTACAAGAAAAATAGAACTGTAAAATATAAAAAGCGTACATGACGAGTCTTCTCGTTTCACCACCTGAAACTTAAACTGCATGTGAGGGTAGTTCATTTAGAGACAGAAAATTAATGTTTTAGTAGTTTTCCTAACCATATGTTATATATTGATAGGTCTTTAGGAGTTTAATTAAGGATGATTTTGTTAAGCAAAACATATTAAGTTTAGTAGACCTCTGAGGTATCCAACAGGTTAAGAGGAAGAAGCAGGTCCATGCTTCCCTCTTATCATCTGATGAAAAGCCTCAAGTTCTTTTAAACTTATTATATTGCTTAGTAATTCACCCTATGAACACTCTAATGCTCAATGAACATTGATGTCCTAACTATCCCTAAGAGTAGAGTAATTATTATTTGTAATTTAATTTTGAAGATTATGTTAATGAAGACCCTTAAAGGGGGCAAGCTAGTGTTGTTGAAACACTTAACCAAATTTTAATCTTAATTGGGCTTGTAGTGTTTTAAAGGTCTTAAATTTTTGTTATGTTTTCTTTTCTAATCCTCGTTTAATCAATCTTGATTTAACTTAGATCACTACTAAGCCCTTAAAACCTAGGTGAGTGTCTTAATTAATTTTGAAAAGTTTAAGTTTTATGTGATCATGATTCATTATTTGAATTTCTTTTGAACCTCAAATAAGGGTATTAAATTGATTGATTACTGACTTTAAAAGTTATACTCCTAAGTCCTAGGTTATTTTAATTTTAATAAACCTCCAAATTTTAATAATTTAGAAATTTATTAATTTATTCTTTTAATTAGGAAGTTGAGATGGGTTTCTACCAATTAATCTCCTTTTAAATTCAGTCTTCTAAACAAGTTAATTAAGATCAGATGTTGCCCATTTTTCTCCTTGAATTAAGCCTAAATGTTAATTAAGGCCAAATTCATAAAATTACACTTTTGCCCCTAAAGCTCTAACAATTCATAATTTGTCAAATTCAAATCAAATGACTTTGAAATTTTTATTCTACCTCATTCATGGGTCAATTAAGACATCAGAGAAGAAAATGTGATTTTTCAAAATTTAATTTAATTTATATAATTATTTTCATACAAAAATGAGATTTTTCAAAGAAAATTTTCTAACTTAACCAAGGTGAAGCCTAATCATTTGAAATTTTTACTGGTGGTAGACCTAGACTAAAGGGACATTTGGACAAAATTTCATGATTTTTTGAATTTTATTTGAATTATTAGAGTTATTTTAAGTTCTGGGGTATTTATTAAATATAAAATATTTTAAATGGGGAAAATTAAGTTTTGCATTTTTTAAAAATCTCCCTGAGGTCAGAGAACCCAGGGAAGCAAATTTTATATTTTTCTGATTTTTATTTGATTTATTGGAATTATTTTAGTGGAAATCCATTTTTTAGCCTTTAAAAATTATTTTAAGCTTTAAAATACCATATCTTTATTTTAGAAAACCTGGAAAAATATTTCAATTGTTTCTAAGTGCTTAGAAAATAATTTAGAACATTTTCATGAATTTAATTATTTTTGTTATTTTTATAAATTTTTAATTATTTTAAATATTTAAAAATAGGCTAAAAATGAAGTTTTTATTTTAAATACCATTTTATTTTTATAAAATTCCCCTGATCACAGAGAACTCCAAAAAAAAATTTCATAATTTTTTTAGTTATATTTTGATCATTAAAAATTATTTTAGTGCAAAAAATAATATTCAACTTGAAAAATCAATTTAGGCCATCAAATGGACTCAAAGTGCTTTAAAATTTTATGGAGAGTTTTCTGGATCTTAGAAAACAGTGGAGATAAAAAATTAAGTCATTTTGATGTTTATATTTTTCAAAATTAATTATCTTAGTGATTTTTCTAAAAATTCTCTGGTCATAGTAAACCTTCTAAAATTTTCTTAGATTTTTCTAAGCAACATGCTAATTTTTATGATTAATTTAAGCAAATAATGTGCATAAACTTGAAAAATATGGATCTTTGTCTAGATGTGTCCTCTAACTTTGAAAAAATCAGAGAATGTCCCCCTTGATAGAGGCT
Source organism: Phalaenopsis aphrodite (assembly GCA_003013225.1). Classification (NCBI taxonomy): domain Eukaryota; kingdom Viridiplantae; phylum Streptophyta; class Magnoliopsida; order Asparagales; family Orchidaceae; genus Phalaenopsis; species Phalaenopsis aphrodite. The sequence goes on along the minus strand of NEWO01000463.1, from coordinate 297,723 downwards.
ACAACATGCCAAAAATTCAAGTCATGGTGAAATGACTATATGCATGGAGAATCAAAAGACTCGTGACAATGTTTAATTAAATAAAAATAAAACATGTATCAAATGGACTTCAAATTATTTCCACATTGTTCCCCTCTGTTCATTGAGCAAGAGAGTATTTTTATTTTTTTTTGTGATTTTTCTACATCAAGATATGAATTTTTAAAATTAGGGTCATTTTCTGAATTATTTAAATCTCTATTTATCTATTTAAACGTACGACGTTAACTGGATCCTAGGCATCTCCAAAGCTCCACGCGGCGCGCTCTCATTTGATGTCGCCTTCCACGCTAGCAGCCACGCGTCCCGCGGTTCATGTAAAGAAGCATTGTCTCGCTTAATCTTGACCGTTCATCTTATACAAACTTAATCGAACGGCGCTCCGTCATCATCCCCAATGGCCTAACCCGAGAACCGTCCATCTTCAAGGCTTGATATCTCCCTCATTTCTCAACCAAATTGAATGAAATTTTTTTTTAGAATGCTCGTCTAGACTAGAGGAATATATCTATACGGTTAAGATGCCATGAAATTAAGCCCAAGCAAATGGAGAATCAAAAGAGGCTCGGGATGAGGAGTTCAATACCTTTGCTCGGAGAAGGGAAGCTTCAATCAGAGATGTTTGGCACGTTCGTTGAAGTCCAAGGAGGCTAGGGATTGAGCCTCTTGCTGTGGTGTAAGGTCTAGGTATGAATTCGACCAAGCTCGATTTCAGGTTTTGATCAAAGTCTATCCTAGGGGCTATGTGGAAGGAGGATTTGATGGAGCTTTTTCTTCTTTCAGTGTTGTGAAGGTGTGGGTACAAGTAATTTAAGTTTGGTGGACTGTAATGGTGGATTGAGCTCTGTCCTTGTTTTAGACAGAAGTTTGAGCTCAAAATTGAGTTTCCACAGTGGGGATTGGTGGGGGAAGATAGTTAGATTGCACTGAGGAGGTCTCAAAGAAGCTTTGTGAGTGATTTGGGAAGCTCTCTTTAATAAAATTTCAGCACTCCATCCATGGCCGTGGAGGTGAGCTTTTATAAAAATGGGCTTGGGGTGGCTGTCATGGCCAATGTTTGGGTGCAATGTGATGCTTAGGTGGAGGGCAGAGAGGCTCCAACATCTCATTTGGGTGAGGTGACCTCTAGGTTTTATTTGGGTGAGGTTTAAGAGGGGGTGGCCCTCGGTTTTGGTTTCTTCGACGACTAGGCCGGCCGGCCATGGCAGGGGGAGGTCGCTAGGAGCTCAGGGAACTTAGGGAAATATGTCACAGTAATTAAAAGAGTTGAGGTTTAGTTTTGGCAAAAATATCTGAGGCTTAAGCAAATATGGAATCAAAATCCCTTGATTTAGAGGACCTTTGGTCCATGGCTTAGCTTAGGTGATTTTTTGAGGTTTAGCTTGGTCACTAGGGTCCAACTAATGACTATGGAGTCATTAATTTTGTGATTTTGGGTGGTTATGCCACATTTAGTGCATGGGTCCAAGTACCTGCAAATGACCAAAACTTGGGTTTGGGTTAGCCTAGCAATGTCCTTAAGCCCAATTGACTGATGCACTTGATGTAGATGATTATAATGAACATTTTTGGTGTAGGATGAAAAGGGTTTTGAGTTCAATTGGAGGGTCAATTTGAAGGATTTTGGAGATTTGGTCAATTTGAGCATGTTGGGCTAGAGTTTGGTTTAGACTGGGCTAGGCTTGGAATTTGGCTTAATTGAATGATCCAAATGATCATGGGAGATGTTATAAGGATTTTTCATGAAGGAATGGAATGGAAATTTTGGAGCTAAGATAGTTAATTTGGTGAAATTTAGAGGCATAGCAAATTTGGGGCTTTTGACATAGGTTGAAATTAAATGAAATTGAGACTTCACCAAGGCCAATTGATGGTTAATTTTGATGTGTAGGAATGTTATAAAGTGTTTTCAACATAAAACATGGCCAATTGAAGGGGTTATGGATTCAATTTGGTGAGATTAAGTTATGTGCCCAAAATTGGGGTTTTGACTTATATCAAAATGAGGCTCAAAGCATGGCCAATTGAGCTTGGATTTGACTTATTTTGGTCACATTGAGAGTGAATTTGAGTTTGTAATTGAAATTTGGGGAGATTGGGATCAAATTGATGTATATTTGAATTGAATTTGGGGAAATTTGGTTCTTTAAAGGCAATTTGGGGGGTTTTAATCAATTATTGTCAAATTGGCCAAATTGGGTCATGTGGTAGTTGAGAAAAATGAAATTGGAAATATTTGGAATATTTTGGGAATTTTTTGGATTTTTTTGGAATTTTTTGGATTTTGGGCTAAGGAGGGGTATTTTGGTAATTTGGCAATTTTGAGTGATTTTGGGTAATTTGGGTGTTCTCCAAAGGTTTGAGATGTTTTTTTGCACAAGTTTGGGTATTTTGGATAAATTTGGAAATTTTGGCCAAATTTAGGGTTTCAATGGTATTTGGGTAATTTGGGGGAGTTTAGGGACAAAATGCCAGAATAAGTATTTTGGGTAAGATTGGGGAACTAACCACCAAAAGTAAGCCATGGATCAATGGAAACCCTATTTGGGTCTTCTATGTACTGGACTTAGCTAAACCCCAGCCTAGAGCTAGTAGGTTTAAGGGACCATCTACATGAGTATCCCAAAAGTATCAAGGGATCCAGGTCAAGAAATTTTGGGTTTAGGGTAGTGAGTGATTGTGAGTGAAGTGAGTGCCTTAGCTCTACCCCAACACCCATGGTCAGCCTTGAGGTCAAATAGCCCTATAGGAACTCTCCGTGAGCTCCCCCATAATGACCCCACCTACTAAGTGCTAGAGGTTAGGACCAATATGTGGAACTTCAAGTTGAGTAAAGAAGACTTTAGAATTTTTAATGGTGAGGGTGCTATTTCTAGTTCTCTAAGAATAGTCAATAGGAAAGTCCTATGGTTAAACCTTAGGCTACTAAAGAGAAAGACTAGACCTCAATCAAAAATGAGGTCAACAATTGTTAACTCGCAAATTGCCGAGAGAGTACTCCAAATTTCGCATCGAGGACTTAAATATCTAAAATACTCAACCTATTTCTAGCGTTGAATCGCTTATCTTGAGCATCGACATTCCGGATGATCAATTTCTAGAATGTTGAAAACATACTCCCAGGTGCCGCTGCACCCACTTGGGCACTACATTTCCACACACTCGGGTTCTAGAGCATTTAGTTGAGCGTTATCCCTAGCAATATGGTGCTCGGTACCAGGCATTGGGGTGCCCCTCAAGCAGTGGTTTTTGCTGGTCACTTCTCATAGTCCCAATCAGGCTCTATACATAATATCCATGTCCAAAGTCTCCTCCCATGTTCTGTCTTCCCATCTATGTTAATTCAAATTCATTATGCCTTCCATTCGGCAAAACCATCATAGAGACATCCAAAACCACCTTAAGTCGGTGAGAGGAGCGGTGGCAGTAGCTTGGGAGCACAAAGACACTAACAACTAGCATTGCTGCACAGGCTTGCGGGGTTGTGTTTTGTGGCTCTGTATTGTCAAGTTAGGTCTTTAAATGTAATTTCATTGGTCGTGATGGCATAGCAACGCTATGTTGAGTATTAGAGCACTTAATCCCTGGCGTTGCAGTGTTGAATGCTCTCTATTTTGGATGGAATTTGGCTCTTCAGGCACTAAGGCGGCCTCATTTTGCATTGGGGTGCTGCTTATTGATTTAGCTTATTTTGAGCTTCAAAATCTCAAAGTGCTGACCTTCTACATATATATTGCATATAAAACAACACATACCCACAAAAAACATAGAATAATAGGAATAATGCAAAAAATTACGCCACACATTTTATACACATCGAATTTCCCTAAATATAAAATTACTTGTCCTCAATTAATTCAATTCCTAAATTTAAAATTTTTTATGTTCATGATAGATATTGACGTAAGATGGCATCGTTCTTTAACAATGATGTAAATAGATTATTCAAAAAGATCAAACATTATTTTATGGTTGAATTATTTTTAATACACAATATCCTGACATTATTTATATTAAATTCTTTAACATAATCATTCTTAGATCACTTATGTATATCAATAACAACAACAACAACAACAACAACAACAAAGCCTTAATCCCACTACGTGGGGTCGGCTATATGAATCTTTTTTTCTCCATTGCGTCCTATTTAGTGCTATAATCACTCATGTATATCTGACTAAAATAATTTTAATTATTAAATATAAATAATTTAATTATACTTATCAATCAAATAATTTTAAATTAATTATTCTTTTTTAATATAATAGTTTAAATTTTATTTAAAGGAATTTTTAATTCCTTGTTTTTTGGAAATATGTTTAGTATAAATTTTAATGAAATCTGAAATCTGCAAAGAGAAGCATCAACTGTGTGTACTCACCGTAGTCGCCGAAACTTTTATCAATAGCTGCCAGAATCCCTGTAGCAGTATAAATTTTAATGAAATATGAAATCTGCAAAGGATTCATGGACAGAAGGAGCAAGAAGCAAGTCGTGGTCTCTAGAAGTAGTGCAGAATCTAAATACCGGACAATTTCTTTGGGAATTTGTGAAGGAATATGGGTTCAAAGGTTATTAAGTCTGTTGGGATACCCCACAATCAATCTCATAAAGATGTTTTGTGATAGCCAACTCATCATTAGTATTGCAAAAAATCTTGTGCATCATGAAAGGACCAAACACATTGAGATTGATAGACATTTTATCTCTCAAAAGATTAATGAAAGCATTATTCTCTAATATATATTCTGACTCATTTTGAAGTCATTGTTATTTTTCACTAAATCTTTACCTCCAGGCATCTTCACTGATTTTAATACGAAGTTGTGGCCTTTACAACATCTATGACCCAACTTGAGGTGCAGTGGAATTTTGAGTTTCCTATTTTTGTCTTATTCTCATTTTGTTATGTCATATTTCTTTTCTTCTTGAGTTAGTTTATCTTTGATAAGTTTTAATGATTGCAATTAAGTTTGTTTTCTTATTTAATATGAAGAAGTGTAGTAATTTGATTATTGAGAAATAAGATAATATGATTTCACAACTATTTTTTATTGTAGTTCAAAAGATACTAATTTTAATCAAATTATTTAGATTGTTAGTTTTTAAAATTTATATATTTCATGAATTAATTTTATATGTAGTTCATTAGTCCAAATGTTTAATAATCGTTATATAAAAGAACTGTTAATTGTACTAAGAGCTTAGCTATTAGTGAGTTAATATATAGTTTAACTTTTAATGAATATTTGTGTCACATATTGTGTTTATCATTATCATCATTATCATCTTCCTCTATTAATTGAGTTATGTCCTCATATCAGCGGAAAAATAATGCACTAGGGGACTGAACTGGACTTGGCCTTCTGTTCAGCTGGCAGTGTTGAAACATATGCACCAGGGACGAGTTAAACTGTGTTTGATACTCTTACTGGTGGTAGTACTGTTTAATATAATTGTCAAAACGCTGCCTCATGTCACGTTGCCACCACTAAATATTGGCTATATCATTGCTTAAAGTATCTAGTCTCTCGGAAATAGATGAAATGGAGGTCGATGGTTGGGTTCCTAAAAGGGTATGTCTGGAAGAACTCTCACATATCTCAAAGAATGTCTTTCTATATGAAGATAATTTTTTCTTTTGCCATGGCTTGATTAGGATTGAGCTCCTCTCAACTTTTACTCTTAAACCACGTGTTAACACACTAAGCATTGATCACAAATGGGAGTCCAAGGCCAATAGTAGTCCTTCCCTTAATGATGTTCAAGATCGAGAAGTAAATGACACTCCCTATATCAGTAGATTTTTCCTCATGAATATAAATATTTAGATTAGTCATATCCCTATTCACAACACTGATATTGGTCGAAGGCAAAAGTATGGCAAACATGAAATAGTGTCAAGCCTACCCACTTATAAGGCAGTGACAAAGAAATTGACTATTTTCTTGTGTCTAATACAAAAAAATATTACGTGTGGATGAGCTAGGTGCGCATGGGTGGTATTGGGGTAGTATTCAACTGAATATCATCCCAATACCACCAATCCACACATACGAATGTCACACGTAATATTCACTCTTCTAATATGTCATTGGTTACAAGAATTGGTTATAAAATTGATAACCTCAATATGATCAGAATCAGAAGGCATAAACAAGGAATATTCATTCTCAGGAATGTCTGGGAGTCCAAAAAGAGTTATTTTTGAAGAATTAAAATATACTTGTTTGCCTCTAATAAATATCTCATCATCATTTTATTCTTTTACATTTGCTTAGAACTCAAGGATGATAAGAATTTGGCCAGTCTTGGTTTTATAGAAGAGTTCCTTACATTTCCTTCTCTCAATCAAACCCTCTACCCTTCACTAGATTCATGAAGCCTTTCTAACGAATTAACATTGTTGATCCTAAGAAATCATTACCTAGCTTTTGTTTCGGCAATAACAAATTTTTAATTATCAAAAGGAGTTTTACGTTTAAATCCTCTGGTGTTGGGGGCCATAGAATTGAAAGAAGAGGAAAATAGTTGACGGAAAACTTGAAGAAATTAAGGAAAATCAAGAAGAAATGTACCTGAAAACACCCTAGATCTCCCTCCATACTCCTATCTAATAGCATAGGCTCCGAAAGATCCGTGAAATGAAAAAGAGGCAAAGGGGGTTATTTATAGGAACGGGATCAGCGTTGCGGTGCTGTGATGGGGTGTTGTGGCATTATGCTTACAGAGAGGGTGTCGGGGTGCTGGGTAGGGGGCAACGATGCAAGGCAGTCAATGGACAAGTACATGCATTCATGAGCATTTACAAAGAAGTAGACGTTTCATGCAAAATTTTGGGTTGACCACTCGATTGGGTCCTAGCATTGTGGTGTTGGGCTGTAGGCGCAACGGTGCTGCATTTGATTTGAATTGGGTGGGAGAGGGTGAAGCCAGGTGGAACGAGAGGCTAAGAGCGATTAAACTAACATACAACGCGGTGGTGCTTGAAGGGAAACAAAGGTGCAATGTCTCTTGAATGAGGCGTGACAACAGTCAAAGCAAAAATCACACCAATGCAAATTTTTTTTAGTCCATCTAAAGCACACATATATAACTATTGAAATAAGAAAACACACAAGCAAATATACTTAAGATAATGCTTGTGTTATTTCCCAAATAATGCTTAGTTTCATTTCCTTAGCTTGACTTAGTGAAATCATACATAATTTTTTTCTCCAGGATCAGGTTATCTTTTCAACAATTCCTAATTAATCACCCATTATTCTGTTTGTTCCTTAGAATATCAAAAGTCATCATATTGCAGTCATAATTTGAATATTTCTGAATATAAATTTTCCTTTTTAAACTCATATTCAGCATTTCCTACAATTTATCAATCTCAATTCGATAGCATCTTCAGGAAGATATGTAAAGGGTTGAATTGGATTATAAATTCTAAAAGTCATTTCTTGATTTTGTGCTCTCATAGATCACTCTCCTTTTTGTAAATTAATTTGTTTTTTTTAAGTAAGAAATGGTTTTCTAAAAATGAAGGGGATTTCAATATCTTTCTTCATATCCATAACAATAAATTCAGCAGGCAAAATAAATTTATCTACCTTCACTAAGACATCCTTTATAATCTTCCTAGGGTATGTCAATAAGTAGTCAGCTAATTGAAGGGTTATAGTAGCATGTTGAACCTCCCCTAAAGCTAATCTCCTAATGAAAAAGGAATGAGATTAATACTAGCTCTTGTGTTACATAGACTTTCCTAAAGAACTTTTCTCCTATAGTACAAGGAAAAGAGAAGCTACATGGATCATTAAGTTTCTAAGGAATTTTTTCTTTAGAATAGTACTGCCCTCTTCAATTAAGGTTAAAGTCTCATAATCACTTCATTTTCGTTTCTTATTGAGAACTTCTTTCATGAATTTAACATAAATAGGCTTATGTTCTAAACTAATTAATTTTTTGAACACTAAAAATTTAGGGAATTGCTAATCCAACTTATGCTTCTAAAGATTTTGAGAAAAAGTTGGTGGTGGCCTTTATAGTTCCTTCCTAGGAGGTGAGGGTAATTTTCCTCAGTCTATTGAAAATTTTACTAGGTCTCTCATGCTCAGGCTCCTCTTCACTCGGCTCATCCCTAATTACCTCCTCTAACCTTTTTTCACTCCTCAATTATATAGCTTTGCACCATTACACTTTGGTCCTTATGATTCACCTCAATATTACTTGATAACGTCCTTTAGATTCTATGACTCAATAAGTTAGCCAGCTGTCCTAATTGTATTTCAATATTTTTAATATCTGTAGCATAACTCTATATTTAATTTTCCATTTGTTGACTATTTTAAATGATAGTCTTTTCTCTTTAAATCCAGTATTAGGGGCAAATCTAGGGAGGTAAGCGTGTCTCGGGTTAAAATTATTTTCCTGATTATTCCAACCGCCTATAGAGTTCTATTGTTTACTACCCCATTGTTGATTTCCTACATTTTAATTATTCTTTCAATTGAAAATAAGATGATTCCTCTTACCAATATTGTAGATGTTTGAGTAGTGGTTGTTGGGTTTATTGTTTATAGCATTCAATAACTTAATAGCTTCAATAACTTAATAGCTACAAAATAAGGATCTACTAAGTGTTGATAAGCATTTTCTTCGATTACTAGTGATGGTGGTGTAAAATTCAAGCCTAAATTATCTAATTTCTTATATATTGCAACTATCTTTGCAGTCAAAATTAATCAAATATCCTGCTCATGATTGTTGGCTACTTTTCTAGAGTTTACTCTCTATGAAGGTTATTGAAAATTATTAGCAGTCATATCCTCAATAGGTGCATAGGCATTCTTATATGATTTTAATATTAACAAGCCTCTGGCTGCAACATCTATTATAGGTCTTAATTATCCCTCAGTATATTATAAAAGTCTATGTAATCAATCAATCAGGTAGGGCATGGTGTGGGTATTTCCTAAGAAATTCCTTAAATCGTTCTCTGGTTTTATATATAGACTGGTTGAAGAATTAATATTATTTCTAAGCTTAGTAGTTTTGAATTATGAGAAGTATTTAGCTAGGAATATTTTTGTTAAGTCATTCCTAATGGTAATAGACCCTAGTGTTAAATATTTAAGTCCTATTTTAACCTTATTTCTAAGGGAAAATAGAAACAACCCAAGTCTAACTGTATCATTTGAGATACCGTTATGCCTAAAGTCACACATAATTCTAAGAAATTGGTTAGATGTATGTTTGGGTCTTCTAATTGTGAACTTCCAAATTGATTACTTTTGACTATCTTAATAGTTGAAGGTTTAAATACAGTAATGTTGTCTCAATGGCAGGATTATTAATACTCTGATAAATTTTATCCACCGAGATATTGTTAAAATCTCTAAGTGGTCTAAGTTGAATTTTTTTCTTCCTTGTGTTTTGCCATCACTCCTAAAATCTTCTCACATTTTGCAAGTTTTCTATGTTTTTTAGAAGTTTTTTTTTAGGGTCAAACGACTCTAGTTCAAGAGATTAGTCGTAGGCATACAACAGATGACTAAATAGTAACCCTAAACTAACAAGTCACAACAATTTATATGTTATTAGTAACAACAAACACAATAAAGCAAATGCATGTAGAGAATAAATAAATTCATGTCACATTGTTTTTACATTTTCTAAAACTTTAAATACAACACAAAAGATTTAAAATATTTCAAAATACACAACAAGGATAACACTACAGTTTTCAGATCTAAACCTCTAATTCTCAACAACTATTCTTCTAATTGGAAAAGTTAACGTCATTTGTTGGCAATGATGCCAAAAATTTGATCTGAAATGCAGTGTAGCACTCGATATTATGCAATTATACGTGCCGATAAAAAAATATATCAATTTGTAGTCTATATATAGATACCATGATGAACAATTTAATTATCAAATAAGTCTAATTATTTGTTTATGAACTGTAGGTTTAGTTTTGTTCAAATTGAGCTAATTTTTTTTTTTTTGAGGGACTTCTAGATAATCCTAAAATTTAAAAGTGATAACTAAATTTTTTTTGTTTTACTACAATTGAAAAAAAATTCTGAAAAGGTTATGTGACTCATCCATGTTCTTCTAATAATTTTTCTTAAGGATGACAATCAGAAACATTTACTTCGCATTTTATTCCTACATATAAGTGTTAAAGCCTCATATTTTGATTAAGTCTCCTTAACTCTGTAAATTCTTCCAGGAATCTACATTCTTCTACTTGATTGCAATCTCCTAATGATAATATTCTTATTCTACCAAACGATGAGTGTTAATCTACTTGTTCTTCTTGCCTTCGGTCAATAGTCCTAGATCACAAGTGTTTTTAACTTTTCTAGTGCCCAACAAGAAAGTAAATGAGATTTGAAAAGCTAACACATCAATATTCATCTAAAAAGTCTAAGAAATTTTCATGGAATGAACATGAATATCCACGTTATCAAATCAAAGAAGCAAAAATACTTAGCTCCAACACATTCTCAAAGAAAACATACATAATTTTAATTGATAGAAAACTCAATGTTTACAAGTAAAAGAAAAGTAAATCCTGGATTGAACTTCATTTCCTCCAAGCTTTCTTTCCTTCTCCTCTTTGATTTCGCTTATGTCTCTCCACAGAAATTTCATATAATCGCACACAAATGCTCACTTAAAACTACCTCCACATCCAGATTCTCCTCATAAGTTTTCCTATGTTTTCCCATCCACGTTCCAAAAATGTTCCACGCACTCATATGTTAATACCAATTTTTCACGCCTTTTCTTTGGTCAAACCATCAGAGAAATCAGCAAACCCACTTCAAGTTGGTGGGAGGTGTGGCAGCGTTGGCTTGGTGGTGTTGAAGCACTAGGAACAAGCACGGCAGCGCAAGCTTGCGGCGCTACATTTCGTGGCTCTATAACGCCATGTTATCTCTTTGGACTCGGCGGCACTAATGTTGGGCACTGGAGCGCTTGGTCCTTAGCACTTTAGTGTCAAACACTATGTATTTTGGACGGAATTTGGCTGCTTCAGGCACTGAGGTTCCCTCCTTTGGCACTTTGGCACTTGCTTGCTTATTTAGCCCATTTTGAGCTCCAAATGTTTTAAGTGTTTGAATTCTTACATGTCTACCACATATAACACCACATTTACCCACGAAAAAATATAAAAATAATACAAATGATATAGTAAATCACACTACATATATACACATAAGTCAATCAACCATATATTGAATTTACTGTGCCACAGAAGTGACTTGTTGTCTTTGTATAAGTTTTGAACTGATACATGTTGCTCACCTTTTGGGCTTTAATGTATTTTCATATCTTACAATCTTTTTTCCAAGAACTTCTTACTTTGTACTTTCCTTGCCTTAAAACTTATTCGTAAGCCTAAAGCACTTGCCAATATGTTGCAGAGGACAGTAATGGAGGCAATAACTACAATTATTGGGAGTGGATTGCGTGTGGGTGTTCTTTTCCAGGGAAAGGATGTCAGTGATGATGATAGAACTTTAATTCAAGCTGGAATCTCTCATGCCAATGAATTGGATGAATTGAGTTTTAGTCTGGAGCCCAATTCTACCTTCCCCTCGGCCTCAAGATATTCAAATTCTAGGAGGCCGCACTTGTTTCTTCCATGTGATAGTACCGAACCACTGAGTAGGTAGTGGCATTATTATTCTAGCTGCATGTATTTTCTAACTGATTGATTTGTAATTGCTCTGAACACACCACCACCCGCCCCACCCCACCCCCCTTCCCCCTTCCTCCTCCCAAGGCACATGTTGTCTTTTAATGGTTTATAGTGCCCACTGCTATAAAGTTTGGACTTGCTTTTAGATCCTACCATGTAAAAACATGATCTGAGGGAATTCACATGTTCTGGCTGGTGCATTTGTGAACTCCCAGCAAGTAAACATTTTAATACAACATTCTGAAGTCTTCTTATGTCTTAATATGAGTTAATGATGATAACAGTCCTGCATAAACTTGACTATAAAAACCGCTGCAGCTGCGACAGTAACAATCCAAAGCAAGCTCATC